>SMDT01001327.1:0-555117 GCA_005392925.1 Aquilaria sinensis | reverse complement strand
TGGATGGTCCTCCTCTTTTCATAGGATCACTAAAGGACTCAGTAATCTTCCCGGTCCTGATACCATGCTCGATCCTTTCTCCAGACATGACTACGTCAGAAAAATTGGTTGCCGAATTGCCAATGAGTTTGTCATAATACGGGTACTTCAGTGTCTGGACAAATAAAGTGACCATTTCTCTTTCTGTCATGGGTGGCTGTACTTGTGCAGCTAAGTCCCTCCATCGTTGGGCATATTCCTTAAAAGTTTCTGGCTTTTTCTTCTCCATGTTTTGGAGAGTTTGGCGATCCGGAGCTAAGTCCATAACATGTTTATAGTTGCCGATGAAGGCCTGAGCAAGGTCATTCCAAGTTTTTATGTTTCTTGGACCTTGGCTTAGATACCACTGTAATGCTGATTTTGTGAGACTTTCCTGAAAAAGTGCGATCCACACCTTCTCATCTTTGGTAAGTGGTTGTAGTCTTCTGAGAAACAAAGTGATGTGAGTGATGGGATCACTCGTTCCATCGTATTTCACGAAATCTGGCACCTTAAAGTCTGAAGGGATTACGACGTCTGGAACTAAGCAGAGGTCATCCACTGAGAGAGATCCGAACATAGTACCTCCTTCAATGGCTCGCAGTCTCTTTTCTATCGTTTCGAGTTTTTGAGATTCTGCTTCTTCTTTTGGTAACATCTTCTTCTCTTCATGTACGGTGTCTTGTTTCAGGTGAACACTAGCAGACGGTCCTGGTTCCTGAAACAGGTTTTCTTGGACTGAGACTCGTTGCGGGGTGAATCCCGGAGGATAAGTGGGATCTTGTGCTTCTTTGATGGGAACTTGAGTTGCTTTCCCCTTGATTAGTTCCATCAATTGTCTCATCTGTTCTGCCATACTTTCAATCTTGGACTCCATCTCTATGAGACGTCCTTCGGCTTGTTCTGCCATTAATCTTGTTTGGAGCCGAGTTGAATATCGGTGTTGAGGTCCAATTTTACCTTTTTAAAGGAATATTTATTTTATTAGATTCTATGTGTATATGATTGATGTGATGGATGCATGCATGAATATTGTAGGTACTCGGTGAAAGAAGGACTATAGTGGAAATTCTTGATTACATTCTCAAGACAATTGTTTCGACTGCTTTTAAAAGAAATGGCCCAAAGTACAATATTGTTTTCTAGCTTTAGTAATAAACTCCATCATCTTTTGAACAGTTAATGATGAAGTAGGGCAGCTCAGTTCTTCCAATTCTCTAGCTTCTTCACCCATTTGTTGGGCTTGCTGAGTAATTTTCCTGACTTCTGCCAAAAACACTTCGACTTGATGTTGAGAAAGTCTGTATTGATCTTTCCAGTATCTTGCTCTCATCTCTCTTTGATCATTCTCTTCGACTAATTGAGAGATGATTTGTTTTTGACATTCAACTTTTTCTTCGAGATGTTGTGCTTTATGACTGAGCTGTTGTATATCGGTAAGCATTTTCTTATTCTTTTCTTTTTCCTCCTCTAATTCTTTTTCAAGTTCCCTTTTTGCCAGCTTTCTGGGAGCATCCTCGGGCAGCACTATTCCTTCTTTTCGATTATTTCTCCATTCATAGTAGGCGGTGGGAGAAAGAATAGGGCCGGACTTCAGTATAAATAGTCTTTTCCATGCAATTGAAATACCCATCGCCAACTTATTTGCCATTGGATCTTCGTGTGAGAATTCCAACTTACTTAGATTGTGAGTCATGGGTATAAATTGCATGGACCCGAATTGCTTCCGTACTTGGGCCGGGGCATAACTTGTTCCTCCCCATATACCTAGAAGAGGAACCCATGGGCAATCGCCACAGCGGTAGATGACGCGGGTGGAGGTGGACCAGGGGGCTCTCCATTCAATTTGCAACTCATGGATGTTCTTAAAATAGTTAATCCATCCTTCCTTACTGTCATGATGAATGGAGTCACTCTTCAAGAAAGCTTCAATTGGAATGAAGTCTTTTGAAAAGCGATTCCCGAAATTTTGTTTGTCACAAAGAAGGTGGCTCTTGATCCATATGTCGAGGAGGTGAGAACATCCCATGAATTTGCCCTCGCTTTGGCGACAAAAATTCAATGACCTGATGGTTTCACAAAGAATAGCTGAAGTCGGATTCACTTGAGTATTGCATATTTGCTCGAATAATGAGATGACGTCTCCTTCAATGAATCTGATGATTCTAGGAAATATTACCAAGCCATATATCGCCAAAGCGAAAAGCTTGCGTCTTTGATCCTTTTGAGGGAGAGTGTGGCTCAATTGCTTTAAGTCATTCCAACTGATGAATTTTCGATACCCCTTCGTCGAGAATTTGGATTGAAGACTGGAAGCTGACACATCCAACAGTTTTGCCAGGGCCCGATGAAGCTCAATTCTCCTGTCATAATGGTAAGTCTCCTTGGGTAATCAGACGGCCAACCCAGGAGATTACTGTATTCCTCTATAGTCGGAACAAGATCCATCTTGTTGAAGGAGAAACACCGATAATATGGATCCCAGTACTGTATTAGTGCACGGATAAGTGATGTATCAACGGTGATTTTTAGGAGGCGAGCAACATGGCCATATGTTGATGTGAATGCTTCCCGGTCTGCAAAGCTCCAACTATTCCACACTCGTGATAGTTCAGTTATGTCGTTCTGATCTATACGGACCGATACTTGATCCTTGAGTTGTAATGAGAATGTGGTGTCAGGGAATTTCCATGAAGCTTTTGGGCCGTTTCGGAGAATTCCATAGCTTCCGGCTGAGTTTCCATGATTGTGGCATTCCAAGATTCATTAACAGCCGTGGGAAGGTATTCGAGAATGTCCATGATAGTGATTCCTTCACCGAGTACTTATCTTAATGAATGATATGAATATGCCAGAAAAATAAACAAGGAAAAACAGAGTTAGCAAAAAGTAATACACGGAATCATAAATCTAGCCATATAAGCAAATGGATAAAAATTCATGCCTATGGTGATTGGAACCAAGACATAGGAGTTCTTATTGATAGGTTCTATGGTAGAGTAAGGAGTTCTATATGCATAAGGTGGTTTATCAAAAAGGCCAAGGGATAGTTCCCGAATCCCATCACTAAATTATAGTGACGGCCCAATTCCTTACCCTCTAGGGTTTATGTAAGGAATGGATTAATTCGAGTCGTAGCTTTTCGTGGGCCCATGCAGAGACTAACCGTCTCAGAAGGCAATACACTACTTTGCTACTTTGAAACCGGTGAAGGCTTGGAGACCATGGCCTCACAAGGACAACAACACCAATTCCGCTTAGAAAGAATCGTGTTTGATTTAAGGAAGCTCGGGTATAGAGCTTCATTTTGTAAATGCATTATGCATGTTTACTTAAGTAAATATAGCATATAAAAATCCACATAATAAGCAAAGTAAATCAAAACAAATCAACTTTAGGCTCGACTCACTAACGTCGGCTCCCCAGTGGAGTCGCCAAGCTGTGGCAACGTCGGGTTTTCTGGAGTCGCCACCAATCCGTTTACCTAGGTCGATTGGTCACCTTAAAATTGGTCTGCGAGAGTTCGGGGATCGGGAGTACGGTTACGCTAAAACAGTATTGTTAGAGCGCCCAAAATTGGCACCTTAGTTGATTTTAATTTTATTTTACTTTGCTTTTAAATAATTTTCAGTTAATTTAGAAATTTTAACTGAATCAGTTAAAATGTGGATTTTTAAGTTAATTTGTATAGAATTTTATACTTCCGAACCATGGACTCTACCGAGTCATTTGGACATGGAAGATTTGGATTCCGAACCATGGACTCTGTCGAGTCATTTGGACACGGAATTTGACAAAATTTTAATCAATTTAATCCATATTGTAAATATGGATTTTTACCTTTTTATTTATTTAATTTTTAAAAAACAAGTCGATATTTTCCAAACCGTAGATCCTGCCGGATCATGCGGATATGGAAATTATTTAGAGTTAATTATTTAATTATTATTTTATGGAATTAATTATTAGTTTAACTTATAAGTCTTTTTTTATTAAATTTGTTAATGATTAAAAAAATCTTTCTTTTTATTATTCTTTTCTTTCTTTTCTTTTCTTTTCTTTGTCTTTTTGATTTTTATCTTTCTCTTATCTTTCTTTTTTTCTTATCTGATTTTTCTTGTTTAATGAAGGATATTTATTATTTAAAGAATTACTCAATTTATAAAAGAATTAAAAAAATAATTAATTTTTTATTTAATAAGAAGTTAATTTAAAGGAATCAAAGAGTTTAAAAATAAAAATCTTTGATCATGGTACGGGGCGTTGTTACTCAGCCAGACCCTCTTCACCAGGTGAAGCAGCTCAAAAGCGGGCACGAGACAGTTTCCAGCCAATATACCATGAACTAAAAAATTTTTTTTTTTGACTTAACAACATGGTTCAGATTTATTTTACATATATATTTTTTATGGCTAATTTCTTTAAATGAAATGAGTTTAACCATAAAATAAAGAAAAATTAAATAACAATAAATAAAGTAGAGGTTTTCTTTTTTTTTTTATTTTTTTTATTTTATTTTATTTATTTAATACCAGGATTTTATTTACCAAAGAAAACAAAAGAGTTAAAAATAAAATCTTGATATTCATGTATTTGATTGATTTTTTATGTTTGATAAAAGATAAACCAAAATTAATTATTCAAGAAAAGATTTATATAAAAAGTCTTGATATTTATACATATTTATTTTTAAGCTTATTTTTTTAATTTAATAAAAGATGAACCAAGAAAGTAATTATTTAATCAAGGTTTTATTTATTTAATGAAGAAAATTAAAGATTTATATGTATATTTTTTAAAATAAAAGTAAAATCTTAATATTTTATTTGATAAAAAGGTGAATCAAAAAGTAAACAAAACTTTATTTATTTAATGATGAAACCAAAAATTTATATGTATATTTCAAAAAGAAAATTCTTAATATTTATTTGTTTTATTTTTTTTATAAAAAAATTAAGCAAAAATGATTATTTAATAAGGAAACTAAAAATTTATATGTATATTTTAAAAAAATAAAGGTAAAGTTTTGATATTTATATAATTTATTTTAAAAAAAAGAGTAAAGAAATCAAAGATTTATATGTATATAAAGAAAAGTTTTTTTTGATATTTATATGATTTTTTTTTTTATGTTCTTTTTGTTTGTTAAAAGATTTTTTTTAATTTTTTAATTTATAAATACCTCTAATTAATAAGTAAAGAGATTTAATTTTTTTATTATTACCTTTATTTGAAATCATTTGGATAAAATTTTATTTAATAAAGGAAACAAAAAGTTGTATATTTTTATTATTTTGAAAGAAATAAGTAAAAAAAAGTAAAATATTAGCCCAAAAATTTTTTTTTACTCTTTTATTCTTTTTATTAATAAAGAAACTAAAAAGTTATATTTTATTATTTTTCTGGATAAAGAGCTAAGTAAAAATATTACCAAAGTTTTTATTTTTTAATAATAAAGGAAAAAAATATTTTATATACTTTATTTAAAATATTTTCCAAGCCATGGATCCTGGCGGATCATTTGGACATGGAGTTTAATTTTTATTTTATTTTTTTAATTATTTAATTAATTATTAATTAAAAAAATCATTACTTTTAAAGATATATTTGAAAAATGATTTGTATTTATTTATTTATTTATTATTTATTTTTATTTTTTAAATTATTTCATTGAAAAAAATGATTTATATTCATTTATTTATTTATTTATTTTTCATTATTTCATTATGTTTGTTTATTAAAAGGAATAAAAGTTATGTCTCAAAATGATAAAAGATAGTTGGTTTTTTTTTATTAGTGATTTTTGTTAGCCTTTAAAAATTATTCACATAAAATTCCCTTTTTATTTTTTCAATCATAAAAAAAAATTAATAATAATAAAGTGGGGCTTTTTGGCCATCCACTTTAATAACACAATAATAATAAAAGTTAGCATAGTTAATATGGTTAGTTGTTAATAACAATAAAAAGAAAAGTTAGTAAAGTTAGATTAGTTGTTAATAACAATAATAAAAGTTAGTAAGTTAGTTGTTAGTTGTTAGTTGTTAATAACAACAAAAAAAAAGTTAGTAAAGTTAGATTAATTAGTTGTTAATAAGTTGTTAATAACAACAATAAAAAAGGGTTAGTAATAAACAAATAATAAACAAACAAGTAAAAATAAAAAAAGGTTAGTAATTAATTCTGCAAGAACAAAATAAAAACGTTAGTGACCAAATTGAAAAAAATTGAAAAGATGAAGGATGGAATAGAGGTTTACCCTTTTTAAATTAAAATTTTGAAATCTCTGTTTTCAAAACAGAGAAGACGCGACACGGGGAGGAGGGGGGTGACGGGCTGGGCAGGCGGAGGCTGCGAGGGCGCAGGGCGGCCGGGTGACGGCGACGAGGGCGCGGGGCGACGGCGGCCGGGACGACGGCGGCGGAACGGCTGGACGCGGCGGCGCGAGACGGCAGGACGACGGCGGCAGGACGGCTGGGCACGGCGGCGAAATGGCAACGGCGGCGGAGACGGCGGCGGCGACGGAGTAGGAGCGACGGCGACGGCGAGACGGCGGCGGCAGGGCGACGGCAGCGGGATAGGACGGCGACGGCAAAAGAAAGAAAGAGAAAACGGAGGAAGAAGGTAGTCGAAACGTAAAAATGAATAATTTTTGGGACTGTTTTGGCAGAGGGAGGAGAGGCTAGGACTAAGGCTTCTATTTTCTCTTTTTTAAAATAGAGCTCTGAACTTTTGTCTCTGATTTTCTATGTCTTCAGCACTGAATTTGGGGGGGTATTTATAGAAGGAGCTTAGCTGAACTGTGGACGGATAAATTAATAAAAAATATCAAACTTATCTTTTAAATTGGTAAAATGACAGTTTCAGTCCTTTACGTTACTCCAGCTCTGGATAAGCTCAGAAGCTTCTGATTTTGACAATTTTAACGTTTTCTGTCAATTTGGGCCAGAAACGTCCGTTTAGGCCCAAAATTGACGCGAAAAATTACCCAAAGCTCCTGAAACTTTCAGAATTTGTCAATTTTGTCCGAAACTTCTCAATTTTGTCAATTTTACCTCAAACTTTTAATTTTTTGTCATTTTTTTCTGAAATTTTATTTTTATTTCAAACACATACATATTCACACATATATTATTTTAAATCAAATCTTCTCAAAATAAAAATATATTTTAAACTAATTAACATAATTAAAATTTTTTAGCAATAATAATAACAATAATAATTTTTTAATTAGTTTTTTTTTTAAAATTTTTTTAAAAAAAGTCGGACGAAATTGGGTGTCAACAAATATGCTTTTCTTTCTTTCTTTATAGTTATCAATTATGTATTAATTTTACAGAATTACAAGTTATTTGTTCCCTAGATAAATTATTACTTTCTTTTTCTGTATGAGTTTGGTAGTTGTGTGTGACTTAGAATTGAATTAAGTTTCCGTAAGCAGGAAGTGTCCCCATCAGACTAATTCTCGCCGCATGTGCACCATCCAGGCTTGCATGGGCCAGACTCACCATTCTCGGAAAAAGTTTGAGAAATTTAAAGAGAGCTAAGATTTTCCATTTATAGCTAAAGTTGCTTTTGCTAGTGTATGGGATTCCTTGTCTTGGAAACAAGTTCAAAGCTTTGAAATTAATGTCCGAGCCTTATTTGTGTTCTGTCTCCAGAACAAGAAAGAGGAGCCACTTGCTCTGCTCTGTCCCCAACCACTCCAGAATTCTTCACTCCCCACTCACCACCTCTCTCTCTCTATCAACAGCCACTGTCATCTGTCTCTTGCATCAGCAGAGACCAGTAAGATGGGAGGGATTAGTGAAAGTTGTAGAGCTATGGAGAGAAATATGTACTGGAATGAGTTGGAGCTAACCAATCACAAATTTTTCAAGATCATGGCTTCCGACTTTAGGACACAACTGGTGAGTTCTGTTCTGCTCTTCCTTAGAAACTCTTATACTTAGTTTTACGTTTATGCTTGCATTTGTAATGCCAGAGAACTCTTTTCTGGTTCATGATTTAGGTTTTGTTGATGATATCTAAAATGAGATCCATCGTTTTGTTCATCATCTGGGTTCTTAATCATTAAACTAAGAAAAGTTCGAGCAGTTCTGCACTTATGGCTCCAAGAGCTTCAATTCAGACAAAATTTACGGGAAACAGTAGCGTACCCTACTGAAGAGAAGCTTTTGGTTTTTGTTTGCAGAGGATTCCTAGAAAATTCACGAATAATTTTAGGGAGGAATTGCCAAAAACCATCAGCCTTAGAGGTCCAAGTGATTCGATCTGGAGGGTGAGGCTTGCAAGAGCCAATGGAGATATGATTCTCTGCAGTGGATGGAATGAGTTTGTGGAAGATCATAATGTATCAGAGACGGATTTCCTTGTCTTCCACTATGCTGGAAATGCAACTTTCAGTGTTTCAATATATGATATGAGTGGTAGTGAACGAGAAGGATCTTACTTTGCTAGGATGCACAAGCAGTCCTGCTCAAATGGCAGCTGTGTGTTGAACAAGAAAGACAGAGAGGGCCCATTGATGAAGTTGGAAAAAGAATACGTGGAAGATACAAAGCCCGGCAGACGAAGAGGAGAGGGGATTGTGAGGTCTGTTGGATCAAATGGAATGGAAAGGGGGAAGGCTCGAGTTGAAGAGCCTGCAGAGAATGATACAGAAGGTTCAGTTTCTGAGGATCAAAATGCTAGGAAGAAGAAGAGACTAGAAAGTGAGGCTGAGAGGGAAGCCTTTACAAGAATTGAAGTTCCTGCTTCTTCGAAAGGCACTTTAAGTGCTGCTACCAACAGGGCAGAAGAATCAGCAGGTTTGTTTGTTCTCCCCTAAACAATAAGGACTTGAGAAACATAAATAATATGGTTTGTTTCTATGTTTCTGACCTCTTGGTTTATTTGATGTTAGACGAAATGAGGAATTTGGCAGACCAGATGAGATCATACAGCAAATATTTTATCTCAAACCGGAGACCTGTCACAGAAGAGGAGAAGAAGAAAGCAATGCAGTTGGCCAATAAATATACATCTACTAGACCTCATTTCTACTTGGTTATGAAAGCTACGAGTGTTAGCAAGTTGTTTTCTTTGGTAATTTAGTTTCCCATTTGTTCTTCTCTTTTGCTTTTGTTTTGCTTTTCTTTTTCTTTTCCTTTCTTTTATTTATTTTTTTTTACAAAAAAAGAAAGAAATGTAACTGTCATCTTACCAAGAAAACTTTGGTTGCAGAGCATTCCTAAAGATTGGGCTTCCTGTCATATTCCCAAGGGAATTTGTCGAGTTGAGCTAAGAGTTCCTCCAAATAGGGAGAGGTGGACAGTGAGATTGCTTCAGACCAAGCAGGGCTGTAGATTAACCAAAGGATGGTACAAGTTTGTGCTGGACAACAACTTAGAACAAGATGATGCTTGTGTTTTTGAGATTTCTGAAGGCTGCACACCAAATCCGAATCAGGTCTCTCTCAGATTCAATGTCATCTTATATCGTGTAGTGGATGAGATTGTCCCCTTAACACAGCTCTTGAGACACAAGTAACAAAGGGTCATCGCAAAATGCACGAAAATGCATAGTTTCCAATAGGCTTCCCCGGAGGAACTTCAAATGTAGGATCTGTGATGATGTTTCTGTTCTTGTGCCTGGTATGTTACTGCTATTGGCTTGTTTATTGCAAAGTTCATCATGAACCACGTTTGTGCTGCAAAACTGCTGTTTGTTAACATTTTGGTTTGATGCTAATCAGAATAGCACTCAAAATTGCTGATCAGCCTACAACTGCTTATGTTTCTTCAACGTTCCTGCTAAGTTGATTGGTGCTTTTGGCAGATGTAATTCTTATGGGACAACAACAAATCAGTGAGCTGAATTATTTCAGTTTAACATTATTTTTGTTATCCGATTGGTCGCTTAAACAGAATTCGCTTCTTAAAAGTGTCCGAAGCAACTGAAATTGTTAAAACTCTGCAGCAGGACAAACACAAGTGCCAGCAAACCAGACTAAAGAATCCCCAACCGGTAACTCGGAAACTAGGTAAAAACCTGCTGAACTTCAAACATTGTCAAACTCTGTACCTACTAACCCAAAAACAGTGAAATCACTTCCTACTTGTGTTTCAAGTAAAAGCTATGTTCTGGATAAACCTTAATCAATTTGAAGTTGATTAACCGTAAAGGCAACCCTTAGTTGGTTTGATGCCAAACAGATGGATCTAGCAGTATTTTCTGCTCCAGATTTTCTCCTACTGCTCTAAATCATGCTCTAATCTCAACTTTTAATCCTGAGAAATCAATCTAACAAAAATCAAACATCACATATTACATGTAGGAGTGCTTCCTGTCTATGAAACTAGCTAGTAAATGAAAGTCACCTCTAAAGTCCAACAATTCCTATCAGTCATACTCTTGCAACTCCTGACCTGCTATACAATGTAATAACAGTTTATAAACAGCATTGCCTCATTGAACAAACTGTCACAAATTCAAGTGCAGTAGCACGATAACGGGAATACCTCATATATGCATTAATAGAAGGCAGTGAGCCAAACTCTGGAACGAGATACTTTGCCAACTTTATCTACCACTGCTTCACAGTTTCGGTATGCAGGTGGTTTCAACTACATACACAAAGCTAGATGGCTCTGTAGGTACATAACCAGCTGGATTGTCAATTTAAGGGTATTGGCTCTTGTCTAGACTTCTGGCATTAGCAGAACTAACATACGGTCCAGCACCCCTTGCACTTGTCTCATGGCAATACTGGGAAGTAATTTTCCTGCTGCAGGACATAGGCACAAACATCATATGTAAGTAACCCCAGTCTAAGAAACACATATAGGATCCTCATTTAGTTACCCATCTTAGCTTCCCTCACCTAATACTCACTTCCCTGCTCAAAATATACAGGCACTAAAAATCAGTGACCAGTCGGATTAGAAGAAGGTTTCCAATATTGACCAAGCTCATGGTAGCGTTAATACACATAATATATAAAGATTCTACATGACCACTAAAAACTACTGCATATTTATGCTTAAAGGTTTCCAGTTCTTCCTATTTTCACAGTCAAGCTCCTATACCAGGAATGCTTATCCTAACCTAACCACTGTTACTTCTCATAATGCAACTCATTTCTAACTTGGACAATGTTACCTCCTACTCAAGCATGTCTGTGGTTGGTTTTTCGTCGCTTTTCTTCAATCGTCCTTCAATTGATGTTTCCAGTTAGAGAGTAGCGGAGCCGCATTGTAGTGAGTAGGGCAATTGTTCCCGCTGAATGTTGGTAAAACTACATTTGGAGTATTATTTCTATCGTAAAATTTGTAACTTGACCCTTAAGATTTAAAATTGAAGTATATTGCCTTTATTAATTTTTTTTTTTTGTCTCTGCTCCTGCACTGAGATGTAGAGGTGTGCTTTTGGTAGTACTACCAAATCAACTAATGTTACACAATCGCCTTTGTTAACGTAACACGGAGGAAATTTATTGTTCGTTATTCATGTTACCGCAATAGACTTCTAGTGAAATAAATAAGGGTGAGATAGTTCTTACTTGTTAGAGGCTACGACTTAGCTTTATTCTTTATACTTAGACATATACATGTTACTCAAATCACATTATAGGAATATGTTTGTAGTTTTAGAGTTATAGACAACTATATCTCAAAGAATTTGATGGTGTAAATTTTCAACTAGACAAATCATATACTACTAAAAGTGCAACTAGTTCATCTAAAAAAAAGTGCAACTAGTTGGGGCACTGATATGGTAGCTAAGTGTAAGAAATTATATGCGTTGACGTTGACATAGAAAAGTCATTCTCATTTTGGTATTTGGTTACAGACATGTTTCTTATAGTTGAGGCCACTTTTCCGGTGAATTGATGAAAGAAAGAGCTCTTCTGCAACAAACGGGGCAAATACAGGACTTCTACCCCGCATTTTGCTGGGGGAGGAGACAATTGAGACATAGGTCCAGTTCAAGGCCCAATACGAGGCAAATAAGGATTGCAAGGCTTGAGAGGGCCCATACAGATTGGTGAGGCCCTGAATGCCTCATAGTAAAAATAAGGCCTAATGAGCGGACATAGGACCATGTGACAATTAGATCTTCTGCTGCCAATCATAAATCCATTCAGGCATATAAGTAAAGTATTGAACTCTCATTTTTTCCCACAAAAAAACTACTGTTAAGATATATAGCTAGCTTGATTATTAGAAGATTCTTCACAGGAACACAACTCTAGGGTCTTTTATTGATAGTCTTCTTTGCTGGTGCTCCTGACAACCTAATCACCCCCTCTGGATTCGTTCAGCATTCCTTTGAGGACACATTATCATCTCCAAGCACTTGGACTATCCATATGTTTATGTCTAACATGACAAACTGAGTAGATCAAACCAAATAAATGTAACTATAATTTAAACATTTAGATAGATTCTAATATGTAATTCAATTCAGATGGTTCAAATCCATTTTGAAGAATAAAAAAACCAATTAGATTACCATATTTGTATCGGATTTAAATCAGATTAACTGAATACTAATATATACTAGATGTGGGGACTTTTTTTTTCTGTGGTCATTAATTAATATTAACTTTTCAAATCGTAATTTAAACTTTACATTAATTACATGATTTTTAGTATATTTCTAATGTCTAAAAATATTTTGACACTTAGTGAACAATTTAAATAGTCAGTTTCTCATTAAGTAAAAAATAATCTATCTTTTTCTTATTGTTATTAATGATAATACTGTACTCCTGTTTGTAAAAATAAAGTATAGATTTTGGAAATAGAGGTGACTTGAAGAAAAATAAAAAAAAACCTCTTCAATGATCACGGTCTGGGACCAGGACTCACAGCAGATGCATTACTGCTCTATGCCAGCTCACTGTCACATGGGTTGGTTTACCATTTCCAGGAAAAAGGTCAAAACTTGATGAAGTCGCTTTTGCACTTCTTTATTAGAATTCCAATCCGCTAAAAAGCAACAAAATGCGCTTTTACATCCGATTCGTTTTAATTTAAATTAATTTAATTTAAAATAATTTTTTTTAATTTTTATATTTTTTTCCTGAAATTAATTTTATTTAAAAGCCAATATTATATAAATGTAATAATTCATTTGAAAGGAAATTTTTATAATATTATAAAATTTTTAATGAATTTTTTATTTTTTAATGCCTAAAACTAAAAAATTAATAATATTATAAAAATATATTTTCAATGAATTATTACATTTACATAATATTGGATTTTAAATAAAATTAATACCAGGTAAAAAAATGTAAGAATAAAAATAAATTATTTCAGATTAAATTGAATTAAGTTAAAACAAATTGATTGTTATTTGTTATTGTAAATCAGGCTTCAACTTATATTTCTCTGTAAGTTGGTCTTAAACATTTTTAATTTGATGCATACTGGCCCTTAACCTTAGATAAGGTTGCGTTAGATAACTATTAAAAAAATGATATAGTTTAAATTTACTAAAAAATAGTTATCAATTGATTGTATTTGTTAACTCTTACATAATTATATCATATCAACTTTTTAAATTCCATCTTCAACCATTCAGTAACCATCTACCACAAATTCAAATTATGTCATAATTTGTTAATAATTAAAGAATCATTTAAATTATTAGTTTTTTTCTCTCTAAAAATTGGGTTTATGTGCCAACTCAATCTTACTCAAGGCTAGGGACTAATATATAGCAAATTATGAAAGTTTTGGTCCAATTTGCAATGAAAATGGAGGATGGCAACCGGTTTGCAATTACAATTAAAAATTTGGTATCAAAGGTGCTACATACCAATTCCACTCCAAGCAATTCTTCTTCACCTGAACTCTAAAAGAAATTGTTCTTAGTATGGGATGAGTATGGTTCGTGTTTATGTTGGAACCGAACCAATCCAAATATGCTTGATTTCAAAAATTTTCTAACCACCCGAGAATCGAACAAAGCCAAATTTATGATTCAGGGTTTTTCAATTTTTTTTTTAAGTTTTTCAATTTATACCATATATTTACAACAACTCTAAAATTAAATAAAATTGCATTTATAACTAATTTATGAAATGTTCGACATAATAACAACTAAACTAGGAATGCGTTTGTGGTGTTGGATTGGGATAGTTAGGACTTAGGATTATATTTAAAATTAAAAGACTAAAAGGCCCCTATAATATCATTTCCAATAAATAATTATATATATATAATTATAAAAAATTCTTAAAAATTATATTTATAAATTAGAGTCTTAAGATACCATTTTCATATAAAAAGTTTACATTTTTATAATAATTTTTTTTAAAACAATCATAAATTAATTACTATAAAAAGTAAATAAGACAAATTTTGCGAGACAGAGAAAACAATATATTAATATATATATTTAGAGTTGGTTCCATACTAGGCCCCTTTAGCCCATGAACTCAGTTGACAAACACTCTTAGCTCCTAAACTTTAATTTGGTATCAAAGGTGCTACATACCAATCCCACTCCAAGCAATTCTTCTTCACCTAAACTCTAAAAGCAAATTGTTCTTAGCACGGGATAAGTATGGTTTGAGTTGGTTTGTGTTTATGTTGTAACCGAACCAATTCAATTATGCTTGATTTCAAAAATTTCCTACCCACCCGAGAACCAAACAAAACCAAATTCATGATTCAGGGTTTTCCATTTTTTTTTTAGTTTTTTCAATTTATACCATATATCTACAACAACTCTAAAATTTAATAAAATTGCATTCACAACTAATTTTTGAAATGTTCGACATTATAACAACTAAAATAGGAATGCGTTTGTGTTGTTGGATTGGGATAGTTAGGACTTAGGATTATGTTTAAAATTAAAAGACTAAAAGGCCCCTATAATATCATTTCCAGTAAATAATTATATATGTAAAATTATAAATTTTATACTTCCTTTGTTTTGTAAAGAATGACCATTTTATTTTTTTTTCCACTAAATTTTAACTTAAATATATTCATTTAATTTATGTTGTAAAAAATTCTTAAGAATTATATTTATAAACTAGAGTCTTAAGATACTATTTTCATATGAAAAATTTATATTTTTATAAGAAATTTTTTATAAGAAATTTATATGAAAATAATATCTTAAAAAAATCATAAATTAATTACTGTGAATATTAAATTTAACAAATTTTACAAAACAGAGAAAATAATATATTAATACATATATCTAGAGTTGGTTCATATTGGGCTCCTTTAGCCCATGAACTCAACTGAGCAAGACACTTAGCTCCCAGAATTTAATTTGAGCCAATTCAGCGACTGAACTTAAGTGGATTAGAGAATCCCTTCCACTGCCATGTGTGTCACATGATAGCGGAGTAATTGACACGGTTTGTGAACGTTTTTCAGCCAAAAGAGTGGATAAAACGAGGGATGAGGAGGAGGCTCAATTTATTTCGGGAATTGGGGATTTTGAGGAGGCCATTGAACCAAGCAATTGAACCAAACAGAGCTGTCGCTTGATGCAGTTGCCATTGAATAAGGCCATGCTCGTGTCTTTGAGCTTTTTGAGGTCTATAAATCAGATCAAGACCAGGACTCAATGACACAAGATATCGAGTAGTGGATGATAGAGGCAGTACCTGTTTTTTTTTTTTTTTTTTTTCTCTCTCTCTCTAGTAATCAGAAGATTTATATAAATTATAAGGGTTCAGGTAATCATATATAAAAAAATAAGAGAAGGTTTTTTTTTTTTTCAAAACCCAATTTTTAGTCCGTTCTTGAAACCCAACTAAAAAGAGTGATTTCAAAATGCATGACAATGTAATCACCCCTACTTGTTTCCACTAAGCTCCTGATAGGACTTTGATATAGGATCTGCAATATAATCCTGTTTTTGTGCTTCACGTACCCAGAAATGAAACGAAGTTAGAAATGCTACTGGTTTTTTCCAAGACTTTCTTGTTCATGGCAATAGTATTCTCATTCCGTAACGGAAGACAGTAAAATCCAACCATGCTGTTGAATCTAATAGGCAAAGGAGTCGAATGTTTTGAGGACAGATTCCTGCACAAATCTGCTAACTTTTTCCTCTTGGCAACGCAAGAGATTTTCCTTTTTCTTTTCTTTTTTCTTTTTATAAAAAATGCTAAAGGTAATAAAAATTTGTCAACATCAAACCTTACTGATTCAGCAGGAGGACTATTCCAGAAACTATGGTCTTTTTCATGAGGGTTAATTACAATTTACTCCATAAGGTTAAGTGAAATTACACTTTACTTCTTCTATTTGAAAAATATACATTTTATTTATATTTTTTTAATATAATTAAATAGTAACTTATAAAATATTAATTTAGAATATACAGCTATTATATTTAAGTAATTCTAATCTATAAAATATTTTTTTATAATTAATTTTTTATTTAAAAAATACTATTTTAAAAATTAAAATAAATATAGAAAGAAAGAAAAATTTGATAATTTAAAATATCTATTAATTATAAAAAAATACTATAATGATTAAAATTACTGGAAGATAGCTATCTTAATGTCTAAATTAAGATTTCAGAAATTACTGTTAGATTATATTAAAAAAATAAGAGGTAAAGTGTATATTTCTAAAATAAAAGGGATAAAATATAATTTTATCTAAAATTTAGGGTACAAATTGTAATTATCCCTTTTCACAAAAGAAAGCATGTAGAGTGGGGGTCCATACCAAAAAGTTCAGGCGAGCTGGCTTTTGTGAACAGTGAAAACTGAGGACTGAACTGATTTGACTAGACATGAAGAGCAAGAGAAGAGCTACTGTGGCATGGATAAGATTCTGAAAGGAGACTTTTTCCGTTCCATGGTCTCCAATCGTGAAAGCAAGCTTATTAGTGTTTCTTCTTCACCCTAAAGCAAGAGGAAGAGGAAGAGCAAGCGCGATCTGTAGAGCTCTGCAGGATGGTAGGAACCAGAGAGAGTTGCAGAGCAATGGAGAAACACAAGTACTGGAACGAGTTCGAGCCCACAAGACACAAGTTTTTCAAGGTCATGGTCGAGAACAATTTCAGGACACAAATGGTGAGTTCCTGCTCCTTATGGGTCAACAATTGTGTTTGTTAAAACACGAATTGTTCTAATATATTTCTGTAGGCCAACTATAGTTCTACCTTTCTGAAACAAGCTTTCCGGCTTTTGTCCTGCAGAGGATTCCCAGAAAATTCAAGAGAAATTTCAGGGTGGAATTGCCAGAAACCATCCACCTCAGAGGACCAAGTGATCTCATTTGGAGGGTGAGGCTTGCAAGAACTAATGAAGATGTGGTTCTCTGTGGTGGATGGGAGAAGTTTGTGGGAGATCATAATATATCATATGGTGATTTCCTTTGTTTCCAGTATGCTGGAAATGCAACTTTCAGTGTTCAGATATTTGAACCCAGTTGCTGCGAACGAGAAGGAGCTCACTTCCCCAACAAGCATACTACCTCCTGCTCCAATGGCAACTGCGTGTTGTCCAAGAAAGACCCTGTAGAGATCATAGACTTGATGAAGATGGAAGAAGAAGGTGTAGAAGATACAAAACTTAGCAGACCAAGAGGCAAGTGGATTTCCAGGCCTAGCAGATCACCCCCCGGGATTCGAACTCAAAATGCAACAAAGAATGACATAGAAGGTCTACCTTATGGTAATCAAACAAGTGCTAAGAGGAAAATAAAACTGGGAAAATACAGCAAGCAATTTATCTCGAACCAGAGGCCTGTAACAAAAGAGGAGAAGGAGAAAGCATTCCTGTTGGCAGCTCACCATAGGTCTCCTAGACCTTGTTTCCCTGTGCTCATGAAGGCTACCAACGTTAGCGTCGTTTTTTCTTTGGTAATCTTAGACTATTCTTAGTTTCCAACTTGTTCCCTCCTTGTAAACCTTTCTGTAAAATCTTATTGGCAAAACTGTAACTGCAGCACATTCCTCAAGACTGGGCTTGCAGACATGTTCCTGCGGGAACTCATCTGGTTGAGCTAAGAGTCCCTCCAAACAGAGAGACATGGACCGTGGGATTGCACCGAACCAAGTCACGTTGCAGATTAACAAAAGGATGGTTCAAGTTCGTGTGGGACAACAACTTGGAAGAAGATGATGCCTGTGTTTTCGAGATCCCTAAGGGCTTCAGATCAGATCGAAACCGGGGCATGTTTGTGCTCAATGTCATCATACATCGAGTGGTGGATGAGGTCGTCCCCTTGACACAACAGTTCTTAAAACACAACTGAGAAGGATGATTTCCTGCAAGAACTTAATAGTAATTCTGTTCCTGTGGTTCATGTGTTTGTGGGTATTGTCTTGTTTATTGCTACTTTCAGACAGAACCGAGTTGGATTAATATATGCGAGTAGTAGTTTCCATCATGTATTTCTTGTTGATGGCAGTAGGTTTCTCATTCAACAAAAGTCCTTAACTATGCTTTGGATACTAAAAGTCTAACAAATGGAATGTTCTTGGATGTGGTCCTTTTAATTAACTTACCTGGTTCAATTATTTTTTTTCTCATGATTTAGTTTTTTAATTACTTTTCACTGTCTCTGTGGTTTTTTTTTTTTATATTTTTTATTTTCTAATTACCTCTAATTAAATGCCATTTTTGTTTTAAAAAGGTTTTCACTTTTTCATTGATTGATTAATTGTTAATTAAGAAAGTCTTTTTTAAAAAGATGATTATTGAGTTCCTTAATTAAAAAACGTACCAAACTTTGAAGCAATGGTGACGTCTAGAAGATAGGATGCAACAAAAAGCGGTATCACTCCTTGAATTGCACCTCTTTTTGAGCAAAGACAATAACATAAGGGACTTTGCAAAGGAATATAAATTTGAATTGCTAGTGAATTAAAATCCATAAGAGAGCGATCTCTTATTGATCTTAGTTTCACCTAATATCAAAGATAAAGTTAAATAATTTTTACAAAACATTGCATGAGTACCTAACAAACTAATAAAGAAATTGAATGACAACTTATTGCTTCTTTAAGAAAATGGTTCATCATTTTGGGATACTTCAAAACTCATGTAGCTCTGCCATTAAAGTATACCTCATTTTATATATTTACTATTGAATTATCAAACATTGCAAAAGTAAGATTAAAGTAGAATAGAATTAAAGCATACTCATCTCAAATTAAAGCATCTAATCTGTTCAATTAATTATATAGAATACTTTCAATGAAAAATATATATATAATTTAACTCACTTATCTATTTTTTCAACTTAAAACTTAAAATAGAAAAAAAAATTAAAGGCTATCAATTTGACATGCCCATCCCAAATTAAAGCACCCAATCCATTCAAATAATTATGGAGAATATGTTTAGATTTAAAAAATAGAATTTGACACACTTATCTATTTTTTAACTTAAACCTTAAAATAGTAATAAAAAAAACAAAATAGAATGAAAAACTAGGAATTTGATATGCCCATCCAAGTTAAAACATCCAATCCCTTCAATAATTATGGAAAATATTGTAGATCCCCCAAAAAATAGAATTTATCCAATTAATGTTTCCTCACTCAATCACGTTTATTTATTCAAAATTCATGACGTTCAATTGGAGCTTGCCTACATTATATGTGCATCTGTGCATCGTCATTTTTTTTAATATATTTTTATATATGGTATGTGTGTCTTATAAAAATATGTATATCATAAATAATACTCTCTTTGTCCCAAAAATGATGAGGCATATTTATTTTTTGGTTGTTCCTAAAAGGATGAAATGTTTCCTTTTTTAGAAAGTTGTTGACATTTAATTTATCTTACTACTCTCAAATAAACTCTCTAGATAAAGCCCAAAGAGGATTTTTTTTTTTAAATCTTCATTGAAGCTTTCACGACACAAAACCTAAATAGAAGTTTTTTTTCTCGTTTAATCATCATTTAAACTGTTACTACACACAACTCAAAAAGATTTTTTTAATTTTAGTTTTAGGGAAAAAAAATAGAAAAAAAACATCGTAACCTACACTCATATTAATATTCATGAGCAAAAAAATGCATCATCCTTTATGTGATGGTGTGAGTAATTAATAACTAAAAAAAAATTTATAAAATGAAGTATCCTAGAAAATTTTATTCTAGATTATGACTTTATTTTGATATAAAGGTCAAATTTTAGAAATATACTAATTTAGGAATGACAAGATCAAGTAGAAATAGAATTAGTTAAACCTATAACTTCTTTATGCTTTGCCTATAGGGTCAAGTTTGGGTAACTGGGTTTGGAAATAGTAGAGGCAATAAAGTAATTTTTGTCATCCCTATTGATAAGGACAAGCTTGGCCAATTATACTTAGCCTTTTATTTGATTTATCCAACACCAAAACTTACTATTTGAACGCTATCAATGTAAATATCTTCTTTCTTTTTAATACCTAGAAACATTTACAAGTAATGATATTTAGAAGTTGTTGTAAAGTATAGGGGGTGCTGTCCATCAAAACCTAAAGACCATAAGAGATAAAAGTAGCAATTTAGAGGAGTGGCAGCCGAGGTCAGCATCCCTTGGTGACAGCTGCACTGGGAGGTCGGGACTATGTTCCTAGAACTAATATTAAAATATTGATATTCATTTTTGTTATTCTTTTTGCATAGATTTTTTAGTAGCTTGACACTCATCAATAAAATAGTTTTCTTGCATATATATTCTTTTCATCCATCAATCCAAAATTTTATAAACGGTGCATGAAAATATAATTTGTTAACTGTTAAAATTTTTTCTAGTGTCTTACACAATTATCCTAATTTAGAAATTCTATAGTTCCTTAATTCATGATTTATTGTTGCTATGAATTATATAAAAATGAAAACAACTAGTAGTATTAGTAAAATATTTTGTTCATTTTGAATATGATTTCTTAAGAATTTAACTGACAGCACTTGACTATTAATTTGCATAGTCATGTGTTTTTATTTAAACTATTACATATAATATCAATATACATATTATTGCCAGTTTATTTTACTTGTAAAATTGTTACCTCGGTTAATAACATTTTAACGTATGGTTTTTATAATTTCTTGGTCCTCGTGACAATACTTGGTATCTAAATTTTTTTTTATCCATACACTTCTCATTTTAAATTCAACCATGTTTTCCCCATAGTTTGCTCTTGAGGCAATGCTCAGATATTAGAGCTAGTTAGCTCCCTAGCCCATGAGTAGCAGTCGTTAGTGGGCTGTCCAGTCACCTTATCAAGGCCTAGATCATGGGCTAGATCTAGCGAGATTCTAGCTTTATCTTCAGTGGGCCATTTCTGCCCAATGTCATATGATAACTACTTGAATAATATTTTCTTAAAGTAATTGTATTTTTATAAATTTTGTAACTTTTAAAGTCTAAGAAAAGAAAAAATAATAAACAATACTAATTTTATAGAAATTATTAAAAAGTGTTTTCCAAACTTATTAAAATCTAATATTTTGATAAATATATAATCTAAACAAATAATTTCTAGATACATAAATAAATACTTTAAAAATATACAAAGTTTTTCAGGCTCAGTAACATTCATCCATGATTGTGATCAGTGAAATGTGGAGGTGTCAGTGGCGGCAGTTAGATGTAAGCATTTTTGGACAAAATTTAAAAAAACTAAAAAAAATCAATTCATTTTGGTAAAATAGTTTGGTCATTTTTTTGGATTCTTCCATTTCGGACCAAAACTGAATTTCTTATTTGGTTATTGGATCGAATTTTTGTTCATATACTTGAAATCGAATAAACCAAATAGATTGAATAATAATAAATGTTTTATCATTATCCAGATTGACCATATATATTTAAAGCTACTTTTATCTAACTTGGAATTATATGTTGTTGTTTTTTTTTTTTTGCCAAAACTATATGTTGTTGATCCTTCTTTAACTTTTGGAATGAGATGTAAATTTATAAAAATTTAACACATTTTTTCATTTGCAATATGTTTAGGTCTTAGAAAAAGAAACAAAATAAATCAAAATATAATTTAAATGGTTCAGATCTGTTCTGATATATAATTTGAATAGTTTGAAAACATTTTGTAAAAACCAAAAACTGTTCAAATCATCGTGTTTGGATCGGTTTCATGTTTAACCAACTGAATACTCCATCTCTAGTGATCTGAAGGGCTGGGGAGCAAAGATGGATGAATCTTCACGTTGAGGTCTCTGCATATTGTTTTCATCAGTTGGGCAACACATAGGATCCTGATGAGCTAGTTTTGTACCACTACTGAAAAGCAGCTCATTCGCGATGATAATTTTTTACGGCCTCAAAGGTGTTAGAAAATTTTGATAGAAAGCCATTTTAAAAATGAGTCAAAGACAACGAGTTGGACAAAAACGTACCAAGTTGCAAAGCTGGAGGGTTTATGCAGACCGAAATAAGTTTGAGGACTAATTCGTGCGAGATAAAAAAGTTTAGGGGCCTCTAGTGTACTTTGGTGATTAATTGAGACAAAGCAAAACGCATCGTTTCACTCGATCAAAATGCGCTGGCAGAAGTTCCTCGGCGCCGACGACGACCTTGCGTGGTGGTGGCAGCACTTTCTCCGATGGCCAAAAGATTGGGCTCGGAGCTCTTCGTTAGCAGTTCTCTATCTCCCCCACCCTCTCTGATATTCTGATTTTACTAAGAATCATATTGATTTGGCTTTTTGTATTCCCGAGATTTCTGACTTTGTATTTCGTTGCGTCTGCAGGATTATCATCTTACACCACCTTGGAAGAATTCAAAACTTTATTTTCCCCATTTGGTGCAGTTTCAGGAGGTAATCCTTTTCACTCTGGTTTGCTTTAAAACTTGTGAAATTTAGCATCTTTCTTCAAACCAAAAAAGACCAATTGATCCAATTATCTTGTTGTTCTCTTTGTAGCTCGTTTAATTAGGGACCCAAAAACTCGGAGACTTAAAGGCTTTGGTTTTATCAAGTTTCAGACAGAATCTGAGGCACAAAGAGCTTTGAAAGCCATGAATGGGAGGGTAAGTATTCTTGATGTTTCTGGGTTCCTCCCATTTACGGTTCGCATTTGTCGCCCATTTTGATTTTTGATAGTTTTTGAAAGACAGTCCCTTTAAATCTGATCTTTTTTATGTATGCTAATTTTGATTCTTTCAATTTCCATTGTGATTGAACTGTAGACTGTTGGTTGATTTTGAGCTAATTCGGTTGCTTCATTGTTGCTGGTCCAGAGGTGATTGTTGTTGAGTTTATGTTGAAGAAAGAATAACTGATACCACCATTGGAATTTATTTTTTTGTTACTTTTTTTCCTTCTTTTTGCAAATTTCATTTAACACAACCTCGAAATACAATCACATCCCTGGCATATCTGGGGGTAACATCAGTTAAATCCCACCAAATCTTTAAGCCAAGAAGAAGAAATAACAATGGAAACAGGGCATCTTCGAACCCAAATGCATACATAAAAAATGATTCTATCTTTTATCCATTCCACCGTTTTTTGGACTCCTTTGAAACAGGAACGTTTCCTCTCACTCCAGATCTGATAAACAGTGGCTGAAAGTGCTGCTCGAATAACTCTAATACGCATGTTCTTCCCTCTTATCATCTGCTTGAACCAATGCTGACTCAAAATGTTGTCTGCAATATTTCTATTGCTCATGGAAGGCACTTTAGCTCTGACATATCAAACTTTCCAGAATTACTTTTAGCCTAACAGTAAGCATCTTTGAAATGCATTAATAGAGAACATTGTAGCAAGCAATCAGTCCAAAATCACTGACCTTGGTAGCATCAGCTTTTTTAGGTATCAAGACAATCTTGGCCACATTTAGAGATTTCAGGAGCTTCCCTGTCTTAGAATTCTGCTAACGCTGCATATATCATATCTGACATACTGTCCCAGTTTCTTTTGAAGAAACCAGAACTGAAACCATCGGGTCTGGGGGCACTTGAAGAGGGAACAGACCATAACACTTCTTTAATCTCTTCCTTTGTGATTGGCTTCGTTAACTGGTATACCCATTCAGTAGTGAGGCATTGACCTTTTCTAATAAGCTCTGCATCCAATGATCTTAGCTGGTAGTTTATTTTTCCAAGAAGAGTTTGCTAATACTCCCAAAACTGAGCTCTAATTTCTGCAATAGTGGTCAGGAACTTTCCATTTCCATCCTCTATTTTCCATATTTTGGAGGCAATTTTTTGCTGTTTAAGTTTTGCATAACAAAACTTGGAATTCTCATCTGATTGTTGTAGCCATGTTATATGTGTTTTCTGCTTCAAATAACTGCATTCTACTTGCAACATCTTCCAGGCTTTAACTCTACTCTTCTTTTCTGTTTCCTGTAGCTCATCATTTCTCCTGTATTCGCTAAGTTAAGCCTGTACAAATGCCCGCTCTTCCTTTGTCTCCAGGCTTCTCTTTTCAATATTACTTTATTTCCTTCTATTTGGATTTGTCAGCAATTTCTTCATCTCTTTAAGTTTGCACCCTAGTTGATAAGTCTTACAACCTTTGGCCTGAAGATGGAAAGCCCTCTGCACTAGCAGCTGATACTCTAGGTCTGTCTCCCTCATGCGCTGGGGACAGATTAACCCATGAGGCTCTCAATATCCTGTCTCAGGAAAGAATTAGATTTCAGTTTTTAGCGCCAAACCGTGGATAGTATGATGGAGAAGGTGAAATAGGATGATTTGTTACACTATTCTGATCTGGGTGTAATAGGATGATTTGTTACACCATTCTGATTTGTTTTGTATAGTTTGTCACTTGTTTTGAGCCAGTAATTCTCTTGACGTCTAGGAAATTTTGTAATGCTAAAATGCTTTAGTAGAGCTTGATTTCATCTTGGGCTGTCAAATGGTTTACATGGGAAGTGGCCACATTCAAGGGTTAAGGCCGACGTGTGTCCTTTGCTAATTATGTAGGTTGGAAGATGTGGGGCATTTTAGCAACCCTCATGATATGCAAGTTCCACATGTTTCTTTTGCATTCTTTTCTAGTCACAAACAAAATCACTGGTGATCAACTTACATTTGCTGATTGTTTTATTCGAGCTGCATAGAGAGAAGGTGTAGACCAGTTTACATTTGGATGTTGATCATGTCTACCAAACTCTAGATGTTTGTATCGTTTTTCTACTCTGTTTATCAACGACCAATGTTTTACAACACAGCAGGCTATCAGCAGTATCAAAGACAAGGTCATGGTTTTGATATTGAAAATTCTAATCCCTGGATTACCTTTCAACTGCTTTAGGCTCAAAGTTGCACCTTGATAGCTTTTTTATCCTGGACCAGTAGACTCAATGCTGACTTCTCATATTCTAAAGGCTAGTTGGATTTCTTCAGCTGGATATTCTAATTGAACGTTCTATTAAGCTGTAGTATATGATACGATGCCTAAAACGATTAATATGCATTCCTTTTGATTGTTTGAAAGGAATTGCTAATGAAGATATTGGATGCTTCTACTTTTCCACTGTTAATTAACTTGTTCTCCTATCTCATTTTTTGTTAATGTGTTAAGGTTCTGGTTATTTTTCAATTTATCAGATGAATTGTTCTACATGGTCAGAACATTTACCCTGGTTACCCTTAGTCTGTACCAAGTATTTTGCGTTTTAGTTGAACCATGTCTCCTGTCTCATCAGGTTAACTTGAATCTTTTTGCCAAGATTCTGATATGATGGAAAATGATTAATCCAAAATTATCTTTGCACTTGAATTTACGCCGTTCATTGGCAATATCATGCCATTGTTTTCACATATAGTCTGTTTTGCTGTCCAGATTATCCGGGGAAGGTTGATATTCGTTGAATTTGCAAAAACCGAAAGGCAACAAGATGATCTGAGCAGGTGAAATCAGTCACAGAACATTCGCAGAGCAGGTTAAGATTAGATGTACTAGCCTGTAGGAACATATTCATCACCTTTTGCATTGTTGGCATTGTTTCTTTAGCAAACGCCTCAAGTTTTTGGTATTTTTCCTTCAACTCTGATATAAAGTTCATTTTTTTCGATTAATTTTTCTGGCTCATAAACAAAGGGAGATGTAAAAACTTTGTTATCAATTGGAGTCACAGGATCTATCAAGGGGTAGAGAGTCCAAACATGTGGTCATTTACCTAAAACAGAAACTGTCACTTCTGGCACATCGGGAGCAAGTGAAGGGAGAAAGGAAAATTAAAGCCGCTCAGTCTGCACAATGAACAGCTAAATCCATGGCTGCCAAGAGAGGTGTTTCTCGTGTGATACAAATGACCAAATTGCATCGACATATGCAACAAACGACTAAGAAAATTGATGACAGTGAAAGTCTTCCTTGCTTTCGCAGAACATGAAAATGGAGATGCAGAGTGGCGCGTGATCGTTATCGTTGTAGTGTAGAAGGGATGATTGCAGCAGGACCGGCTTGATATCTGTGCATCAAACACTTAGCTACCAATACATATCAAACTACTGAACTCAGGTTCTTCTGTTTCCGGTCACTAATATGTACCAAGAAATACAATGGCAATCGTCTAGAACACAATGAACTGGTGGGAACAAATCTGAGATATCACATATGATCATTGTAACACGCAAAAACTTTAGCTAAGGCTTAGAAGCAGAGCTTTATATTTTCACACAAAAATCCCCAGACAAATTGTTGAAGCAAAACAATGCAGTAAAAACAGAATTTTAGCTTAGAGCTATAGCTTATGTTCAAACAACCAACTTTAGACTCTTTATACTTTTAGCACAAGTGAGCCTTTCAGAAACTAAAAGTTCCAGCAATCATAAATCTTTAAAGCTAGTTTGATGTCAAATTTCAGCTCAAAACTCCTTCATTTGCTAATAAGTCAAACTTGAGCCAAAGGGGCCAAAGTTGTAGAATTCCCCGCCAAAATTTCCTGATAGAATTCTTCTATATTTTCTACCCCATTCCTGCAGATTTTCAGCAACAAGGCCCCAGTTCAATTCAGCTAATTGAAAGCTTAAAACTGCAAGATTAGCTACTAAATAGCTCATAATTACACAACATAACTTGTCACTCAATTCTTAGCCACAAGATAGGTTTTTGGATGCATAACCAACTTGCAACTCAAACATTTATACGACCAGATTTTTAGTTTCTGGTTTGATAGTGAAGACCCACATAGCAGCAGTAGCATTTACACCAGTCCAGACATAATATTCAGCAGCCCTTAAAAGAGTCTTAGAGCTAACCAGCAGTATATAGTGTACTACATTGGCTAGGGTCTCGGCTTGATGAGCAGTAGTTTGAGAACCAAACTTGTCAAGCCACTTGAGTTTCCAAGCCTGAGCCTGCAACCACAATTCATATCCAATGAGGACATTGTGACACAGAGTCAAACAATGGACAGATTGCAAACAAGACCCAAAATTGTACATGGACAACTACCAAAACCTGTCACAACCATATTAGTTTTGATCACTAGGACCCTTACCCTTATTTCCTGAACCTGCAACAAACAATAAGGAGTGAGATAAGAAAATCATCTCAGTAAGGATTAGGCAATTCAGCAAAACTTCTCAAGTCTGTAGCTTTATCAGAAACACAAGATTGTTGAGCTTTACAGTAATCAAAGAGCCTTGAGAATTGATCAATCTCGAAACAACAAGTGTAGAAACATAGTGCAGCCACTGTATGATCACACTCAGAGATGTTTCAGGTTTAATTCCAGGTTTGAACCCTCATTATTTGTTAACTTCACATTAGCAACATTAACAAACTGTAACCTAGGACCTATACTTCCTTAATTGTACACCAAACTCCATTGGTTAACAAAATTAACACACATGAAAAATTAGTCGTAATCAATTGCTGAGTTGTCATACTACATATCTTAATCATAGATTCCATATCTTTGTAAATGAAATGCACATCCACCTTCAATATTACTGATTATTTAAATCACTGAATTTAATAATTTTAAATCAGTAATTCCAGCTTAAGGCCAGTGTCTTACCTAAAGAAGGTTACAATCATTACCATCCAAATTGTCTCACTAGAATTTTAAGAAAAGAACTTGTCAATCACCATATTTGGCCAGTATCAGAATGTAGCCTCTAAAGCCTAACTAAAAACATGTCATGAAAATATATTAGCTGAAGAATTTTCAGCTCTAGCATCTCGGTATTCATGTATGCAGATCAAGCACACATTGTAATCTTAGGATCAAGTGTCTTCGATGGATCTTAAAAATACATAGAAGATGTGATTACTTGCATACCTGTTTGTAAATTATCATCCTCTGTGTGCATAATGTACACGAATATTTCTTCCATCCAGTAACTACCAAAGCAACAGTCAGCAAGAATTCATCACCCTGTCACTAGTTTATCTGAAGAAGAGTTTGTACCACTACAATATCACATATGAATCATTTACCTGACCATCCATTTCTTTCAAAGCACTGGCAGCTGCAGCTTCAGATGAAAAATGCACGAATGCATATCCTCTTGATTTGCCACTAACATGGTGGCATATTACTCGAACTGTGAAAATATTAATCCCACTATTTGATAAAGCTTCAGGCCATTGGTTCAGCAGGAAACTCCCAAGGAAATTCAGCAGAACTAACCTTCTATTATTTCACCATATTTTGTGAAGGCATCCTTCAGAACCGTTTCATTGGTATCATATGAGAGACCTGTAATTGAAAATCTGTGCTGAAGTCAGTTTGGCATACCAAAGTAAAAACTCTCACTGGACAATGTCAACAAACTCTTACTTCAATACAACAATATAGAACCCGTTTCAGACAAAACAATTCTTCAATAGATAAACCGCAACAATGTTTGAAAATAGTAGACTTCATGTATAGTATGAGCACAAACAATTAGAAAGCGCACTTAATTTACAACCAAAGTTTCATGCTTCTAAACAAAGAAGACTTAGGTAAAATCCAGAAAAAAAGATTAGAATACCAAAGCAAGGGGCTTGGTAATTTGAATTTCATTCAAAGGATGTAATTTTCACATTCTTTACTTAAATAAAACCATTCTTCATACGAGAAACAAAATAAAAAAAAAAAAAAGGAAAAGAAACCAGCGATTGAATCATCAAATCTGATACCGAAAGAAACGAGTAGTGAAATGGGTGAGAACAAAACCTCCGAGAAATAATTTGGAGCAAGAGCCTCGGACCGATAGCAGCCTGGAACAATGATGGGTTGTTGTGGGCAACACCCGAAGGACGCCATTGATGCACTGCATCTGTTCGATCAAGAAAGATTACTCGAACCAACGATCCAACCAAATGCGTCCCCAGTAGCTACTTAGTATCGTCGCACCGAATCCGAGGAGTATTGCCAGGAGGGAACGAAAAGAGGTTCAACCAGCGGCGACTAACGTTAGAGAACAAATTCAAAATCAAAGCGGATTAGGGGCTGGAAAATCGATAAGGAGACTCAATTCGACGCCACCGCAACTGAGGAGCCAAAATGGAGAAGATGAACGCCGGAAGAATCAGTAGGAAGAAAGAGAGCCTGCTGCAGGTCAGGGTACCGTTTACCTCTCGGCCACTTAAATCACTCTTTAGGTTGTATAAGAATTGAAAAGACGATT
Source organism: Aquilaria sinensis (assembly GCA_005392925.1). Lineage (NCBI taxonomy): Eukaryota > Viridiplantae > Streptophyta > Magnoliopsida > Malvales > Thymelaeaceae > Aquilaria > Aquilaria sinensis. The sequence goes on along the minus strand of SMDT01001327.1, from coordinate 525,571 downwards.
AAAAGAAAGACAAAGTAATAACTAGTCATTTTCTTTTCCTACATAAACCTTTAGTTTTGTCAATAAGTTATACATTAAAATTAAATAAATCATATTTTGGTGTAAAATACTGGTTGAATTATATAGATTATACAGGGTGGGTGGTTTCTTGAATTACTCTAGTTGAGAATATTGAAGCAAATAATCAAAATAATGTAAATATCAGAGCATGGTTAACTAGTCTTTTATCTTCTGTTTTGTTTTCATTTCTATCATCACTAAACTTATACGGCCATGTAAGTGGACCGAGAGGTAAAAAATACCAATTTTCAAAATTTGAGGGACTAGTGAATACTAGTTAAAGTGTAGGGTATAAAAAGTCAGAGTTAACAAAGTTTATGAGGTAAGAGAGTCTTTAGGCCAGCCGATGAGGCTTTCATTGATAATGAATGATATATGAGCAGTTTTTTATAAAAAAAAAAAAATCTAGCAAAGCTATTACAAAGTATACAAGAAATAATAAACCTTAAGCTAAAATTACACTGTTTGGGAGGAAGCCAATTTTAACATGTGGCAATCATTCCCACTTAAGAGACTCTTGTCCTCAAAAGTAACTATTGATAAGCAACAATACAGAACACAAACGAAAATACATGAACTAAAATACTAAAATCCTAGCTTCTTTACCCACTTGCAACTTTTGTCCTTCATAACTGTAACTTGTTTTCTTGGTTTATCATGCACCAGGCTTCAATTTGTTTTAATTTTTTTAATCCCTCAATGGCATTCTCTTGATTATGGTTTCCAGAATTCAATTGACCATTTTCTAGTATGTTAGCAAAACAATTGGTCTCTTCCAAAATTTTAGGCCTCAATGCCTTTATGTTCTTCCTGAATTCTTCTTGCCACCCTTCAACAAGATAACTAACCAAGAATTTCTCAGGTAGTTTGCTTACCTTATTCAAGCAATTTTGGAATTGATACAAATAGCTTTTGACTAAACCTTAATGCTTCAGTTTCTTGAAGGCCACTGATGTAGAAATTATTTCATCCCACTTGTGCCTTAAAATCCTTATTATTGCTTCACAATTATCAGAACATGCTCCCATCTCTTGTAATTCAAGAACTGAGAATCGTGCTTTGCTTGTTTATAGATTACTGGTTCAGGAATTTTGTTGAACACATGCTGTACTAAATTCCAAGTTTTTTTTTCCTGAGCTTGAAACCATGCTCCAATTCTGCTATTGGTGCTAGGATGATGCTCTGATACTATTTGTTACAAAACAAAACCAAAATAAAGCAAATTAAGGGCTGGAAAATTGATCAAGAGATGGAATTCAACGCCACCACAGCTGAGGTGCCAAAATGGGAAAGATGAACACTAGAAGAATCAGTAGGAAGATAAAGAGCCTAGTGCAAGTCAGGGAGTCAAGAGAGAATCAATTATGAGATTATTGTAGACTTATGAGCTAGAATCCATGACAATAGAGAGAGTGAGGGAGGGAGGGAGGGAGGGAGAGAGAGCACAATAATTGAACCAGAGAAAGGAGCAATATACAATTTCTCATTCATTAATTTCTAACAAGGTTATTACAGAGTATATAAGAAATGGACCTTAAGCTAAAATGATGCCGTTTGAGAGGGCCAATTTTAACACAACAACTAAGTTGGCAATGTTCACACAACATTGTCCACGTTGCCAATAGAAACAAAGGTTAATCTACAAGATTGACCAGGAAGTGTCAAGCAATTTCCACTTTGTTCCCTATTGTTTCATTTTTATAATATTTTTATAGTAAATCACCATTGCCTTTTTTCATATATATATATATATATATATATATATATATATATATATATATATATATATATATATAGGGAATAAATTGAATAAATGCTAGCATAATTGATTATTGCTTCATTCATTCGTAAAAAGGAGTACATTTTTCTATTTGATATTTTTTTTCCTTTTCTTTCTTTGGGGGGTTGGGATGGTAAATATTATTGAAAATTTGAAATTTGAATAATCTTTCCATATAAAGAAAGTGCCATGTAAAAGAAGAGTGATTTAAATTTCCTATGTAAAGCGCATTCAAGTGAAGCAAAAAGACAAGAAAAAATATGATGAAAAAAGGAAAAGAAAAATTTATCTTTTTATTTATGTAAGAACTAAAAGACTCCTTTTTCTAGAGAAATTTTTGTAATTGGTATGATTACCCGAAATACTATTTTTTTAATAAAAATTTTATACCAATGACCTATGATATATACAAAGGCTTTCGCATCTTACAGCTGACCATTAAAGTATAGCCCAATTTGTTTTATGTTAATGGGTCTGTATTAATGCGTTAAAGGGTCTAATAGTCAACTAGGTATAACTAAAGCTTTTATGTGGATGGGAAACAACCTTCAAATTAGCAATAATTATAGCTTATATCATTAAGCCTACAGTTGCCAGTACACTAATGGGATGAACTAGTCTCCACCCACCACCGTCCCTTGCTACCCACCATATCTTACTCCTACAATTTGTCCAGCCTTCCGATTGGGCACCCATTGTGGGCAATAAATGTCCTATCTGGTAAGCAAGTTATCCTATTGGATGCACAACACTTATACAAGATTAGCATTTGCACATTTTGTGTACTCAGTAAGAGACGTTGTTTCTACTTGGCGGCTATGCATGAGTAAGCCACACACACGCACATATATGAAAAAGCAATTTTGTATTACAATTAAGTTTAGGTTATATTGTCTCGATCATCGAACACCAATCATTAGTAAATCCATGTTAAAGAGTATAAACATTGTTTGAGCCACGAGTTTGATAATGGAGTGCTGGCAGTGGCCATGGGGAGAAGGGGCTTGGATGGTAGATGTTAGAGTATGAGAAACATACAAAAGAGAAATAAAAAAGCCAAGTGGGTGAAAATATAGTTTCTCTTTTTCATGGGTTGGTTAATTAACAAAGATCCGCCCATGATGTTTGTTTTCTATGATTATATAATTTTCCATTAACAAATGTGAAAGGAGCAAAATGTCCTATTATCCATATTTAAGGTATTGGGTTGCTACAAGTCATAAGTTGTGGACAAAAATGGCTGTGTTCACAAAGTTTGACGTTGCAAACAATTTTAATTTTTTATAGAAAAGGCATTTGTAGTTTTATTTATAAGGGAAACATGATAAAATATTAGACAGCAAATTTGCCACCCAAAAGTTACTAAAAATGCAGATTTTTTGCTAAGCTTGTCATCAGCCTAAATTTATCAACAACATTTAGAGGTGAAAGTTCAATTTGTAGGGTCAGGTTTAAGTTAAAACCCAATTTTTATGACATGTCACCAACTCAAATAATCCAAACCTAATATAATCTTATTTGAGACATGACTCGAACCGACCCTAAATTGATTTAAATCGGGTTAAAGTTAGATTGACCTAACATTTTCATGCCCATTAATGCCACTTCACTTTCCAACCCATAATTCATACAAAGATATTTTATTTGTTATTTTGACACCATTAATAATATGCTAGGTAGTATAAAAATATATTGCATTATGAATTAATTTAATAAACAATTCTTTTTCTTCGGTCCTAATGATTATGTGAACTAACTAAAGGATGCTTTCAATTAACATGCTTGGCACGAGATGACTATTAGTGGATGCCAACCGAATGTCGTGGCTTGATTGATAACCTGTGTAGACAGTCTATGTTTAACCAAGCTTATTCTCTTATCAGTGAGATGCTTGAGGAAAATTGTCCTCCAAATACAGTTATTTTGAACACATTTATTAAAGGTTTATAGTGGAAAGGTACAGTGGGCCGTAAAATTGCTTATGCGATGCCATGGGTTAGAAGAGGAGAGGAGCTGGATTGGGTTGGGTTGTGGGATAGGTTACTAGTGGACTGGGCTAAATTGGGTATATAATTGGGTTAATTGGGTTGTATCGGGTTTCAACCCACTTTTAGAGACATTAGAACCGGGGCAGGTTAGCCCAAAATCCGAACAAAAAAAAATATCGGGTAAGGTTCGGGTTCATATTTCATACCAATATTACCCAATTGGGGCAAAATTACCACTTCATTAGTGGGCAAGTCAAAATTTCACATTTAGCCCTTAAACTTAGGCAACCTAGACAAATAACCTCTTGAATTTTTCAGATTGGCAAAAAGCTAAAATGAATTTTTTTTTTTTTAAATTCATCAACTTGTCATTTTCAAGTTCAGTGTTCATACCCTCAACCTTGTTGGCAGCTGTTACTGCTTCTTCTGCGGCTTCCATTGTCATATCCACCTCATCCAAGCCAAATTTAGTTGTATTCCGAGCAACCTTTGCCTTGCCTTGATACTATGGGCATAGGGGAGGAGGTGAGAAATTGAAAATGAGGTGCTTTTGTGTGTGGGGTAATTGAGTTCAATGGCTAAGTATGGACTTAGGCCAGTAGCGGGTAGACTACCAGAATATTCCATCTGTCAAATCCGTGGTTGATTCGCTAATTTTCATGACCTCTGATATGTTTTAAGTGGCAAATGCTGCCCTATGAAAGTATGGTGGTAAATTTGCACTTCTGGAAACTTTTGGGTGACAAAATTTTCATTTTAATATAAAATATTCCAAAATTGGAAGCAACATGAATGAGCCACAATGCCCAGAGGATTGGACTTCTATTTGCAATTTTGCATTCCCTGTCTGGATTCTGGAAAATGATTAAAATCATGTTCCCGTTTCAAGTTTCAGCCCTAAATCAATTGCAGAAAGATTGAAACTTTACCTTGCAAAGGTCGAAACCATCGGGGATTCCCTATGAATTCCGAAATCCAAATCGTGGACAACTCTGGCGCCGACGAGGAAGTGGGCGGAGAATCCGACCGATTCCTCGACGCCGACGACGACTTCCCCTTCCACGATTGTGTCTCCACCCAGAAGTCGGACCAGTTCACGTCCGACCCACCTGCCGCAACTCTTCGCCGCCGGAGCTCCTCTCGCCGGGGATCCTCCTCCGAGGACTCGACTGTTACCACTCATCGAGATCGACCCGAAGAGAGCCCAAGGTATCGAAAGTCGAAATTTCGTTTGGATTCGAAGGGAAAAAGGGGGAATTTGGAGATATCCGAGTCGTCCCGGACCTTGCCCGACCCGGATCCTGCTGTTGAAGAGTCCGAATCTACGATTACGAACCGGGAAAACGATTACCCAGTAAGGCAAATCAGCGAGTCCGTCGACTCGGCTGTGGAACTCAATGAACCAACGTCTTCTTCCAACGGTTGGTTAGTCATTGTAGCTGGATGGGTGATAAAGGCAGTTTCTTTCCAGTTCAGTTTGTTGTTCAGCTTCATTACACTGCCTGTATCAGCTTTGTATTACTCTTACTTGCTTATTGTTGATCCATTTCGAGTAACTAGATGCATTAGGGGATGCATGAGGCGTAAACTGATACGTTTATGGAATGTGATTTGGAGAAGTGTTAGTCCCTTGATTGGTGAGTGGCTGAAGGAGCATAAATCCATTTGCAAGCTTGTGTTTCAATTCGGGTGGGGATTCTTTTGGGCGGCTTATGTGGGTTGTGTACTGTGTGGATTGTTTGTATCTTCGCTTGTGATTAGTGGGTTCTTTATGAAGCTTTTGGTCGAGGAGCCCTTGCAGATGAAGCGGACATTGAATTTTGATTATACTAATAACAGTCCGGTGGCATTTGCTCCCATTACGACATGTGCAGCTGCTGGTTGTGGTGTGAACTGCATGGAGAATAATGAGGTTGCGAAGTTGGATTCTCAGCTCATACCTCGTGATCATCGGCTGCAGGTTACTGTTTCATTGACATTACCTGAGTCTGATTACAACAGAAATCTTGGGATTTTCCAGGTACTTGCTCAATATATCAATTCTAGTTTGCATTGCCATTTTTTCTGTGTCCTTGTTTCATTGCAATTCATAATTTCCTTTTCTTTTTGTTGCTTCAGTTATGATACAGTTCCCTTGTTCTTTATATAATGCTCATCAATTATCCAAGCTAATTACATGAGCAATTAAGAATCAAGTTATCGAGTTTAGCATGCCAGTTTTTTATCTACTTTATTTGTAGATTGGATTCACCATATATTCCCTTGCACGTGTGGATTCGGCTTCTTGTGCTACTATGACATTTAGTTTTGTTCGAAACCAAATATCTGCTCTTGTATTTGAAAGTCCTTAGTTGGTTATCCAATCTGATAATGGGCAGTTTATGGAAAAGCATACACAAATACTGAAATACACCTGATCATATTGGGGAGGTGAGGGGGAGAGTTTCCCTATGTTCAGCTTATATGGTACATTTGATAAAACCTAGGGACCTGAGCATTTGTTGAGAAATTAATACATTGTCCTCTGTATTGAGAAACTTTACGGTACTTGGTTCTTATGAAGATCGTGTTGCCCTGCTGTACAGGCTGAATTGACCTTATCAGTTATCAAACCTTGTGTCATCACAAGATGTTAATTTGAGAAACCTTGTTGAAACATCTAACGTAAAATCATTTGCAGCAGGCATAGACTGCCTAATTATAGTTAACCATCTGGTGTATTGGTTTAATGCACCTCTTCACCCATAGGCTCAATCAAACAATATAGCAGAGGTCCCATGTGCTCAGTTGAGCAAAGCCAACAACAATCAAGTGAGAACTTACAGAGTTGCGTTTGAGAATTCATCTTTTTATTTCCTGCAAACAGGGAAAATCTAAGAATTAAAATTTAAGGTTGAATTCTTCATAACTATTTTAATGCATCTAACTTGTATTTCCAAGTAGGATTATATTTGTTTCTTGAAGAGATGTTATTGATAAATATATGCACCATGATGAACTTTGTTTTGGAAGAACAAATTTGATTTATGAATTAGAAGAACAGTTAAAAAGTTGAATTGTTAGCTTTTGGTGTCAAACCCTTCGCCATAAAAACAGTTAAGGGCAAGGCCCCGCTTTGAATTGTTGAAGAAGAAGAGGCTTGTTAAGAATTTTATAAAATACTGTGGGCTTAGCGGGAAAAAAAAGAAGAAAGAAACTATACTCTAAGGTCATCAACTGCCAACTATGAAACAGCTAGAGTTAGGAAATTTTTGGAGAAGTCTTGCTTATGTTTTTGTTTATCGACATTGTTCAACATTTGAAAGAGGCTGGATAGACTCGAGTGCTACTACTGTAAGTGTAGAGAATTTTATGGAAAGCTTTGGTTTGAGATAAAGGGAAAAACATTACTGAAATTCGTGGGATGATAATATTAATGTTTTTCAACAACAGAAACCAACTGAGACTCCTTTATTTGTATGTTTGTTGGTGCATTTATTTTTTTTGTTCCTGTTGATACATATTTGTATTGATTTTGAATGTTCATCTGAGTTTGATTGATATCTTGTATGAAGGTGAGGGTGGATTTTACCTCTGCTACTGGTGAGATCCTTGCTAGTTCGAGACGTCCATGCATGTTGAAGTTCAAGAGTGAGCCAATTCGACTTCTTCTGACATTCCTAAAGGTAGTTCCTCTAGTAGCTGGCTATGTTGTAGAGTCTGAAACGATCAATCTAAAATTTAGAGGTTTTAAGGAAGGAAAGGTGCCCACTGCTTGCATACGAGTGCTAATTGAACATAGAGCAGAGTATAAGCCGGGTGCTGGTATCCCTGAGATATATGACGGATCCATACTGCTTGAATCAGAACTTCCCTTTTTTGCACGGATTATATGGTCCTGGAGGAAAACCATATTCATATGGGTTAGCATAATGTCATTTATATCGGGCTTGCTATTTATGTTAATCTGTTGTAGGCCAATGGTCCTCCCTAGAACCAGGCAGAGGAATTCTTCTGCTCGTAGAAATGCGCAGGGCGGAGCAGTTATTCGGTAGTGCTTGTTTGGACCAAAACCACGCGAGGTCCAACACCCAGAAACACCCTAACATGTTCACTTAAACAGGAATTAAACACTAAATCCAGTAGCAGATTCTTTAAAATGTTTTTAGTCCCCTTATTATGTAAGTAACTAAAAGGTCTTCTGTTGGTATATAAAATTATCTTCTTGTTGATTTTTGTAGAGTCAGGCAAGCAGGCCCCTCATTCTTGTATTGTATGAGGTTGAAAAGTGATTGATATTTTTAACTTTTTTTTGGACAATTTTATAAATTTTCTTGAGGTATCGTTTTGTTTACTATGTACTCCTGTTTTACACTATGCACAGAGGCACTTGTAAGAAGAATGCTTATCATTCAACGAAAGAGCTGGTGTGCCTAGCATATTTTTTCACTGGTAACATGCTTTCGGAAGGACATTTCATATATTCTCTTCGTCCTACTTTGAATGATACGTTTCTTCATGTATGGAAATTAAAATGTGTAATCTATGTTGTTTTTTCCATTTTTATCCTTGCACATAGAATGTGAGAAAAATTTCTTTTTGAGTATTATATAGTGAAAGTTTAAGTAAGGATTAGGAAAAAAATATTCTTTTTTGAGCTTTGTACAATTTTTGAGTTTTGTACAAAGAGTTTAAATTGAGGTAGTAAGGTAAATTAGATATTAAATTTTTTTAAAAAAGAGATTATTCATTTTGTTTGGGACAGTAAGAAAAGGATTAGAAAAAGATTTTTTTAATCCTTAAAGAGAAAATTTTCTTTTTTAGTATTATGTGGTGAGAGTTTAAATAAGAATTAAAAAAAAAAAAATTTCTTTTCTGCGCTTTGTGCAATTTTTAGGCTTTCGATAAAGAGTTTAAATTGGAGTAGTAAGGTAAATTAGATGTTAATAAGTTTTCAAAGACAGACGGTTCATCTTGTTTGTGATAGCTAGAAAAGGAATATTTGTCATCCTTTTAGGAACATGAACTTGTAGATTTAATTAACTTCAAACAATTTTTCCAATTACAATACATTCTAGAATCTATTTATTAAAAAGTTTAAAATTTCTTATAAATATAAAAGAAGGGGAATATTTTTTGTCAATTAATACATTTTAAAATGTAGATCTTTTCATGTGGCAATTGTATGCTGAAGCTCTTCCGACAAGAGATAATCTCTTGCGCCGTGGTCTTAATGTCCAAGGTTCGTGTCCGGTATGTGGAGAAGGTGATGAAGAATCAGCACCTCACGTTTACTTTGAATGCTGATTTTTGACGGGAGTCCGGCGAAAACTGAGGCTGGAGCTAGCCTATGTCCGGCATAGCTGGCTGGAAGGACTGAAGTCACAGGCAGCAAATGATGAGCAGAAAATCCTGTTATCAGCGGTCTGTGGGTGGTTCATGTGGAATAATCGGAATAAGGTTATGTATGAGAGCTATTATACTGGAAGTGATGCACCTTATGTTGAAGCATTGGCAATTTTATGGGGTCTCAGGGAAAGCAGATGGGCCGGTGTGACTTATTTTACAGTGGGATCTGATTCCTCCTTAGTCTCTACACTTAGTCGAGGAGAATCTCCTTCCTTGTATTATTTTGGGACTCTTATTAATGAAATCCGAGTTTTAGGTAGTTTGAAAATTCTTAGGCCTTATTGAACATGTGAACCAGAAAAGATAAATAGATCAGAGAAATTAAGTGAAAAAAAAAAATGGTAGAACGTGATAAGAAAACAGGAAAGGAAAAGTGAAGAAGAAACACGAATTGGTATTCAATGGCGGCCATCAGGAAATTAACAAGGTTTGATCGATCACGTGAGTCGTGATACATATGCACGAGAGCTTTATTTTTGATCTGCGCAAAATAGAAAAGTATATTTTTTTGACCTTTCTTTTTTTTCCCGATAGATATGCATTTCCGGTGACAATATTTTGGACATACACGGCTCTGGGACACTTAGCGGATGTTAGGAGTTCGAATATTATCTCTATTTTTTGTGCTAGTTCGGTGGTTTTTCAGGATGTTGAAAAAGCAGACATTTCATTTTTTGTAGATGTATATATATTTATCTCAACTATATATATTTGTAAATATACTTCTAAGTATCAAACAAAAACACTCAAGTTTTGGTTCTGCGGTTCTTCTGAGAGCACGAGATCTCTAAGGGAGTATTTTGGGATATTATTGAAATTAATTATTTTAGTAATTTTATATATATATATATATATATATATATATATATATATATATATATAGATTATTTACTTAATTTGTATAGTACTCCCTTTGTCTCGTTTTACATAAAACGTTTCCTTGGGCATGCTTTTTAAGGTGTTAAACTTCTTTCTTTTTTCATTGTCTTCTAGTTTTTTTAATGTAGCAATTTGTTGATCATCTTCCATCGTTGGTGTCGTTGATTTGTTGATCATCTTCGACTGCTGACTTTTCCAACAACGCCATATATTTGTGTTGCTTTGCCAATTATTTTCAACCATTGAATCGCCCATCAAATCATCTTTGACTACCCAACCAGTCTTCACCACCAAATCGACTGATCCTCACTATTGAATCTCTGAATTGTAGATTTCACATATAAGTGATGTTCTCCGAATTGTTGATTTTGCATTGGTGTCTTCTCTAATCAGTTATATTTGTTACCCCTCTCCCCTTCCTCAAGCAGGTGGAGGTAAATGGAGAACAAGAAGAAGACGAGGCTTGATTTATGTTAGGAATTTTAGAAAGGGTGTCAAATCTGTTAAAAAAACATAAAGTTATTGGTTATAGTGTATAATTTCATTTTAGAAAGAAAGTTTAAATAAGAGTAAGAAAGTAAAATTAGGTGTCTAAAATTTTCTGAAAAAGAAAACGTTTCATCCTTTTTAGGACATATGGAGTAATTAAAATCCTATACTTTAAGAAATCTAAAAAACATGTTTGTCTTTGTATGCCCGACACAGCGGCATAAGTGTTGGAGACACTGAACCCTGTGTGCCAGGTTCGAGTCCCTCTCCTTTCTTTCAATCTCACAAAATGCATTGAATGATGTTTTAGTTATCTTTGAGGTTTCAAATGTTTGTTAGGTATTCCTCCATATAATATAGATACCTCCCTATAGCATGTAGTAGATTTTGAGTTCTAAAAAATATTTCTAAAAGCTTTTCTTTTTCTTTTTTTTTTAAAAAAGCTTTCTTATTAATTTTTTAGGCTTTGTAGAAAAAAATCATAAAATAATTAGTTTGTAAAAATAATATGATTCAATTAATTATTAGATAGATAAAATGTTAGCTTTCAAATGAAATTAATTCTAAATAGTAAAAAATGTCAATTTTAAAAATAATTAGTTTTATTTTTTTCTTGGTCAGAACGGATTTAGCTTATAGGAAATCAAATCCCATTCTTTTTTTATCTTCTTCGTATGTAGTTAATGGGAAAAAAAATGTGCTATTATTAAACTTATTTGTGCAACTCTTCCTCTAATTTGTAAAAACTGTATGATGTGGGCATGGAATTGGATGTTTTGGGATTAACACATTGAAACTTGTTCTCTTTTTCTTGTTCGAACTAACGGTATGCTCGTTTTAGTTTAATACAATTGTGTTAATATGTTATTCATGCAAACACTCCTAAACAAATTCTAAATGCCCCTGAAGTTGCCAATATTTACAGCCAACCCTGATCTCATAACTCACTCCTACCCAACTGTCTGGCCGATCCACTATTCCCGCAGCCCTACTTCTCACCGCACCGCCACCTATCCAGATTCAACCCTATTCGGCCTCATGGCAAGTCAATTGAAGAAGAAGAAGTGGTGGAAGAAAAAGAGGAAGGGGAGGGCGCTTTGTTTCCAAGTCGTAGAAGCGAAGGACTCATCGCGAGATCGGGTGGGTGGCGGCCTTGTTGCGAGATTGGGTGAGCAGCGACCTTATCACGAGATCAGGTGGGCAGCAACTTCGTCACGAAATCGATTGGGCAGCGGCCTTGTCGCGAGATCAATTGGGTGGCGGCCTTCTTGTGAGGCGAGATCGGTCGGCCTTGTCTCGATATATGGCTAGACAGCAGTGGGGTAAGGGTGAAGGCGCAATCTTTGCATGGTGGATAGCGATGGAGAGAAAAGGCGGTGACGGGTTGGTGAGTTGGGTGGCGGCGGCTAGGAAAAAAGTGACCGGTGAGAGGCTTTAGGTTTAAGGGTGGGTAGGGTATGTAAATTTGGCCAACTTCATGGACACTTTCAAACGATTTTTATGTGAATGCCCAATAACATGTTAACTCGTTTACATTAATTCAAAACGAAGTAGGCCTAAATTGACATTGAATAGGTTTACCCCAGTAACAACGTTCTTATTAGCATTAGTGTTTACAATAATATATAATGAAGAATACCTCTATTTTAACCTCTAATACTAAAAACTGCTACTGTTAACGCTATTATTAGACATATTCGCAAGCCTAGCGAAGCCCAAATGTGTGGAGGGTGCATCCAAATTTGTAAATGTCTAGAAAAGAATACAAAAAATATAAGGAGCATACAGTCTTGTGTTTGAGTCTTATAAATAAAGTAAACAAATACTAGAAAAGTTTTGTTCCCTCAACGTGGGTCCAGTTGGCTCAATCTAGAATGTTTGCGAGGTAATATACAAAAAAAAGTGAAAGAGCTGAATATAGATTCCATTGATTTCTCTAACATTAGATGAGGAGAAAAACTCAGCAAGTTTTATTTCTGGTTCTAACATGTAACTTGTTAGAAGACATGAGTCTCCTCTCTAATGATCCCTTCTCATATAGAATACAAAGCTACAACGGCTCAACACCTGTCACTGGCGAGGTGCAGCCTTGAGGAAGGAGGCACTTTTGGTGATTTCTCGCAACGGCTTATCGGTGTACCTCACCATATTGTAGACCCACGCACCGGAAACCGCCCCAAGAGTCGGCGCTGTGAGGTAGATCCATAGATCCCGGTAGTGGTGAGACACAATTGCAGGCCCCAAGCTCCTTGCTGGGTTCATTGATGCTCCTGTGATTGGCCTATCAAAATATGTACTATCTCATGTCATGGACTTCTTCAACAAGATCTAATTCTATTGTACCCAAGTAACATAGATTTCATTTGAAATCAATGTTAGCGTTTAGGATTAAAGGTCGGAAAAACTATTTAACGGTAGCTTTAGTACTAAAGATTTAGAAAAAACATTACAATCATTTATAATTTATTCCAACCTCTAACACTAATTTTAAACAATGTTCCCAAACGAAGCCGATTCATCGATTATTGAAAGATGAGTGATTGATTTGACACATGGGTACCTAACGTGCAAGTTAAGTAGGCTGATCGATATTAGGTGGGCTAAGGTGAGAAACAGGGAACCAAAAATTAGGGTTTTGGAAGAGAAAACGTACCCTGCAAACATCACATTGAGCAGCACGGTAGCGCCAACGGCCAGGCCAGCAAGTTCTCCAATCTGCAGCATAAACATGTAATTTTCAAGATTCTTTAGAATTTTCAAAGATCACTGTCAATACTGGTAAGCTGGTAGAGACAAAGTCATTGTCATGAAAAGGGTATACAATTCTAAATTTTTTGGAATATTTTAAGCTAATTATTCTTGTAGTTAAATCATGTGATTATGAAAGGTCAGTTGTTTTTTCAGCTAATCCATATGCCTGTTAAACAACCATTCAATCCTTCAAATCAATGCATTTATATCATTTATTTTCTATCTTTTTTGTAAAGAAAAAAAAAAAAGGAATAGAGCATAAGTTTTTTTATTCCTTTGGCCTGAAATGGTTAATTCAAAGGTCAAAAATGTTGATCAAACCAAAATTTATCCAATGTTTAGGGCCTGTGATTAATATTAAATTTTTTTTAAAAAAATACTTATGGGTTATTTTTAACTTTTAAGTTTAGCTATTTGACCTACATCATTAATAAATTATTAAAAATCTCACAATAATCACAAAAACTGTTATAAAACGCCCCATTATATTAGTGAGGCAGAAGTTTCTTTTTTGTTCTTATTTGAAGTTAGAAAAAGAGATGGGTAAGGAGAAGAGACTAACTGCTCTATTATCGGTTGCAACACCAGATATGATGAACATGAGGTAGAATGTGATGATGAACTCTACTACAAAAGCCTGTAGGTTGGTCCCATGCGGCGCGGTGCCGGCGAAAACATCCTTGTCTCCGTTGAACAACAAGCGGAGGGTTCCGGCCGCCATGGTTGATCCAAGAATTTGAGCCGCCACGTAGGCTGGCACCTGCAATTTAGGGGAAGAATTCTCAGCCTTTTCACATTTGCCAACTAAACCCAATTCCATACCCCTCAAGTCTCTCAAACTTATTTCCCCTCTTATTGCCGTTACAACCACATCTCACGTCCCCCTCCAGCGGAATGACAAAAGGAACACCTCAAATGACCCGCTTAGGTCATTAAATATTAGTTCAGGGTGCCTTTTTCGGGTCCCGAAAAAACAAGTACTCCTCCCTTTACCGCTAATTATTGACATTGTTTCAAAGAGATAGAAATTCATAATATTTAGAGAAAGTGTCCGGAGGAAAACCTGTTTGAGTGGGAATCTCTTACAAGAAGCGAAAGCAATGGTAACAGCAGGGTTGAAATGGGCACCAGAGATGTGGCCAACAGAGTAGACCAAAACCATCACCGCCAATCCCCAGACGATGGAGATCCCAGGATGCGTCACCACTTTCTCGTTGTCGGTGTTCACCACCACGGCGGCGCAGCCGGCAAATATCAAGAAATATGTGCCCACAGCCTCCGCCATCAACTTGGAAAAAAAAAAAAACAAGTTTCTTTCAGTTCCGATCTCGAACTCAGAGCAAGAAACAGGAATGAGAAGAGGAACAAAAAAGAAAGAGGTCAGCCATTTGTCACCTTTTGCATGAAAGAAACAGAGAAGCTGAGGAGGCTGTCTGATTCTTTAATGGTTTTTGATGGCTGCTGATTGAACCCATCTTCTTCCACCTTCACAACAACTCCGTTGCTCCCAGGGATCTCAGCCATGGCTATGGAGAGTTGAACAATTCTTGACCAAAAATATCAGAGATTTCAAGGCGATTTGGCGTAAAAGACTAGGAAAAACAGAACTCCAAGACAAAAAACAGAACAAAAACCAGAGGAGACAGAAAAGGTCTTTGCTTGATCAGCTAACTGTCCTAGCGGAGCCCGTATTTATGGGCACAGCCGCACAGAGAAATGATCCAAAAAAACAGGGTAGAGAAACAAAGACATGGACTTTTTCTATTACGAAATTGGAAGTGTGGACACTGGGAGAAGAGATTGACCAAAAGTGCCCTATTTTTTTTTTTGTCCTTTTGCTTATCGATACTTTTTTAAAATAAAAAATGAGGAGTCACCGTTGGTGAGCAAGTAATGCCAGATGTATTAAAGATTAATCCTTTTGGTATTTGTTTATTGTTATTTGTTAATGAGTTAAATTGGGACGGAAAGTAAGGGAGTTTGTTGGGAACTTGGGATACACTTTCTTTAGTTGGTTCTTTTACCTTTTTTTTTTTTTTATTAAAATTTAATTTTAATATATTTATATTAATATCTATTGAAAAAAATTTTAAAAATTATGTTTAAAAATTATAATATTTAAAGTTTCTATTTTTATAATAAATTTTAAAAATTAAATTAATAAATTAATTACTTTAAATAATAAAAATGTCAGCTTTTGTAAGATAAAGGGGAGATTTTAAATTAAATGCTCTGTTTTGGAGATATGGTTGGAAAAATGTGAGTTTCAAAGCTGGGTTTTGTGGACAGCGGAAAAGGCCATTCAAGGCCGCTTCCAAGTTCCAACTACCCACCGGAAATGCAGAAACACATGAATGCTTTTAATACAGAACAGAAACACATTTCCTATCCAAATCTGTTCCATTACCGGTTATTAAACAGACTCAGGTTAATTCATATCTATCCACAGGATTTTTCTTTTATTGTTTTCATTTCCTTGTCCATGTTACTAGTTTATTTATGGTAGGCCCATCTCCTAAAATGGACATAAATGTCAAACTGTTTGCCGATACACTCATTGAAGTTTCAAAATTTTACCAATTAAGCTATTATGTGCCTTAAGTGAAAATCTTCTGAAATTTTATTTCTATAATTTTATCAAATTTGAAATCTCACGAAGGAAGTCATACAAAATTAATATTGGCAATATTTGGATACTTAGTAAATTACATAAATGGTCCCTAACCTTTATTCATTGTTTCCTTTTAGTCTCTAACCTATTGAATGTTCTGTTTTGGTCCTAAACCTATTAAAATTGTTTCCTTTTGATCCTTCATCATATGAAATTCATTAACTAAAAATAATTGTCTGAAAAAAACTTTTGAAATTTTATTTTAAATATTCGGTAATTGTTTTCTAGTAAATTAAATAGTTTAATATTTTTTGACAGTAAATTAACAATTTAAATTAATAATTTTTCCTTTCTAAATGAAATAAGTTCAATTTACAGAAAGAAAAAAGGTGATTTAAAATTTTCATTTACTGTAAAAAAATTATTATACAAATTAAATTTATTGTAATACAGTTATCGGATAGTTTAAATTATGATCTAAAAAGTTTTTATTAGGCAAATACTTTAAGTTAACAAATTTCATTAAATTGGGATTAAAACAAAATATTTTCGATAGATTTAGGACTAAAATGAAAAATTTTAATAGGTTTAGGGCTAAAACAGAATATTTAATAGGTTAAGGACTAAAAGGAAACAATGATTAAAGGTTGGGGACCATTCATGAAATTTACTCTTTTGATATTAGTTACAAATGAATAGGAATGTCAATGAGCCGAGTTTACAGAGGATAAAGTGATTCCCAAACCCTGCCTGTAATATAAAAATTCTACCCAAGCCCCACCCGAAACCTGTAGTGGGTAAGATTTCTTCACCCAAACCCTTCTCACATTAGGGCGGGTAGAGTCAAGTATTGTATCTGTAATACTTGCACAAGTGATCACATAACATAAAATTGAAATTGAAAAAAGCGACATACTTTTATAATACAACATAACAGAAAATAAAGTAACCCAGTCAGATGGTCGTGAATTTTAGGGTTTTCTAGGTTAGAATTATATTATATATTTAGGTTTTATAAAACTAGAATTGGGTATGTATATATAATATATGTAATATTTTAGGTACTTATATGCTATGTATAATATGTAAGTAGGGCACGAGTCGGATTCAGGAAGGATAGACCCCCTAAACCTGTACCCTCTCCATACCTAGTGGGTACAAAATAAAAAATGCTCAAACTCGACCCAAATGCGTCTAATTGAAGAAAAAAAAAAAACCTTACCCATCAGATAGGGTAGGGAAGAGTACCTGTGAATAAAGGTATAAATTGACATCTCTACAAATGAATTGCTTTGATTACTACTATTAGTTCCCGGAGGCAAGGGTTATTGTGCAAGATGTGGTGTTCTCAGACCATTGCGCTATTACATTTCGTTTATAACCATCTCTTAGGCCAGGGAGAATGAGCAGACCATTTAGGTTTGAGGCAATGTTGCTATGGGGTGATGATTGTCATCAAGTGGTATTGAGGGCATGGCAAGAGGGTCCAGGTGATCAAGCTGTGAAGATGTTCGAAAATGTATAACAAGTGTGCAAGGGGCCCTTCGGATATGGAATAAGGAAAATTTTGGCCATATTCAGACTCAGAAAAGAGTGTTGCTATGTCAGTTGGAGGCTATGATTGGTGTGTAGGTTACATGGAGAAGGTCCAAACTATCCAGTTCTTGAAGAGGAGGTATAATGAACTTCGTTGTAAGAAGAAACTGGTGTGGAAGCAATGGTCTCGGATCACATGGCTACAAGATGGGGATCGTAACTCCATTTTTTTCCATGCCTACGCCTCATCTCGCAAGGCTAAAATTCATATTCATCTTATGAAGGATAGCACGGGAGTATGGCATGAAGACAGCTTGGAGGTGGCAAAAATTGCAGTGGAGTATTTCCCGTGTCATCCAGGCTTTTGGTGATGGAGGGGGCCTTAGGTTATCTGGAAGAATGGGTGTCCGGGGAGATGGTAGATGAATTGGCTAAAGATTTTTTGGTTGTGAAAGTCTGCCTAGCCTTGTTTGATGTGCATCTTGGTAAAGCACCGAGTTAAATCGACTAATTGCATTTTTTTTATCAAAAAATTTGGAGAAAAGTGGGTCAAGATGTGGAGGAATTCTGCTTAGCAGTCCTAAATGGAATGCGTAATGTGCTGGAGTTAAATCAGAGCACCATCGTTCTTATACTCAAGACCAAGATGCTTGAGACTATTGTTCAATTTTGTCCTATAGGCTTTTGTAATGTCATTTACAAGATTATTTCTAAGGCCATAATTAATAGACTCAAGCTAGTGATGAACCACCTTATGGCCGAGGAGCAAAACGCATTCTTTAAGGGGAGGCTAATAGCTGACAATATTTTGGTTGCTTATGAACTCATGCATTTTCTTTAAAACTGGAAGACCTGGAAGAAAGGCTATTGTGCAATAAAGTTAGACATGTTGAAGGCCTAGGATAAGATCAAGTTGGAGTATGTAGAGGCGGTTATAAGCAAGATAGGTTTTCCTGGACGGTTTGTGAGCCTGGTTAGTTTGATACTTTATTTTTTATCAACAAGAGTCTTTAGGGAGATGTTCAGCCTCAAAGGGGACTCTTCCAGGAGGATCCCATTTTGCCATACCTTTTTTTTACTATGTGCAAAAAGGCTTTCTTTTCTCTTGCGGAAGGGTATGGAGTAGGGTTTGTTATCCGAATTTCGAGCAAGTAGGTATGGGCCATCTCTTTTTCATTTCCTTTTTGTTGATGATTGTTGGTCTTCTGCAAGGCTTCAGGTGTAAAGGGCTTAGTCTTGCTGAACATATTGAGACAACATAAGAGGTCCTTTGGACAGGTGGTCAACTTTGATAAATCAGGGGTTTTTTTTAGCCCAAGTATGAGGAATGCTCAGCACTATGCCTTTATCGGTTGGTTTAGAACTGATAAGTGTCACAATATTGGTACATTTATGAGGATGCAATGTCGGTTAATTGATAAAATAAAATGGCTTTTTTATTCTTGAAGAATAAACTTGCTTGGCTAGTTAATGGATGAAAGCACCATATTCTCTCAAGAGAAGGTAACAAGATCATCATTAAGATAGTTTCTTTGGCAATCTGGGCATATGGCACGACAATGTTCCAAATTCCTAGTGGTATATGGGATTATATTCAAAGGTATCTTAATAGGTTCCGGTGGTTGTACACTGACCATGGTGGTAGAATAAATTGGATGTCATGGGATTAAATGTTGGTAAAGGGGAAGGTGGATGCTTAGGGTTCCGAAAGCTCTCCTTTTTTAACTAACTAATTCTTGCAAAGCAGGGTGGAAAACTAATTCAAAATCATTCATCGTTAGTGTCGAGAACTCTTGGGGCAAAGTATTTTGCATCCTTTAACTTCCTTCATGATCAAAATAAGGACAACTTTTAATTCACATGGCAGAGCCTTTTGCTTGGACATGAACTGCTTCAACTAGGCTTGTAATAAAGGCTATAGGATAGGTTAAGTGTCAGTGCTTGGTGTGATCCTTGGATCACAAATAACCTAGGGTTCAAACTGTTAATTGTTCTTGATAGGCTTAATTTTTCACTAGTTAGCTTATTTATTGACCATTAGTCTTGACAAATGGAATAAGATGTTATTATTGGCTTATTTCTTGGATGATGATGTTTGGCCTATACTATGTATTCCACTTATGAACTCACTAGTAGGGAATGGATTAGTATAATACTATAATGCATATGGCACCTATTCATTAGTAGTGGTTATCATTCTTATATATACCTTTTGGAAGGATAAGGAATTAGTAATAGTACTAATAAGATGTGGAAACACAACTAGGGTTATAAGTGCCAAACAAGCTAAAAAACATGTACTGGCGGACAACTCATAGTTGTTTGCCAATGAAAGCTAATTTTTGTGGATGTCAGGTTACTATGGATGATTTGTGCCCATTGTGTTAGGATCAAGGGAAGACTACCATACATGTGCTTGATGACTATAATGTTGAAAAGTGGGTGTGGAGGATCCAACAATTTGGCTTAATTTTAAAGGTGGATAGGGACACTATGATGATGTGGATTTTGAAGTTGCTGGAGTTGTAGCAGTGCCTTGATTGGGTGTGGGTTGTTGTGGTACTTTTGGTTCTATGGTTATAATGAAATACAATGGTCATTGGGAAGCTAAAACTAGCTGACCTTTCCCTTGCAAGGTAGGTACAACTAGGATTGAATGATGTGGCTTAGCATATAATGATCATCCCTTTAGGACTATCCTAAGCTATGTGGCACAGAATGCATAAAAGATTTGTGGAGCTTAGTACAGATGCAGTGCTTGGCCCAGGGAACAAATGGGGATTGGGGGTTGTTTTACGTGACCATGAAAGGGAGTGCTTGTAGCCTTGTTACTAATTGCTCGAGCATATCAAAAACTTGTTTTGTAGAGTGCGAAGCTGCATTGGAGGGGTTGGAGATGGCAAAAAGGCTTGATGCTTCCTACCTAGTACTTAAAATGGATACTTTCTAGGTGGTGCAAGCCGTAATCTCTTATGTGAAGGGCATTTGTGAAGCCTTTCACTGTATGGAAGAAGTTAAATGATTGCTGGGGTAGTTCAAAGCCTAGCAAGTCATGCATATAGGTTGGGAAGCCAACATTGTTGCCGATGCGCTAGCCAAGTTGCGGCTTACTTTAGAAAACCATGTTGTAAGGACTGGTGAACCTCCTAGGGGCACTTCTATTATTTTGGAATCATATGGTATCTCTAGCCGGTGATGACTGGTAATATAATGCATTTTATTTAAAAAAACTACTATTATGAGTTTTTAGGCTTGAAAAAGTACACTTTTCTTTAAAATTTTTTTTTTCTAATTTTTATTTTAACAAACTTTTCTACTTCTTTCACTTAAAAATACTATAAAATTTTGAAGGAAAAAAAATAATATTTAACACAATTCATTTTAATTTAATTTATTTGAAAAAAAACATGTGATACCTGAATGGGCCCACCCTAAACCATGGTCCACTAAAGGAAAGAATGCAAACCACCTCTAGTGAAGCCCATATATTGGCAACCCAACAAATTAACCGTGAAGAAAATGGGCCAAGATAGAAAAAAAAATCCCTTAGATCATAAGGGTGATCACGGGTAAGGGGGATTCCCTCATAACAACTAGGAAGAGGACCTTATACATAAAATCTCCAAGGATATCACAAAGTATGTCCTTTTTGTTTCTCTGCTCAAGCTCTGACTTAGCTTTTTTTGTCACATAAGTGGTAAGCCATTACAAACTTAAGTGTTGAAGGATCCTCCCTGGGTATATGCCCCAAACACCTTTAACATTGCCTTTGGCTATAAGGATCAAGATATCAAGCTTATTTTTTAGGTTCTCAAGCATCCCACTAAAATCAATTGGATATCCACATGTAATAAATAAATAATAACATATAATATTTTGGAACTGAGAAAATAAGTTTAAGGAGATATCTTCATTTGTTTGTCTATATTTAAAGTGATAAACCATTGGAGGAATAAAAAAATATTAATTTAAAACGTAAAAATGATAAACTTTATATCTTCATATTTAATTAAAAACTATAAATTGTATATTTGGCATGCAATTCATGATTAACTCACCATAATGAAAGGACAAAATGGTCATTGACATTATAAGGTCTTATCGGTTATAACCAAGTAAAAATGAAAAAAAAATCAAATTCATTAAAAAAATTTCCCAAGGGTTGTCCGCCCCAAGTTGCTATGTATTGGGTTGTTGTTTTGTTTCCCTTTTATTAAAAGACAAGGTTATAAAAGTCAATGATTGCTACACACAAAACACTTCCTCTTTTCATGTATTTATATAGTATGGCGTACATAGGAGATATATTTATATCAGGAGATAAATATACAAGATAATACGTATGTACACACTAATAAGGTTAGATGAGATTAGACTAGATAAAGTTGAATTCTAGCCTAAGTAATCTCTATCACGAACACGCCCCCTCAATCTCAACTGTTGTGGATGAACATTGAGATTGTACCGAAAGTGTTCATGCTGTGAGGAAGGCAATGGTTTAGTAAGCACATCCACTACTTGGTCTTTTGTATAGATAAACTGGACATCCAAATCTTTGTGGGCTACATTCTCATGAAAAAAATGAAAGTCCACTTTTATATGTTTTGTGCGGGCATAAAACACAGGATTCTTTGTAAGATAAGTAATTCCAAGATTATCACACCAAAACACAAGCGTTGTAGGCAGAAAAATCCCAATTTTAGACAAGAGAGCTTATATCCAAATCAACTCAGATGTGACATTTGCAAGAGACTTATATTCGGGCTTTATACTAAACCGTGAAACTGTTTGTTGTTTATGAGAATTCCATGAGATTAGATTTGGTCTAAGGAACACTATATAGCCACTAGTCGATCGACGATCATCAAGGCATCATGCACAATTAGCATGAGAAAATGCACTCAAAGTATAGTCATTAGTTTTTCTAAAGTATAGGCCCATTGAAACAGTGTGTTTGAGATAACGCAAAATCTTTTTAATAGCTGACCAATGAAGCGAGGTAGGCTTGTGCATAAACTAGCACACTCAATTAACAGCAAAAGATATGTCAGGTCATGTAAGAATGACGTATTGAAGAGCTTCAACAACACTCATGTACTCTGATGGATCCTCTAATAGCATGCTTTCTTCCTTGGACAATCTATTGGTAGTGGAAAATGAAGTGGAAGTAGGTTTAAGCATGAAGTATATCTTCCTTAGTCAGAAGCTCTAGGATGTATTTTTGCTAAGATATAACATAGCTAGAAGGTGCCAGAACTGCTTCTATTCCAAAGAAATAATGAAGCTTGCCCAAGTCTTTAATCGCAAAGTCCACTTATAGTGACTTCAACAAGGCTGTCACAATGATCTGAGAAAAGCCCACAATTAACATATCATCAACATAAATGAGAATATATATTTTAACATCACCTTGGTTGAAAATAAACAACAATGAGTCAATTTTTGAAGCAACAAAGCCAAGCTTAAAGAGTTGACTACTCAGCCATGAGTACCAAACCGTAGGAGCTTGTTTGAGGCCATATAAAGCCTTTTTTAACCTGCACACATGACGACGAAAATGAGGTTGAACATATCCAGGACGTTGAGATATATAGACTTTTCATTAAGAAAAGCATGTAAGAAAGCATTTTGTATATCAATCTGCTTAATGCTCCACCCCAAGCGATTACAAGACTCAGCAAAAGTTGAATAGTAGTAGGTTTGACAATGGGACTATAAGTATCATAGTAATCAGCACCATGTTGTTGCCGGAAACCCTTTGCTACTAACCTGGATTTATGTCGTTCTATTGCACCATCAACTTTACATTTTAGTTTAAAAATTCACTTACAATTGATGATGTTCATGTTCTTTTAAAGAGGGAAAAATGTCCAAGTTCCATTTTTTATAAGGGCACTAAACTCGTCTTCTATAGCCTTTTTCCATTTTGGTTAAGAGAGTGTAGTGAAAACACTAGATGGCTCGGTCTTATTTTCTGAAGAGAGGGTGGCAACACGAGCTTGAGAGCAAGGGTATCGAATATTGCCATTAGTGAATTGTTTTGGTTTACTAATGTTGTCACGAAGATGAGTTCGCATAGAATGATGCACTGGTTTAGCTGGTGAGGGTGTCGGTTCAGCTGATGCATTGGGACTAGACGATGTTGAAATGTTTTTGGGTGAAGCAGGTTCGATGTCATTAGTCTGGTTGGTAGTTGCTAATGTGACAACTTGAGGCATGGTATCAAACAAAGGCAATGAAATGCCTAGTCTTATGGTGATAGGATTTTTTGAGTCTGCACTGGAAACCTGAGAAAATAGAAAAACTTGTTCTTCAAACACAACATCTCTTGAAATAAATACTTGTCCAATAAGCATGTGAAAACATTTGTAGCCCTTGTGTGCAGGACTATAGCCAATGAAGACACACTATTTAGAACAATACTTAAACTTTCATGAGGTATAACCTTGGACATGTAGCCAACAAGCACAACCAAAACCTTTAAGAAGGAGTAGTTTAGTTCCCTACTAAACAAACACTCAAGAGGTGTTTTATTTTCAATAACTCGATTAGCCATATGATTGATTAGAAAAATGGGGTCAAGAAAGCATTATCCAAGAACTTTAAAGGCATGTGAGCATGAGCTAATAGTGACTTTCTTATCTCAATAATGTGGTAGTGCGTCCTATTCAGCAAACCCATTTTTTTGATACGTGTAGGGGTAGGAAAAACAATGTTCAATACCTACGGAGGTAAAGAATGAATGAAGCTTTTGATACTCGTTTCCTCCATCAGTCTAAACAACTTTAATTTTCTTATTCAGAGTACATTCAACCTGTTTCTAAAACTTGAGAAAGACATCAAATACTTCTGACTTACACACCAATGGATATAACCATGAAAATTTACTAAAGTCATCAAAGAATATCACATAATAACAATAACCATTAATTGATTTTGGCACTAGGCCCCAAACATTTGAGAAAATAATATCTAATGGTTCCTATGAAATGACATTAGATGAATTAAATGGCAACTAGTGACTCTTTGCCTAACGACATGCATCACAGACAAATGAGTTATTATTCTTGACAAAAGGAAGATTATTTTGACGAAGGACTTGATGCACAACTTGATCATTAGGGTGTCCATGCCTTTTATGCCACTGATTTATGCTGACACGAACACCATGGAAAGCAAAGATATTATAAGGAACATCACCTGATTTTGGAAACAGATAAAGCCTATTTTCATATGGCTTTTGTAGTAGCCTTTTCTTTATTGCTTGATCCTTGACAAAAAAAACAATCAGCATAAAATTCAATAAAGACATCATTATCACGAGTTAATTTGCTAGCTGAAACAAGGTTTTTCTTAATACTTGGGACATGAAGTACATTTTTGAGATGCAAGGATTTCAGATGAGTATGTGATGTATTGAAAAACCTGCTTCGTTGACAACCTAAACTCGATCGGAGCCACTGTACTTTTCACTTAAGGACAAATTGTTAAGATATGCAATAATATAATTGTTGACTCTTGAGTTTGTATACCAATTTGTGTCAACCTGGTAAAAAAGAGTTGTTGAAACTATTACAAAGTGATTAGTGTCTCCTTGATTAGGGGTGAGCATTCGGTTATTTCGGTTTAAACCGAACCGAAATAATCGGTTTTATTCGGTTTCGATTTTAGATAGTAACAAACTGAAATAACCAAATTGATGGGGAAACCGAATTGGAACCGAACCGAAATAATTCGGTTCGGTTCGGTTCCAACCGAATTAACCGAAAAAACCTGTTGTTCATGCAACATGGATACAATTTGGAAAAAAAACGTTCCAAGTAGACAACTAGACAACAAATACATAGTGTGGCAACGTGCGGGTTTTCGGGAGTCGCCACCAATCGGTTTTCACTCAGGTCGATTGGACACCTAAAAAATTGGTCTGCGAGAGTTCGGGGGTTCGGGAGTACGGTTACGTTAAAATAACTCTATTTTAACGCCCAAAATTGGTACCTTAGTTGATTTTAATTTTGCTTTGCTTGCTTTTAAATAAACTTCAGTTAATTTTCAAAACATGAACTTTAACTGAATTAGTCGGATGTGGATTTTTAAATTAATGTGGTCTTCAAAATCTTTGGTAATTAATTTGTATAATTTTGTAGTAAACTCGACGTTTCCGAGCCATGGATTCTATCGAATCACCCGGACACGGAATTTGATGAAATTTTTAATTAATTATTAAATATTTTAATTAATTACTAATCCATATCATAAATTTTGCTGAATTATTCGAATATGGATTTTTATCTAGATATTTAATTTTTATTTTTCAAACCGTGAATTCTGTCAGATTATCCGGATATGGAAATTATTAATTTAAATTTTTAATTTTTAATTTATTAATTATTAATTTAATTATTAAATTTTGTCATAAATTTTTATAAAATTTTGGATTTATTAATGATCTTAATTTTAACTTTTTAAAGAAAATTTTTTTTCTTTTTTTTTTTTGTTCTTTTCTTCTTTTTTTTTTTTTATATCTTTTCTTCTTTTTCTTTTTAATTTTTTTTTTTTCTTTTCTTCTTTCTTTTCTTTTTTCTTTCTTCTCTTTTTTTTTTTTTTTTCTTTTCTTTTTTTTTCTTTTTTATTTTCTTGGATTGTTTGGTGAAAGATCTTTTTTTTTTTTTTTTTTAAGTAATTACTTAATTTATAAAGGAACCAAAAAGTAATTATTTAATTATCTAATATCAAGATTTTTTTTAATTATTTAATAAAGAGACCAAAGAGTTATATATTTTTCTTAAAAAAAGTCTTGATATTCATATATTTTTTTATTTTATTTTGTTCTTTTTGTTTGATAATAGTTTTCTAATTTATAAGTCTAAAAACTTACATCTAATTGATAAATCTAAAATATATACTAAAAAAATTTAATTCACCCTTTTTTTTTTGGTTTGAATTCATTTGGTTATGTTTTTTTTGTTAGCTTTTTGTTGTTTTTAAAGAAATAAGAAAAAAAAAATATGTGTTCCAAAATAATAAAAGGATGGGGACTTTGTTAAAAATAAAAATAGATTTTTGATTAACCCTAAAAAATAAATGGAATAAGGTTAAGTATTCACATAAGAAAAACTCTTTTTTTTTATTTGTTATTATTTTTTTTTTATGACTAAAAGTGAAATAAGTGAAATAAGTTTAATCATTCACATAAAAAGATAAAAATTGTATAAAGTAAAATGCCGGAAATTAAATAAATAAAGAAAAGTGGAGCTTTTTGCCATCCACTTAAAAAATAAAAAGGTAGGAGGTGTAACCTTCCATAAAAAAATAAAAGTGCATAATTAAATAATTGCATAAATTAAATAAATATGGAAAAGTGGGGTTTTTTGGTCATCCACTAAAAAAAATAAAAAGTAGGAGGTATAACCTTCCATAAAAAATAAAAATGCATAAATTAAATAATTGTAGAAATTAAATAAATAAAGAAAAGTGGAGCTTTTTGGCCATCCACTCAAAAAATAAAAAGTAGCAGGTATAACCTTCCATAAAAAATAAAAGTGCATAAATTAAATAATTACAAAAATTAAATAAATAAAAAAAGTGGGACTTTTTGGTCATCCACTAAAAATTAGGAGGTATAACCTTCCATGAAAAAAAATTAAAAAAAAAGAAAAATAAGAACAAATAAATAAATCACACAAAAGTTAGTGTTAATTCTGCAAAATAAAAAGGTTAGTGACTTGAATGAAATAATATAGAAAGATAAAGGATTAAAACAGAATTTTACCTAAAGAATAAAATTTTAAACTTCCTGTGCGACGGGAGATAGAAGCGACGGCGACGGCGAGCAAGGGGAAGTCTGGAGGCGGCGATGGCGTCGGCGGCGAGGAGGGGGAGACGGCGTCGGCAGCAAGGGAAGGGGGAAGAAAGAGAGAGGAGAACAACGGTGAGAGAGAGAGAATTTCGGCGGAAGGAGAGGAGAGGGGGAGACGGTGTCGGCATGCGACGGAGGCTGCGAGACGGCGGCTGGAGCGGAGAGGGAGGTACGGCGAGCGACGGAGGTGGTGAGACGGCGGCTGGAGCGGAGGAGGGAGGCACGGCGAGCGACGGAGGGTGACAGGCGTGAAAACGCGCGAAAACGGCGAGAGAGGCTAACGGCGAAAAGAGTTTAGGAATGAAAGGTCAGGTTTTTCTTTTGAGTGAAGAGGCAGACGCTAGGGACTTTTCTATAGTTTTCTCTTTTTTTTAAAAAAACGGGGACTTGGATTCCCTTAATTAAAAAAAATTCGAAATTTAATTAAAAACAGACTTATCTCTTAATTTGGTAAAATGACAGTTTCAGTCCTTTATGTCTCTTTGACTTTGGGGATGTTCCTGAAACTTCTGATTGAGACAATTTTATCTTTTTCTGTCAATTTGGGCCAAAAACGTCTGTTTGGCCCAAAAATGACATAAAAAATTACCAAATTCTCCTGAAATTTTCCAGATTTTTTCAAAATTTCCCAAATTTCTGAATTTTGTCATTTTTACCCCATACTTTTCAATTTTGTCATTTTTTATGGAGTTTTCTTTTGTATTTCATACATACATATATACACACATATTTCATTTTTAACTAAACCCTTATAAAACAAAATGTATTTTAAACTAATTAACTTAATTAAAAAAAATTTCAGTAATAATAATAATTGATTAATTAATAATTAATTAATAATAATAATAATTTTTTTTGGATATACACACATAGATATTAACTTAACAAAATGCCCCCCAAAAATTTTTAATTTTATTTTCTCTTTGTATAATAATCAATTAATTATTTTTTTTAATTATTTTTAATTTTTAATTAATTTAAAAAAAAATTAAAAAAAAAATCGGACGAAATTGAGTGTCAACACATAGTACTGATAAAATCCTGATTCCTAAATTCAAGTCAGGGAACATTCTGCTGTGTAACTGATAAAATCCTAAATTCAAGTAGACAACTAGACAACAAATACATAGTACTTAACAGTAAACATCCGATTTCTAATATAACATTGCTAACATATAACAACTAATCATTGGCTGGAAGTCAATGTTCAAAGTGAGCCAGCCAAGAAACTGAAAGTCTGAAACCAGCTGCTACTAAATGCTGGAGTCACACCTGATGATGATGAACCTGAGGAACCCTCTTTCCTCCTTGAGCCTGCCATACCCATTTCCAGCTTAGTCCTACTCCCAGAAACCTGAATATATATATTTAATCATTGAATAAACTTAGAAAAACTGATCAGGAAAACTAATTAAGAAGAAGATAAGGCAAATAGGCAATCCTGAAAACTTTCTCGTCACAAACAAGTTGGTGACTAGACTCAACTTGTGGCAGCTGCTTAACTCAGTTTTGACATTTGTGAGTGAGAAAGAATAAATAGCAAAGATAAACAACAGTGCCTTTGCCTAATTCAATTAAACATAAGCAATTAGGCATGAAATCTTTTCATTTTCTCATTAATGTATCAGTTGCCTTCCTTTTCCTACAATTACAATTTCTAAGCTCATGTTCTTATCACGAGCCTAACATCAATCTCAATATCATAAGCTTCGTCATTATTTCCCTGATCCATCCTTTCAACTGTCCCTTCTATTCTATTCTGAGAAACAAAAGAAAAGAAATAGTCACT
This sequence comes from Aquilaria sinensis, assembly GCA_005392925.1. Lineage (NCBI taxonomy): Eukaryota > Viridiplantae > Streptophyta > Magnoliopsida > Malvales > Thymelaeaceae > Aquilaria > Aquilaria sinensis. Next base: position 496,444 of record SMDT01001327.1, on the reverse strand, counting down.
CACTTAAAATATTCTTGTCATAAAATATAAGAAATGGAGCAGAAACGATAGAGTGATGAGAGTTGTAGAACTATAACATGAATAACTTTTTTCTGCTAATTTGAGTACAAATTAGGTATTTAACTACATAAACAAAGGCAACAAATAACAGTAAATTTGATCAACTTTTCCTATCATTGCCCCTAATTTACCCTTAACACCCACCAATAACTTAAGTACAACCAACAAAAGAGTCACTCACCTAACTCTTTTTTCTCCTTTTGGCTGGAGAGTCACTCACCCAATCACTCTCGATATGTCTTAACACTTCTAGATCAAGAAAAAAAATAATGAAAAACGTAAGTGGCTCAAGATAATAGCTATCTTTGTCAAATGCTCCTTAGTCATTACCAAATATCTACTTGTCATCTCAAGGTAGTAATTATAGGCCAAGGTTAAAACGTGTCCATATGCATTTCTCTACTCAATGGAAGTTGTCACATCTCTTATGATCATCCTCCAAGTGACAACTTACAGAAACAAAACCCAAGATATTGATAGTCGATAATGCTCAGTATGTAAGGATTTTGTAGAATTCTCCGGAAATGGAGATTGTCCATTTGTTTACTCATTTAGACACGTGTGAGACATGGTCACAAAGCACCTAAAAGGTTCAACAGCCACGTCTTATTATGAGCTCCTGAGTCAGAAAACTTACACGACCAAGTTCTAAACATTGATTATTGATGATGCTAAGTGTGCAAGTATTTTAAGGAATTCCATGGAACCAGAGATCGCTGACTTGTTTAGTCACTGAGATGAATCCAAGGAGAAATTGGAGTCCGCTAAACTTCTATATGCTAGTAATATTAGTTGGATATTCATTTGTTCGCTCATTTGAGCAACCAACCGTATCACTCTGATGAACAGAAATAATCATAACTTATGATGATCGTCTGAGAGAGAAAACTTACACAACCAAGTTCTAAACATTGACAATTGATGAGACTCAGTGTGCAAATATTAACCGAACTCACAAAAAAAATGAAAATAAAATAAAAATAAAAAATCCAAGCTAAAATTTTACTTGACGCCGCAAGGACCGGGACAGCCGGATGAGCAAAGCAGCAGAGCTGAAGCCGACACCGGCGAGCGGGGGTCGGGAGCTGCCTGGGCCCTGGGGCGAGTAAGCAGCGGTGGTAGCCGGTAGCGCAAGGGGAAGGGAAAGGAATCACTGATTCAGTGATTGACTGATTGCCGGCGTAAAGTGGGAGAGTGGAGACGAGCGAGCTGCGTGCGACCGAGAGTCCGAGAGTCGACGGCGAGACGATTAGAATCAGATGAGCGCTGCAGCTCAAGCTCAACTCGTAAAGGCCAAGGGCAGAACTGCAAAAGGCTGGTGCCTGGTGGTGAGTGAATCCCGTGATCGACGATCAATGACATTCGAATGGGTAAAGGGCCAAAGGCCCAAAGAGGATGAATAACCGGGTAGGGCCGTAGGGGTAGCTGGCCTAGGTAAGGTTTTATGGCCCAACATCAAACAGGAAACAAAAAATGGGCTAAAGCCCAAAATATTTAATTCGGTTATTTCGGTACCGAAATAACTGACTTATAAAACTGAAATTGAAATTGCCTCTATTCGGTTTCCACCAAAACCGAACCGAATTTTTAAAATTTTTCAATTTTTTGGTTTTTTCGGTTTGACTCGAATAGTGATAACCCCTATCCTTGATAGAAGTGATCAAAACGATGATAAGACTGAATTGCTACATGGCCAAGTTTGTTGCATACTTGGCACACCACTCTAGAATTGTTATTATTACCTAAATCACACTGATTTGAAGGCCCTAGCCTTAACCTTCATTGGCCTTTACCTCTACCATAATTGTTATTATTGTTGCGTTTATGGCCTCCTTAGTTTGATGGAGAATTTCTAGTGTCCATGTTGATAGAATAAATGCTCTTAGTACTTACTGGAGGCGATACATTATGTTGTTCCAAACATAGTTCATAGCTAAGCAGATGGCCATATAGATCATTAAAGGAAATAGGCTCGATCCAAGTTGTTATCGACATCACAAATAAATCATATTCTAAGTTGAGACCAGTAAAGATGTATAAAATGACTTCATAGTCTTGAAGTGGTTGGCCTATAGCAGCCAATGTGTCGGTGAGGCTTTTAACTTTTTGGAAATAATTAGCAATTGAAAAACCATTCTTCTTATGTATGACAACTGGTATCGAATTTGCATAACATGAGTAGTTGACTGATATGCAAATAATCTTGCTAAAGCATTCCATGCTTCATAGGCTGTTGATAGATTAATAACGTGTGCCAAAATTTCTTTTGATCGCAAGGATATTATGGTACTTAGGATCATTTGATCCTATTGGAACCATGTTTGATACACTGGATTTGGAATTTGCTGTGGGTTTTGTCCTCTATCTTCAGAATTGAGAATGGTCTGTGTCGGGAATGGAATGGTGCCATCAATGTCACCTAGTAAACGTTGGCCTTTTAGATACGCTCGGAACTATGCCTTCTAAAGAAGATAATTATCTCTAGTTAGTCTGATATTAATTAGATGTCCAAGGTTGACTGAAGGGTTGGGATAAGGCTAGGAGGATTGTTTAGGCTAGATGGGTTCTATGAAGGAGACAAGGTGGAGGATTTTTTGGTTGACATCTTGACGTTAGTCTTTTTTTTTGCTTTGATACCATATAAAACTCAATGATTGCTGCATATAAAGCACTTCCCCCTTTCATGTATTGATAGAATATGATGCACATAAGAGATATATTTACATTAAGAGATAAATACGCAAGATAATACTTATGTACACAGTGATAAGTTTGGACGAGATCTAACTAGATAAAGTTGACTTCTAGCCTAAGTAATCTTTATCGCTAACAAAGGTTCCAAATTTATCATTGGTATTTTTGTTTTTTTATAAGCATGTATAAATATAAAGTATTAGATGATAGTGAATATTGTGGGAAATGAGTCAGTTTCTTGAAATGTGAATAATGGCAAACCACAAAGAATAAAAATACATGCACCTTATCGCATTCAACGGGACTTAAACCAAGCTCTTAGGTTGGGAAAATCCAAGATCCGGCCAACTAGTCTTGCATCTGCAGACACTATAATTTTGATTGAAGTTAGGCTTCTCAAAGAAAAATAGTAGTTTAGTAATCTAATTCTAGAATTGTCAGGTGGAGTTACCTTTTCAGGCTAAAAAATAAAGCTATCTCGCCTATAGTATACATTGTCAAGTTCTCCATTTTAATTTTTACAACACTCCTACTTAAATTTTAAAAAGTGACATTTTCCCATTTTAATTCCCACTCCCTGCTCTTGCTCTTGCTTTTAGGATACTTTGTATCACTTAGGTTATAGTACAACTGTGCTAGCTATTATATCATTTTCACCTATACAAGTACATAGAAAGTTACACAGTTCATGTAAGTTGGCTTAAGTAGTGCACATCTAAAAAGTAAGTTTCGATTAACTCGAAAGTTTGAAATTAGGTCCAAGTTTTGGCTCCCACTTTAGAACATCTTCACATACATGAATTGCTTAAAAGATGAAAAAGAAATTCGAAGAAGTTGTATAAATAATAAATAAATATGATAAACATTTTGAGATAAAAAATATAACAAAATGACTAACATTTTTGGACGATAGAGTATTAATCTAGAATAATTGCAAGCGTCTTATTGCATATTACCCCTTCTATGCTTTTTGTATTATTTCACCTTTTCTATTTAGGTTTAACTTGAATTTATTTATATTATTATTAAAAAATTTTAAAATTATATTTAGAAACTATAAGTTTTCATTTATTAATTAGATATAAAGGTTCTACATTGATATACCAAAATGCTAAAAACAAAAAAACTATAAATTAATCATTGTAAATAGTGAATGATGTAAACAACTTGAGAATGAAGAAGTATTTGATCACGGCTTAGAGTTTATTCGAAGGTTTATAGTGCCTTTGGGTCAACTTAAATAAGTGGTCAATTAATCACTTATTTTAATTTTTCATTTTCTTGTCTAGAGTTGATTTCATTTAAAAGATAATATTTTTCGTACTTAATAATCACTTGAATCATACTTTTTATAAAATAACTAAAATTTATATATTTTTTCCTTACATAGCTTAAAAAGAAAATTAACAAAAAGTACTTAATTTTTGGAAAAATTAACGTTTTAGAATTGGATTTCGGGCTTCTTAGAAGCAAGGTTTTAATTGATATACAAATTAAACAAATAATCACTAAATATGAAAATAATTGCCAGTAATTATTTTTCAAGAATAATTTCCCCTGTATTTTGGAGCAATTTTGATACGTTCACCTATGGTGACAGATGTATCAGGACTATCGAATGAAATGTGATCCAACAACTGATCTCATGGGTCATCACAGTCATGTACCATGAGAGTTGAATTTTGACTTCTGGAACTAGGGGTGAGCATGGGTTGAGTTGGTTCGGTTTTATGGTTGAACCGAACCAACACAAAAAGGCATCAGTTCTAAACTTTTTCTACCAAACCCAAGAACTGAGAACCGAATAGAACTAAAACAATGGTTCTGGGTTTTTCGATTCTGGTTTTTGAGTTTTTCAGTTTATACTATACACCTATAATAACACCAAAATTAAATAAAATTGCATTCATAGCCAATTTATGAAATATTCAATATAATGTACAATTAAATTAACAATTAATTACATGTACTTAAATATATTCAAAAGTGTTTAAAATGATGTTACCAAAATGATTCAAAAGAGTTACTTGTGTAGTATTTTTCATCTTAATCAATTTATTTTCCTCTAGTAATTCCAACATTGACACAATATTCAACATAAAAAGTTGAGCCTTTAAGATCATTTTCTTCAGTATCAAAACCTAAAATATGTTGATGTTATGAATTTCTAGTTTAACATGGCTCATAAATGAAAAAAATGTGAGGATTGTGTCATAGAGAGTAGTCTCAAATAGAAAAATAAAAAATAAAATGACTTAGAAGTAGTCGGTCTAAAAAGCGAAGTGATAAATGAATATGAAGAAATTTCATAAATGATCCCATAATTTTCATTTTGTTTCAATATGACCATCATAATTCTTCAAATATATATATATATATATATATTACTATAATTTTTATTATATTATTATATATATATCTCAGGTTGGTTCCATATGGAACCAGAACCAACAAAAAAACTGTCAATTCTCTTATATATGGAACCAATTCACGGATCATGATATATTTTTACCCAACCCAACTCAACCCAATGAAAGTGATTCAAGTTGAGTTTTAGGTTTACCCAACCCATAGTTACCCCTGTCCGAAACACCTTCTGCTCGTAACAACTGGGCATCGGGAGACAACAAAGCATGGATAATTGCAAAGTCTAGGGGACTGGTCCTATGATTTTTTTTTTTTTCAAATCCTTGTTTAATGTTATTTTCTTATTTCTAAATTAGCGTAGATGTTGCATTAGGTAAGATTCTTATCCCAAAACTAAAGAAAAAAATACATAGTTGGGTCAGGTAACTCAAGTCTCGCTCTTTTGTATGTGACGCGTGGTTATAATGTTACACAATTGCCAAGTGCGGAGTTGAGTAACGAACCTTACACCTCTTAGTAATAACTATAAGTCTTAACAATTAAAATTTTAACAAATGGTTAAAATTTATAGTTATTAGCAAGGATTTCAATATTTGTTCTCCCAGTTTCCCTCTCTCTCCTATGTGCTAAAAAAGATATTATGCAGTTAGCACATGCGACGCAAACAAAACCACCCCCCCCCCCCCCCCCCCCCCCCCCGGGGGCTCATATGAAGGCATTAACTTTTAGATAAAAAAGACATTTATTTGAAATTTCACACGTCTTTCTTTTCTCCATTTAATGAACACTTACATTAGAAAAATTGAATATAATTATGTAGGCAGTGACTATGTGTAGACCGTCCCGAACTGTGGTCAGAATAGGTGATTATTAATGACGCGATCGCCATAATAATAATTGGTCGTCATCTAATTATACATTAATCCTTTCATGAGAAGTAATTTTTTTTTTGTTTTTTTATCCAAAAGTATTTATAAGGTATATTAGGATATGAGATACTTCCTCTGTCTTATGTTTTTACTCCATTTGTGTTTTGCACAGAGATTAAGAAATGATGAAAATATGTATATTTTTCTAATTTTACCCCAAGTTTTTTCACTTCTCAGTCAGCCATACCGCAAAACAAATGTGCACAGTAGCCACCATCAAACCAAAATTTGCCGCCATCCCCGCCGGCCATCGTTGCACATTCTGTTGTCTCCATGCCATCCTTGTCACACGTTGCCTGCACCTTCTGTCGCCTCCTCTGTCCCGACATCACCCTCCATCCCGAATCTCGAAGCCAATTTCACCAAACTTGAAACTCGTCCTCCGATTTCACCGTCACCAACCTTATCTTGTCACTTCCCTTGGTTACCCGCTCGTTCTCGCGTCGAATCGTGTTCTTCGCGTCTGATCCTTCAACCCATTGCTCGCCTCCAATCGCCCTGGCCTCCTCACCCTAATCTTCTCAAACCATCACCCACTGCCCAGCGCCCTAACCCCTTGCCCAAATCTTCTTGCCCCGTTGCCAGCCGCACCGACCTTGTCACCTCGATCTACTCACCTCGATCTTTTCACCTCATCGCCTTGCCTCCCTGACCTTCTCACCCCATTGCTCGCCGCCCCGACCTCCTCCTGCCATCGCTCACCGCCCTGATTGCTTGTTGCAACAATGCTGGTGGTGGCCAACAGGGTATCAAAGAAGCAGAACAAAAACAAAATGAATTAACAGTAGTAGATGGGGGTATAATTGTAAAGTTGTCTACTAAAACTTACTAAAAAAAAATGAAGCAAAAAATTTAGAACGGCCCAAAATAACAAATACATCAGAAAATTTGGGATAAATAGAGTATTACTTAAGAAAGTTATGGTAAAATCTACCTATTTCTTTATAGCCCGAGAACTTTAAGACACAATTTTCAGTATTTAGCGCATAATGCTTTTGGTGGGACTCAAATACGATTGGAAACTGGGGGATAACCGAGCTTTCCAGATGTGAGAAGTACTCCAGTCTACCCCTCACCTCCTCTTATTCCTAAACCCTTAAAATTGTCCATTACAAAAAAAGAAAAAAACCGTAAACTTGTAATGTAATTAATTATGAGTAGCAAAAAAAAAAAGAAAAATGACCACATTTTCATTTGGAACAGATAATTCTTTTCGCAAACAAAATTAGTTCGGCTAGGAGTTTTTGTCCACGTAGACCTCTTCCGAGCCCAACGCCCCTATGCCCTGTGGCGCACTTGCCCCCATGCAAGGTTTTTTTTAGTAATTAGAAATATATGAGGTATGTTGGCGCGCATAACATAGAAGGTATTTTTTTATAATAAATTTAATATAAAAAATTTAAATAATAAATAGTTAAAAAATATGAAAATAAATTGATTAAATTCAAACTAACGTGAACAATAATTAAAATTAGGTAAATGGAAACATAAAATCATATGTATTTTGAAATGTATAATTCTTTCATTAAAAATAGTTCATTAAAAATTTTCCTCTTTTATCAACTTAAATTCTAATTTTTAATATCAATAAGAAATTTATTTAAAAAATTTTAATTTTAATTTTAACCATTATGGACAAAATTATTTTATTAAACCATAGAGAATAATTCATATTACAAAACGCAATCTTGAATAATAAAATAATATGATTGAAACATAAAATTGTGCTTAATTTATGTTAATAGATTTAAAATTTAACCACTAAGACTTACATTAACATTAAGAAAAATCTGCGTATAAAAAATTATAAGCACACAGAGAAGTTAACTGAATATGTGTTTATATAGTATCAAAAGAGCATTAAAGATAACAAATGAAAAATGACTAAATCAATTCTATTAATTAATTCAACAAAACCATTAAGAGAAATAAAGTTTTTGGTGTTCATAGTGTAAGATAACATTGCAAAATATACATGCATAAGTTTTCCAGATTTTTTTGTCACTAATAAATTAGTGATAAAATAAAACCTTTTAAGAATTGTGCATTTATGCATAATATAAATTGTTCATTTATTTCAACTAATCAAAACTTTAAATCAAATCTGTGTAAAGCGCTTATATATTATGAAAATTGTGCATTTGATTCAACTAATTAAAACTTTGAATCAAACCTACATAATTAAAACTTTGAGTCAAACCAAGAAAAAAATGCTTTTGGTATTTAATATGATTAATAAAAACGTATCTAAAAGTCTGCCACACCTGCGACCAGAAATCAAGATAGCCCTCTTCCCTTCTCCTTAAAAACCTTTGACTTCTAATATATACAAAAATTTTGATGAGCAAAAAGGAGAAAAAGGATTATGCAGATTATAAAAGCTGGGGATCATTATGGCAGAAATGTTATATGCATGGACTAAAGAAGAGATTTGACAATTTTGCAGGAGAATAAAATAAATTTGAAATGGTGGGCGACGTGTCAAAACAAGGGACAAAATACTCTTAAGTCCTTGTACTGTTTATTATGGCTATTAATATTTCCCAATCTTTATGATGTGACAATCATATCACTATTAGCAAATGGTCTACCCTTTAGCTGGCGATAACAAGCGAAAGTGGGGGAGCATTATGGCAGACGTGAAACATTTAGTGACCAAAAGAGGGGTTTGACTATAAGTTGGAAGAAGCAAAAAAAAAAAAACCACAGTGGAAAACTACTGTTGATGAACAGTAAAAACCATTTCTTCTTTAGAATATAGTATAATGTATATGTATAAAAGCAAGACATACTTTATAGTTAAAGAGATGGGGAATGCATAAATGACATTTTATGAGAAGTTTGGTAAAGGCAGAGTTCATATTTTTTATATTTACCTTGGTATCCTAAACCTCAATCACTTGGTTTGAGACTTCAAGACCTATGTAAGGTATTGAATATCCTTACAACTAGGTATATCACTGAATATAATTTAGTTCGAAGTGTCTGACCTTTTGATCTTTCACTACACTTTTCCTTTCAAGATTCTTTATTGTTGGCTTGAATGTGGAAGTATTTTTTTTATTTTTTTATAAGTACAAAATTTTGCTTAAAACCTCATGATCCAAGCCATAAATGAATTATAAGTCTCAAGAATTTATCAAATGGGCCTAATTATATAATAGATTACAGGCATGACAGTCCGATTTCAATCATTCAAATTTGAACATTAATGCTAATGTTACACTTTTGACAATCTAAGTCACGATGTCAAGGCTGTTGCTTCCTTTGTCCCACTTTATTTGTTCTAAACATTTTGGCACATAGTTTTAGGAAAGTTTAAATTTTTCATCTTTTTTTTCCAATTTTTTCCATACCACTTACCTTGCGTACAACTATTGCTTCAAAATTTGGTCAATGATTTAACGTAAATTTCTCCATTGTTAATGAAACAACAAAAAAAATCACAAATCGAGGTCAACGAGAAGAATTACAAGATATCTTTGCCTTCTATGTGAACTCGGGCTTCTTTGTATTACCACCGCAGAGTTTGTTGCCGATGTTAGTGTCAAGCCCCAATTCACCCCCACCCTAAATCTTTTTAAAGTTTTGAGATCAAACAGTTGATTTTAGTCACTCAAATGATCCTTCCATGGTGAATTAGGCTCTAACTCCTAGGATTCTTAACCCCAGCTTTTATTTAATTAGGTGGGAATCTCAAGCTTTTGAAGATTTAATGAGTTTTACTTAATTTGCCCAATTGACTCAATTTTAACTAGATGAATTCACTTATGTGGTTTTATAATTGCATATGGGGTTTATTGAGGTTAGGTGACTCATGTGTGTGTTTTGTGTCATTAATGCCTTTGCCAAGGCATACATACACACATTCATGCACATACAAACTAGATTAAGTAATTACAGACCATGCATGCATTTTTCCTAGCTTGTTATACTTAATGCCTTAAGGCTTTTATAAGCCTAAAATACACATAAGGCACAAGTCATGCTCTACTCCATGTCCCTTTTTCCATTAGTTATCTACAGATATTTACATGCTAAAATTGGGCAGATAGGGATTACATGGCCCAAAATTACACATAAAAAAAGTTTGATCTTCTAGATGTCATGCATGGTACATGACATAGGTCAAACTGTCTCTAAGGCCACTGTCATTTTGACTTCCACTTTCACTTGACACTTAGGCCATAGTTGCCTTATTATTCTTTTAGCTCTAACCAATACCAGGATGCATCCAACCACAGCAAGTCCCACAGTAGCCATTAAGGCCTATAAACCAACACACATAACACAACCATTAGTTCAACCTTATGAACTTTTCCATGCTTCATTTTTTATAAGCCATGTATCCAGAACATACCTCTCTGTATATAGACTTCTCTAGGAGGTTCCTTAGCCCTTCACTCTTACATTTCTTTACATGAAATAGGCAAAGAGGGCATGAGTACATAGGTACTCAGTAAGAACCCAAATTCAACACCTAGTGCCTTCACAATGTTTATAACGTTGCTATACATATAAACCTTCAGTTTTGTATAATAACCTACATCCAAAGACAAAGAAGACACAACACCAGTATACATAAGATAATACAGATGCTTGTATATATAAATTAAGGGTTAACACACGCATACAATCAAAGAAGCACACAAACACACACACCACATACACACAGTTTCCTTAACATAGCACGTATGATTTTCTTTCAATTTGTTCATGTGACCACTTTGATTAAATTCAATTAACCTAGAACTCCAGGTGATTGATCAAGCTTGGCCAAACTTGAACAAAAACCCTATGCTAGCTGAAAGCAAACTAGCTAGCTTACCATAGTGCTTAATGTTCCTTTAGCTATACCCATCCTCTATGGTAGCTTTTTCCCCTTCAAAATATAGGAGAAGAAGCTTCATATAGGTCTTTACTTATGGCTAAAATGGTAGCAAGGAAGCTTGATCACACATTATATATCATAGGTGCCACCATGAACTAGCTTTGCATCACCATGTTTTAACTTGGCTTTGTTTTCGTTCTTTTTTGCTTTTTTTTTTTGTGGCCCTAGGATGATTTGCTAGAGTTTTGGCCAGGTTTTAGGGGATGAGATGGTAGTAAGAATCAAGAAAGAATCAACCCACCAAGAGCACCACCGTCAGCCTACTATATGTTACCATTCTTGGTTTCAGTTTTGGCTTTTTTTGGCTTCTTTTGCTTTAGCTTTCTTTTTGGTAGCTTTGCTAAGATATTTGGCCAGACTTTGGAGGTCAAGTCTACAGTAATAAATAACTAAGAAGCAGCCTTAATTGAAGCTAGTCAAGTGGTGCAAATGTTCGACCGAAATAGCCTTGGCCGTCAAGAATTTTTTACCATCTTTTGGTCTAATTTCCTCCAAGTTTCCTAAATCATTTTGTATATTATTTTATCCTACTTAGCTCTTCAAGTGGCGTGTTTTGAGCACCCACTTCATGAATTAGTTTGGCCAATTTGGCTCTTAAACTTTCCTTTGAACAGAGGTGTACTTAAAGTGCATTCAAGAGCTCTTTATTGTACTCTAGGGTGTTTCCATAGTTGCCATATGTTTTTCACCTTCTCTTAGCCCACTTGGTAGCCCTCATTTTCATTTAAATGGTAAAATCAACCTCATATAATATTTTTCAAGATTTTAGGCTTTAGAGCCTTCATATGTCCATTGTTGCACACAAAGGTGCATCTAAGGGTCTTATAGTGTACCCTAGAGTGCTCTTCTTCTTTCTCATGTGTTCTTCATCTTTCTTGGGCTTATGTGGCTGCCCTCACTTGTATTTTAATTTTAGGTGTTAAGCCCCCACAATTCTCCTTAGAATTTTAGGCTTTATAGCCTTCAATTCCATCTGAGTGCACTTGAGAGTCCCCTTGTGGCCTTCCTTGATTTCTTTGTGATGCTCTTGGGCTCTTTGGAAATCTTTCCTCAAACCATGAGTCTTATTCTCAAGACCCATCATGGGACCATGTTTTAGTAACTTTTGGCTCAGGAATGAAGCATTTTTCTCTCATGTTCCACTGATGTGCCCTTAGAATGTCTTTGGGGCACATTATGGGTACCTAGTCTTGTATGTTTCTTTTCTTCTTATGTTTCATGACTTGGATTACTTTTTCACACCATTTGTACTCTTTATATTCATATAAGAATCACAACACCTGACCTATACAAGTCACAGGTATGACAGTCAGGGTTCATCGTGAAGAAAGTTAGGATTCTGTGAAAACCAATGTCGTGCTCCTCTACCTTGATCCATCACTGTCGTCCCTGCCTTGACTCATTACCGCCATCCCTGCTTTAACCCATCATAGTCGTCCCCGCCTCAATTCTTTGCCTTTGCCGCTGCCTCTATCTATCGGCTCCATAACCGCTTTAACCCATCACTGCTATCCCTGCCTTAATTCATTACCTGTATGCCCGTTTTGTTCCCAGCCTTTTCTCCTTCCTTTATTCTCCCGACTAGCTGCATCATTCACTCATAACGGTTCATGTATAACCTCAAATTAAGTAAGGCAAGGAATTTCACAAATGATTCCGGCATTGGCTTGGTGAAGATCTGAGAAGCAAATGTTAGAGAAGTAGAGGGCAGAGAACATAACAAAATTTTCCTCATTGTTTTTCTAAAGTGAGAGTATGAGAGTATAATGGTAAACTTACTTGGCAAAACTTACCAAATAAGGAAATGATGCAAGTAATTTGAGACAACGCAAAAAGAAAAGTAGAGAAAACTTTATGGGATAGAGAAAGTATTTATTACATTACAATTTTCCTTGTTAAATAGTATTTTATTTATTTATTTATTTATTTTTTTGTGCATTAGAAATATTTCATTTGGTGGGTGAAGAATAAAAATACCTTTTTTTTTGTTTTTGATGATGGATATTCATTGCACTAATTGAAAGTCATACAACATCTACAATTGATATAAAAATCTAAAGCTCTATAGATGCTAGATATAAAGACCACTAGCTCTGGGTTTTTTTCCTGTAAACATCTCTTGGATATCGTAAACAAAAAAAAAACTCTCATGAATAATAAAAGTCACTCTAATAGCTTGAGTGAAGGACCAATGAAAATACAAAACCAACAAACAAACCAACATAAAATTGGACAAATGACACCAACATTAAATTGGACGAACTAACAACATACTAATGTTGACTCTTGATCTACCGTGAGAGAGCAGATCTGCCGACTGTACAAGTAGAACTCCCTATTGCCACCTTTTTAATTTGCAACTCCCCTGTCTTATCAGATAAAGAGAACAAACTTGCATCTGGCAAAAGCATAGTTTTAAAATTTGCACTGTACCGACTGGTATGGCCAGTATGTATGGGTACATGGTCAGAAACAGTATGGGACAGCTTGAACAAAGACTTTCCTCACCCCATATCAGGTGTACCATCTTGGTACTGGTCAAATATTATATATATATATATATATATTTGGTTTTTTTATATTTTTAGCAAAATATATTATAAGTATGTGTAATTGATTAGTTTTATAACAAAAATTTACTTTTATTTGAAATAAATTTTATACTTTTATTTTATCATACCTTAAAAAATTGTGGTTTTAAATATAGTGGAATATTTATAAAAGAAAACTCTTAATTAATCTACATACATATAACCTACATTTCACACTCTTACAATCTCAAATTTTGGTATATTCTATGTGTGTGTGTGTGTGTGTGTGTGTGTTATTTTCATATATGTTTATATACCTAAAATATTTAAAACTGATACATTTGAGATGATACAATACGATACTAGTATTGTACCATACCGTTAGAAAAATGGTACATTATTTGGTATGAGATTTATAGTCTTGGACAAAATTAAAGAGAAAACTTTACTAATAAAGTCAATTATTTAAAGAAAAAAACATAAGAATTAATGAGGGATGCCTATATCTGACTAGTGATTCGGCCGATTAGACCAAAGTTAGATGAATTTTTTGAAAGAAAGGGAGAAAGATTTGACTCTGACATAATAAAAGTACTCCCAAATATGGCCAAGTGGAGGTGTCTGTTAGAATATAATCGTGATCAAACACACAACCACATGTAACGATCACAAACCATAGGAATTGTGGGCACGGATCCCAGATAATATTGGTGTGATTTTCCTTTATAGCAAGAATATTGGGTTTTACAATGCTATATATAAGTGGAGGTATTGTTGGATCGTATTACCTCTACCTTATGTATTTTGCTCAATTTTATTTTTTTGACTTTAATTTACTTAAATTGGTATTTATTATTTTTTTAAAAATATGTTCAGAATCTAAAATTTTTTTATCCTTTATTACTTGCACAATTCATTATTTATAATAATTAATGCATAATTGCATGAGAATTACACGCAATTAAGTGTCCTAACATAATCTATCCTTAAATGAAAGAGATATTTAGCCGAAAAATTTAAAATGTTCATCCACTATAAAAAAAATCATATACACTAAAATTACTGAAAGAAAACTACTGTATAATTTAAATAAGATTTCAGAAATTATTGTCAGATAGCATAAAAAAGACAAGTGTAAATTATATACTTCTAAATCAAGAAAAGTAATATCACATAAATTTTAGGGGGCAAGTTGCAATTAACTCAATATCATACTTCCAATTTGTCGGCCAACTGTTGACGGGTGATATCATAACCTCGTCAGTCGTCACTCACAGGTAGACTAACTTCTGAAAAAATGAATTGCTAAATATAATATTCTCTGCTAGCACTGTACTATATACTAACTAGAGTCACTAGACCGAAATTTCATTTTCAAAGGTATTTATTGCTGTTTATGGCATTATAAAAACAATATGCCCCACGGCCGGAAAATACTCCATTTGGTTTGACATTTTTTTCCAAATGTGAACGCAAAAAAAAAATTCCATGGGAATGAATCTGGTAGAATCTTTAATTTAGAAAATGGCAGAGATAACAAAAGTTTATTTATAAGTTATTCTAATTTAGGCCCTTTGACATTAGTGTAAGGGTTTAAAAAAAACTATTTAAAGATGTTTTTACCTCTGAGCTTTAGTAATTTAATCTCTGATATCAATAAGTTACTAAAAACTCTAACGCTAACCCTAAAAAGCTCATCCTGAGTAGGCTCTTAATATATCGAATATCAATATGCTACATGAACTTGGAAACTTACTGGATTGACGTTAGCTTAACTAGTTATTGCCACAACAGATGTTTCTAAATGTTGTAAGTAAGCTGAAAAATCACAATAACAGAATGTAACATTGTTTTTTTTCTTTTCTGGTTTTTGTGTCCAAACTAGTGCAGAGAGATGAAATACAGTTTCCAGATGGCCAGTGTGCAACGAAATTGCTTTCTAAGACTCACAATTTGCTCCCTTGATTGAGGAACTATATCAACTATAGTACAGTATTACCTTACCTAATCCTATAAAAAAAGTCTTCTTCATTCAATGTTATTTTGCAACTATCCCGATTTTAATGCATGTGATTTGATCGTCGACTGCGAGATCGACTTGGCTACGAAATTTGCATGACGACCGTTTCAACAACATCAAATTATTGTCTTTTCACTTGAAATTTTTGCGGGGATTATACAATGGTAGCGGAGAGATTGGGCCATGAAAGTCGTTGGAGAATTGTTTGAAAATATAGGAGAGGAGCCGTCTGTTGACTAATTGACCTGATACTCACAATTTTTGGTGACTAGTCAGGTTTCAAATTCATATTTATACAAGAGGTTTCTTCTCTCTAACACCAAAGGTTGAGTTTATGTATGGTGGTTGAGTAAGATTTAGAGTAGACTTATTAATAGGAAAAACAGTGAAGAGAAAAGACATTAAATCATAGATCTCTTAGTAAAAATAATGAATCATTGTCCCATACCACCAGTTCATTTGGCAAAAGTGCAGGGATATTGGCTCTTACAACCCCCTTGTCCTAGGTTTGAGTCTCGCCCAATTTCTTTCTCTTCTTAAAAACTCTTAAACTTGTATAATAGAGATGCTGAGTACAAAACAATAAAAAAAAATAAAAAGAATGAATCATTATAAGAATAAGGGTGTAATTAGGGGAATTATACTACTAACTCTATCTATGACTAGCTCTCTCTCTCTCTCTCTCACACACACACACACACACACACACATATATATATATATATACATCTAATAGTGGTTCTACCTTTTCCTTAATGAGAGTAATTGCACAGCTGACACATGGCGCACTTTCCTTCTTTAATAATTTACTCACAAATTTTTGCACATAGTTTATCTAATATATCTCTGACCCCCAGATTCAATAAAGTGGTGATACGTAGTAGTCAAAAACGTAATTTTTTACTTACATTTAAATTTTAAATTTAGATAGATAAATATAATATTAAATTTAGATTAATTTTGATTTTGCTAAATCCTAAATTTTGAATTAATGTGGTTAGAAATAATCAAATTATTTTTATAAATAATTTTTTATGATGAAATTTAATTATGATAATGTTATATTGATATTATCTCTTTTTTACATGATTCTATAAATATTATTTCATACGAAAAATTGATTTAAACATTTTCAGATGCCAACTACATTGATCATAATAGGTGAATTATGAAGTCAACATATGACATATTATTTTTAATATTAAATTATGATAATTTTGCACTATGATTTTTTAACCCTTTATTTCACAAAAAGTAGTCGGCGATAATATTCATTAGAGTATGAAATCAATTCAAAATCCATAATCTAACCACCATAAAATCTGCATAATCTAATCATCCTTTTAAAATTGTGCTTAACACAATCATTTGTCATAAAATCCAATAATGTGTCATAAATAAATTTTGGTGTTATATATTAGTAGAAATTAATAAGGTGATAAGTGTTGGTGGCAGACGATGAAGATGTTGGCGAAAGAAACTCCATGGAGGGAGGAAAATCAATGCATCAATATCAAACCAATGGAGGAGAGAGAAGCAAGGTGATTTTGAAGGGGATATGAAGTTTTTTTTTTTGTTTCTTTTCCCATTTTCTATTGAATTGAATGGTTGTTTTGTACTCATATCAAATTTGCTTTTCAAGTGAAGGTTAATTACTGGACTTTAGGGCGATGGAGACTATCAGTTCAATGTGAATTCAAAAGGTAAATGAGAAATTCGATGGCCTTCCGAAGAGACTAGAGGTAGGTGCATGGGGCAAAGACGCTTCGATCAAAAGCATTCAACTGGTATTTCTTCAATGCTTCAATCTTAGTAAGATTTTTTTATATATTTTTTTTTTTATCTCCACCAACCTTATTGCTTTCATTTGACTTTTTTGTTCATGTTTTTTTTTTTATGTTGAAATTCTGAAGGGTCTTGCTTTGTTAAGATTCATAAGCATGTTTGCCACTCTCTATTCAACATTTTACTAGCTTGTGCTATTATTCATAAAGGAAGTGGATAAAGTTTCTTTAGCATATAGCCTCTTGAAGATCAAAATTGGAAGTGGATGGAGAAGTCCTGGAGAGAGAGGAGAGAGAGGAGAGAGTTTAGTTTGGGATTATGCTAATTGGTGATGAATTTTGTAGTGAGAATTTGGGGTAGATTCCATCAGAGGTCCCTTGGCATACTTTTTTTTATCCCAAATGAGTACCATACCTTAAGATTGTTATATCAAAGTCCCATATCTTATATTACATACCCTAATTGGGTATTTCCTGTCCCTTTCACCATTAAAATGGACGAATTTTGCTGATGTGACATTAATTAACATTAAAATAAATGTAAAATAATAATTTTGGTTCTTAAAACTTTTATAATCAATAATTTTAACCCTTCCAAAATTCTTGAATATAAAAAATGAACCCAAACGTTTGATTTTCTCTTTCCAGACATTAGAACACCAAGAAACCAAACTTCTTGAACATGCTTTAGAATCTTTTGATTTCCATTCTTCAGGTAAGTCTCCAATTGTTATTCTTCAATCAAGAGCAATCAAGCTACAACATTAACCTAACCCCATAAAACCCAAAAACATGACTCAAGCATAGAACAAATCGGAATTCGTGATTGAGGCAGCTTATATTTTATTGATTTTTTTCCTGTAATTCTTTAAATTCATTGTTCCAACCGAATCAATGACGAAGGCAAAAAATTCTTTGCGATCCTTTGGGAACCTAGCTGAATCAATGACGAAGGCAGAGGATCATTCGATTCTCGTTCACCACCTTCGCCAATCCGCCAAGCCTTTGAAATCCTCATTCACGATGCCATCAATCCTTTGCGATCCTTTAGGAATCAACAACATCAGACTAGTAAGCAGTCAGAGCTCAAATCTGTCAAATCAATCACCACATCTGGAACGAGCCGTACCAACTAGTAGTCAGAGCTCGAATTCAGCTCCATGACGGCAGCTATTCCTCTGCCATCCTTATTGTTGTCACTCACCTTCTTCATTTTCTATCACTGTGGTCTCTATTGGGTTATCCTACTCTACCTTCACCGCCGCCACACTAAGGAGATCATCGAGTGCCACGTGGTCGTTGATTGGGTCGATTTCACCAATCTTGTTTACAGCGCCTCTATCTGGCCTTGCTCCCTACTGCAAGACCATTCCTCTGTCTCGCCTTGCTCACCTCGCTAGTGACTGTTCCTTTGTCTCGCCTTGCTTGCCTCACTAAAGACCGTTCCTCTATCTCGCATGTTTTTCCGCCATATCCAAATTATCAAATTTGAAGGGGAGCTCTTCGACCTTGATGGACCAAGCAAGGGGAGACCTTCACTTATGACACCAGTGAATGTTACACCCTTTTATTAGATCGGAGCAAATTTGGGCGTAGGTTGATCAGTGTTGTTGTTTTGTTTTTCCCAGAAGGGAGTTGGATTATAGATTAAAGATATAAACATTAGTTTTAGAATTTCATTGTTTAGGATAATTAATTGGAAATTTTGGGAATGAAAATTGTTTTTTTACATTTATTTTAATGTTTATTAATGTCATGTTAGCTATTTCTATCTAATTTAATGGTTAAATTGATAAAAATGGCTCAATTGGGATGTGGTAAATGAGATATGGTACTTCAATAGGACAACCTTAAGATAGAATACTCATTTAAGATACAAAAATAAGCTAAGGGACCCCCAAAGGAATTTAACATAAGAATTTGCTAATTATGCATAAGCATTATCCAATGATCATGGAAATATTTTGCACGGTGAGAACACAAATTTTTCATATATGTTCACTCTAGGCTTGGGTTTCTTTTCAACAAAGCAAATATAAGATTTGTACATTTTTTAAAATCAAGTTAATGATGGTATACAAGTTGGTTTTCAGGCGATGATATTTAGCATCTAAATTATAGCATAAATATTTAAAAATTGAATTAAAAGAAATATACAATCCTAACCCGGGCTAGAAAGTTGATGAATACATATGTTTATATGGCTTTCTTCCTTGTATTAATCATTTAGAGAACAACCTTTCCCTTGCTACTATTACCTTAATTGTTACAACCATTGCTTCTAGGCAAGTATGTGGAGCTTTTCCAATAGAAAAAATGTCCTAGAATATTTTTTTTAGTGAGATATTACACACAAGGAATTTTTTATCCACAAACTTGAATACAGTGAGTATGATAAATGCATTAGTGGATGGTTGTGTTTTAAGTATAAAGTCCTATATTAGGAGCTCCCCAAGAATTGGAGACTTGGAGTATCAACTATCAGACACAAAATTTGCTGTATATATTTCTTGTGTCTTAATTTTTTTTAGAAAAAAATTATTGCTAAATTTTTTTATACATGAGTCCAAATTTGCATTCAAGCTCAAATATTATAGTTACTGTGGTAATAGCAATAGAAACAAATGTTTAACAAAAAGTTCTACATCATTATCCAGGATATATAAGATTGCTTAAACATTGAAAATCATGTACAATTGAAACAATTTTACCATACTAAAATGCCTGTTTAACAACATTGGTCTCTGAATTTCTTAAGTTTAATTGTAGTCATTATGATCTCACTCTTTTAAAGCATTTTGCTTAAAGTCATTAGTTCTTTAAAAGGTCATTCTTAATTCATACCTAATTTTGATTTTTTTCCTTTTCGAGTGTACTAATCTTTAATTTAAATTTTGGTTTAACAGATAACAGTACAACAATATAATGTGAAAGATTTAAGTTATAAAAGTTAATTATTTTTTTGTATAGTTGTCTTAACTTTAAACTATTAAAATAGTTTTATTTAATATTTATTTGCATGATTAATTGTACACATGATTATCAAAACATTAGAAAGAATTATTACATTTTTAGTAACATTTTTAATCAAAGAATCAGTTAATTTATTATTACCAACATTCTTTATCTGATAGTTTTATTTAACATTTAATAATTTACCTGGATTACCCTTTTAAACTATCAACTCGTGCAAATTTTAGTTTTTCTAAAATGGAGCATTATTTAGCAACTATGATCATTCTCATAAATATAAAATTTTATCTTGCCCATTACAATTTCTTATACAAGAATTCAAACAAATGAAGTTTAAGCTAAAATTATTGATGAGATAACTATGTTTGGTGGTTAAGCCTCTAACTAAATATAATTGTTGTAAATTTATTCCAATTGAAAAATGCATCTTTGAAATTTTTGGTTCATTAAAATGGAATGCACAAATAACTGGCTAATATTTAAAATTATTCTCACATTTTAAATCTTAGAAATTAACATGCTAATATTTAAATTACAAGATTTTTTACAATGGAACAAAAACATCTAAAGCTTTAGGTTTTTTTTTTTTGTAAAATTATAACTTTAATCTGTTTAAGGGTGATAATGGTATAGTTCAATCTATTTGATTCATCTTTTAGAAAAGCTTAATAAACTTGAGGTATAATTAGATTAAAGAAGCATATTAGCTCGAACTAATGTATATACAATACTATGGGGCCTATGAACATTAATAAAATTTTTAATTTCTTTACAAATTGTTAAGAAACTTTTAGATGAACTCCATTGAAATTTATCGAATGAAAGTAAAATTAAAATTTGAATAATTCTCCGACAAGGTGACCCTATGTCCCCTTATTTGTTTCTCCTATGTATGGAATATTTAACTAGGAACTTGATGAATCTGAAGCAGGCATCAAGATTTCATTATCACCCAAAATGTCTCAGACAAAGGACTACTAACCTTTGTTTAGTAGATGATCTTATCCTCCTTTACCAGGAAAATATGACTTTCATTGGCCATCTGAATCGAATATTACAGGAGTTTGGTGGGGTTTTTGGTCTCACATTGAGCATGGCAAAAATTAAAATTATTTTTTGTGATGCCCCTCTTATTTTGAAGACATCAATTTTGGAGCCTTTAGGCTTTAAAGAAGGGGTCTTGCCAATGAAATACCTCGATGTACCAATATCATCCCCTTCCTTACGAGCTCGAGACTATGAGCCACTGGTTGCTAAAATTTGAAAACATGAAGAGAGGTGAACAAAGAAGTTTTTGTCTTATGTTGGAAGACTTAATTGATAAGGTCAGTTCTTCTCTCCTTGCAAGTATATTGGAGTTCAATATTTTTTATTCCGAATAAGGTGGTGAAATCCATTATTTCAATATGTAAAAATTTTCTTTGGATGGGAGGCCCAAAGGGTAGACCCCGAAGGAACAAGGGGGCTTGAATATTAGAAACATTACTGCATCCAATTATGCCTTATATGCTAAACTCCTGTGGGACATTCATTCTAAGAAGGACTTGTTGCAGGTACATTGGATCCATGAATATTATGTTAAGAATTAGGACATCTAGGTCATCAAGCCATCATAAAATGCATCTTGGATTTAGTGTAATATTCTTAAATGCCATGACAAGTTGATGAAACAATGTATTATTAAGGAAAAGATATTAGCAGTGATTGAAAATGGGAAGATGACATATGATGCCATGAGGCTGAAGAGCAGTTGGGTTACATGGGAACTAGTGTCCAACAACATCTCCTCACCGAAACATTGTTTTATGTTATGGCTACTTGTGACAAGAGGATTGAGGACGTAGGATAAAATCCATCGTTAAGGCATCCAACTACCTAACTGTTGTTATCTGTGCCAAAATGAAAAAGAGGCATAGAATCACTTGTTCTTTAGATGCCGATTCTCTCACCAGGTTTTGTCCCTTGTCTTGAACTGGCTACACATTAGATGAGTTCCCTTAAGATAGAAAGAAGAGCTAAAGTGGTTTACCAGCAAGATGAGAAACAAAACAATTGTGAGCAGTGTTTGTCGAGCAGCTTTTGCAACTACAGTTTACCATATATAGGTGGAGAGGAACAGTCATTGCTTTAGAAAGTACAGCAACACCGTTGACTGGTTGTCCTACTTGATACAGTTTGAGGTGTGTGTTCACTTGAGTCATTTTGAATATGAAAAATCTACATGGTGCAATTTTGTTATGTGGCCGTAGTTTATTTTCATCTTGTACTCTATTTTGCTACCTTGGAATGCCAAGGTTTTTGTTGTAATATTTTTTATTCAATGAAATTTATCATTTCCCCAAAAAAATTTAATAATTAAAATTATTTTTATATAAATGCATTGACATTAATTTAAAATTTCACATTTTCTTTTATAAGTATGTTGTACATAATTTTTATATGGACTCTAAAGAAAAAATATTTCTAAATCTGTCCCTAATTATTAATTTGAAACACATGAAAGTTGTTTTGAATTTGATGATTTTAATATTTGTCGGTTAATAATAATATTGATCTTAATAATATTTGTATAAGATCCAATTATATTATATTTGAAACATTTAAAAAAAAAAAAGAATCCCAATATAATACTGGGTATGTAAACTAATTGACTACTTAAAGAAAGAACGCCTCAAATACAGCCTAGAAACAACCCGATCGGCAGCTTCATTTGATTCATTTCCTAATTGAAGAGAAAGCAATGGGAAAGTGACGACCAAAAGTTGTCGCTCAGTTATGTGTCACTTTTCATCGTAAAATTTGTCATTACTCCAAGATTTGTAAAAGATGGAGACGAAAGAGTGACGACTTTTGTTAATTTTTGTCACGGGAAAAGTTATAATTATCTCTTAAGGTTTACCCTAACCTACAGGTTGACCAATTTTTTTTTAAAAATCTATATTTTACCCCTAATTTTTTTATACTGTATAATAATAATCTCTAAAATTGTAATTTAAATTATATAATAGTCATCTTCCAATAATGTTAGTCTTTCTGATATTTTTTTTATAGTTAATAGATATTTTAAATTATCAATTTTTCCTTCTTGTAACTACATTTTCCCTCCTGTAAATGAATATTAGTATTTTTTAAAGGTCGGTTAACTACGAAAAAAATATAAAAAATCCTAAAATTACAGAAACATGATTATCAGATAATTTAATTTAGGATTTCAGAAGTTATAGTCAGACACTATAGAGGAAATAGGGGTAAAGTGTAGGATTTTAATAATAGATTGAGCAAAGTGTAGGTTAAATTAAACTAAGAAGGTTTTTGTAGTTTTTTCTTTTTGTCACTTTTGGAAAAAGTGACGCAGTTCATCGCGATGAAATTTTGTCACTAATCAATAGGTTTGACTTAAAAATTTGTTTTAATTTGCGGGGAAATTTGGATTTTCACTTCTTTGCATCTGTTTTTAACATAATAATATATGTCGAGTTTCATATTTGAATTGAATGAAGTCATCGAAGACCTTAGATTGACATGTATTGGAAGATTAGGTTAATTAGGGTTCTCCCGACCAAAATGGTCATGCAAATATTTTCAAATATTTAACCCCTTGATTGTATCGAACTTGCGATCTCCACAAAAATCATGCTCAGTTTGTTTCAACTTAACACAACTTAATTCAAAATAAATTATTTTTATTTTTAAATTTTTTTATATGGAATAAATTTGATTTGAAAACTAATATTATATAGGTGTAATAATTCATTTGAAAGTAAATTTTTATGAATTTTATTTTTTTAGGCTTAAAAAATCAAAAGAATTTAATTGGATCATAACAAATATATTTTCAATAAATTATTGAATCTATATAATTTAGCTTTCAAATGAATTTGATTTCAGATGATAGAGATGTAAAAGATAAAAATAAGTCATTTTGAACTAAATTCACTAAAATTAACACGAATTGAATGCGTATTCTCCACAAGTATTCGAACTAGTTTTTATACCAGGCATTACCACGGGAATAGAGAAAAAAAAAAGCTCAAAGTAATTGAATATTTTATGGTAAGAATTGATAAATCTAATGGAATTGGCAATTCTACAATTATACTATAAATCAAATAGTACTTTTCAAAGAATTGTCTGAATCATTGTATCTTGATATATTACTCAACAAAATGGTATTAAGGATGACAGCTGGGTGGATTGGCGCAGATAACCCTTACCTGTCATTCGTGTCCGTGGTTTTTTTTTTAACCAGAGACTTCATTGGTATCTGCAAGCGGATTAAAAATCTTACCTATACTCACGACTTGTTGGCAATTCATACCCACGGATAACTCACGATTTAAATTGTGTTTTTTATTTCATAAAAATAAAATATAAAATATACATACAAGTCATTGTTCACATATAATACAACAAAATCATGACATATATACAAGAAAATATTTAATGAGAATTAATATAAAATATTACTAAAGTATAGGTGTTGCATCCATTACAATTAAAAAATAGAAACTTTACACTCACGAGTTTCGCGAGTAGGCGGGATGGATTTTGCTCGTGATGGATGCCTCCAACCACCCACCTGCCTGTACCAATTAGATGAGTATGATTTGTTACCCATATTTATCCAATTGTGGGTATTTTTACCAGTTGATCAAAATGGTCATCACCTAAATTACCAAAATACAAACTTTTTCTCCCCATTTATAAATGAGGTGCATATATTTATATAAGCTTTCTGCTGCTAGGTTTGTTTGGAAACAATATAATCGGCAATAATTGTAGTCTTTTTTTTATCCTGATTTCCTGTTAAATTTGCAAACAAAATAGTTAACTAAATTTCTGATTCTAGGCATATATGGAAATAATATAATCATTCATAAATTTAATATAATATAAAATGGTAATAAGTCAATCATAATATTTTTGTATAATTATACTCAATTTTTTCCTTAATTTTGCATACTTTTTGGAAATTATAAACCATGATTTTGTGGTTAACTTGAGTCATGTATAAAATGGATATTATAATTAGTGGTATGAAATTTTCTTACTAATTTTTTAATATTTCTAATTAATTCAATTAATTTAATCCAGGTTATAAATATCTTAGTATTAATTACATACAATTTTATCCTGATTTCCTGTTAAATTTTCAAATAAAATAGTTAACTAAATTTCTATTTCTAAGCAAATATGGAGAGAATATATTCGGTCAAGAAATTAATGTAATATAAATTGGGTAATGAGTCAATCATAATATTTTTGTATGAAATTAATGTATTTTTTATTCCTTAATTTTGGATTGTATATATGGACATTTAACTATTGACTTTAAATTCCATATATTATTGTGTAATTAAATTGTGGTACATTTCATTCCAAATAGTCCAATTTACATGTTATATTATGTTTAATTGATTCTTTCCTTTAACTATTGATTGATTTCGATTATGATTACATTGTCTCAAATCTGACATTCTTTTAATGATTTTATGGTAGCAGAGAACTATTTGGATTGAAAAACTCATATGCTAACAGTAACAATAAATTCTCTTTAATTTCCATGCTGTTAATTTAACCTAACGGTATTAAGAAAACTGTTAACTTTAATGAATGGTAAAATTGGATTTACAGTTTTGATGAACACATAAATAGCTATGCTAAAAAAAATTAAAATAAAAAATGACACTTGTTAAGCAATAAATGTGACAATTAAGAAAAGGACTAAAACCTCCTTTGAGATTGTCCTGCTTTATATATATATATATATATATATATATATATATAATAAACATTATTGTGCAGTAGTCCGTCAACTATTCGTCGTTTTTATTTTTACTGTTTTTGGCCTCAAAATAATTTTCTTTCAAATTAACACTCAAACTACCTAATTCAAACTTGAATTAAATTTTTAAAACATGAAATATTTTTATGATTTTTTTCTTTCTTTACCTAGCCTAAATAGAGAAAAACAAATAAAAAAATTATTTTTCATGGATAAATGTTTAAAATTATTTTTTGGCTTTTTTTAAATGTAATCTTTTAATTTATGTATAATTTAGATATAATAACTATATATCCCAAACATTTTTTTTTTCAAAAATAAACTTTTACAAAAAGCTCTAAAACTAGGATTTTGCAAGATGGATTGGCCACTACTAGATTGCTCAAAATTTCATCTACAACTTATTACAAAATGGTTACAGTAAAACTATTTAATAGAAATTCAATTAAGGTTAAATCCTATATTTCATATACTTTTGAAGTTTTTATAAACGCAAATCCAAAGATGACAAGTCACGGACGCTTCCATTGCGTCCGTGATCCGTCACGCTATATGGATCATTTTATAAGAGAATTTGTCTGTGGAGTATTGGGGGCTTTCTAGGAGCATAAGAACATCCTCCTACTAATGTTTTGTTTTAAATTACAAAATCATGTAACAATTGTTTGTGCAATATGTAGTTTCTTTTTCATAGTTCAGGCAAAGACATCGTATTATGCTGTAACATATCTCGAATGACCTAAAATAGAATCAAGCCTTTGAAGACCTTACATTTAGGGGTAAATGTAGGTTTTAAAACAATAACGGCCAAACTACACTTTTAACTAAACTTTAGGGGTGCATTCTAATTTATCACTATGTTTGGGAGAGGATAGACGATGAGTTATTTAATGCATTACTCTTAATTTTGCTGACTTTTCTTTAATTTAAAAAAAAAGGAAAAATTACAAAAAACCCCTAGGGTTTGGTCTAACATACACAGTGTCTGGCAATAACTTCTGAAACCCTAATTTAAATTGGCTAACATTCATGTTTCAATAATTTCAAGATTTTTGATATTTTTTTTACAGCTAACTGACTTTAAAAAAATACTAATATGCATTTACAGGAAGAAAATTGTATTTATAGAAAGAAAAAATTGATAATTTACAATATTTATTAACTTTAAAAAAATATTAGAGAGATTGAAATTGCTAGAAGATGGCTATTGTATAGTTTAAATTATAATTTTAGAAGTTGTTATTAGATAGTGTAAAAGAAATAGAAGAAAAGTTTAGGTTTTCAAAAATAGAAAGGGCAAACTTCAGGGGGGTAATTATAAATTTCTGTGAAAAAAATCCTATAGCCGCGCCACTCTCCCCTTCCTTTTGTATCAACTTTCTCTTCTTTTCTGTGTGCCTCTGGCCGGGTTTGGATTTCAGTCCAAACATGGCCGATTGATTTACCGTTATTGTTCCACTCAATCAATCACCATTATCTCTTTTTTCATTATTTCTTCTTCCTCTTTTTCCATTAAACTCCTGTCACCATTAGCATGAACATTATTTGGTTTATTCAATTCTCTACAGTGGACAGATTCAGGTGATCTGTTATAGTGTTCGTGGATTAAGCAGAGTACGAAAGTAGCGAGGCAAGGGCAGTGAGGTATTTTTGACTAACAAATTGTGTGACTTTTTTTATTTTTTACTTGTTTGAATCATCATTTATGTTTTGTGCTTGGAAGGTGGTTTGTTAGTCTAATATATATGTGGTATGTTAGTCCAATAGAGTATTGATTTGTTAGTGTGTTAGATCATTTTTTTTTTGTTTATGTTCTTGGTCAATCTCTTTTTGTATGTAGGTTTGAATACCATATCTATCTTGGTTATTTACTTTATAGTACCATGGAGACTGAAAAATGTGCAAGACTTACAGCTGAGTGAAACATCTCCCATTTCTCAATACTCTATTTCTGTAGTAGATGTTGTACGTCTTACAGTTAATGAGAATGACCTTTCATAAAAAAAAAACTTGTATACCAATGGAAACTTTACAATTTAAGAGGTCCAATTTTTTTATTTTTGAAAAATTATGTATCTTTTTTTTTTTTAAGTTGGGTATTGAAAAAATTAATAAAAAACTAATTAATTTCTAAAAAAATTATTCAAGTGACAATGAGATAAAAAAATACTCATTTTAAAGTGATATTGATTTTGGATATAAAATTAATAAAATTGTAATTTTTAATTTTTTAATAAATTTTTTGGATTGGAAAAGAAGATAGCCTAAATATTGATACTTAGAGTTGATATCTGAGCTGGTTTACTCTACAGTAGCAGTCACAGCCAATCATGCTTAACCAGTTATAATTATGACTATCGTCAAAATCAATCATGCTTAACAAATCAGTCAGTCAAGTTAGTTGGTGAAAAAAGGTTGTTAGTTAATTTCCACAAAAAAGCACTTGAAACTATTGTCTTTGCCTGCCACTAGCAAAAAGAGGACTTTCTAGACGTCCACTTGAATCGGGAGAAGCAGTCAAAATAATTTATATATGAGAAAATTCTTTAAAATGGCTTAGATTTTGTTTGGTATAATCACAAGTCTGGAAATTTGGTTAGAGATTTAGCAAAATTATGTTCACTGTCTCTAATTTATCTCAAATATGTTTACGTTGGTAACAAACATTGTTCTCAAACAAAATGTTATAATTATATCAATATGCATTTTAATTGAGAATAATATTAAAGATTATTAGTTTTAGAAATTTGAAAAGAAAAACTATCCAAATATAAGTTTTAGGGATGGAGATTTGGGAAAGTGGGTCGACCATCCCGAAATTTTGACATTAAAATATTGTTCCTTAACAAAAATTTCAATCATTTTGGCATAATACTATATAAATTATTTTTTAGGTTTTAAATAATCAAGGAGAAAATATGTCGAAAATTGAAAATTGGGGCTACATGTTATTAATGGTGGAAGGATCGAACGTAGTCAAACAAGCATGCTGCAAACTTAATGCTTAGTCCAAAAGGCATAGCATGCGAGATTGGAGTAAAATGTCAATGGATAAATGTGAGGAGCACCAACTAGTGGGCAATAAAGGTTTCTTATCGGTTTTTTTTTTTCTTTTTACAGATGTTATATATATTTTTAATAATATTTGAAAATATAAACATTTTCCCAAATTACGCTTTCAACAGTGTTAGTCAATCGTTAATCAAAGTTACTTATAGTACAACTATATCCTTGAGGAGTGAGGATTGAGGTTTAGAAATCTATACTTTCATCCTTATTTTTATTTTTTTTTGTTTTACTATCCTATAATAACTTTTGAAATTTTAATTCAAACAATTTGGTAACTATCTTCAAATAAATGAAAATTTGGTGAACAATTTTTTTTTCAATTTGTATATTATTTTTATAGTTAACAAACATTTTAGATTATTAATTTGTCTTTGTAAATATAAAATAATATTACTAAATTTCAATTAATTGCTAAAAATATTAGACAACTTAAAATTAATACAACATAGTTACCAGAAGGTTAAATTATAATTTCAGAAGTAATGATAATTTTTTAATTTTTTTCAGGGAAAATACTATGTATTAAAACTAGCTTAAAGTACCAGATAACCAATTAAGGAGTGGTGACTCTCAAGAAGTTCCACCTAAGGAATGTAGACTCTTTTTGGCTAAGACGTGAGCGACTCCGTTTTTTGTTTCTATAGTTGTTCAAATTTTTATATTGTGTATTGAACAAACTATTTTTTTTAATATAATCACAAAAATAAAAGAACGATGAACAGGAATATTGAAAATAATTTTAAAGCAACAATATCAATTTTCTAATCAGGTGAACATGAAGTATAAATTACAGTGATCTAGCAAAAGATGTTTGAAAACAAAAAAATGCTCCACAATCTTAGTAGTACCACGAGGCACTTTTAGTTCAAAAATTTTTGGGCTTGCCATAGTGATGCAGGCCTCCACCATAGGCCGAAACCAGCTGAATTAGACCAGCCCACAACCAGGACACTAGTCATGTACCGTAAACAATGTTCATATTTAGGATATAGGAGTAACGGGGTTAGTTTTGACCTCCACATTGTGGCGGGTAATCTTTTTAATAAATTTATTATTAAAATAAATATGAATAATAATAATTTAAAAATTTTAAGTCATAAATTTATGTTCATTAATTAAAATTTTATTTTATCTTAATTTTGAATTAAGTATTTTTATGTTATATTCTTATCATTAAAACTATCAATTATGATCAAAATATAAAACTGTGAAACATAATATTTTACATTCTTTGAATGATAGATATTTTTTTTGGTGATTAAAGAATAATTCATTAAATTTTTTTTTATCTCTCATCAATTTGAATTTTAATTTTTAATATAGATGAAAAGTTTATTTAGAAAAATTCACTTTCAATTTTAGGAATTATTGACCAAATTACTTTATTAAACCATAGAGTTTTTATTTTTACCTTTACTACGTTATGGTACCCAATGTTTTACTTTTGAAAATAATACATCATAAAAAATATAAAATTGTGTTTAATTTATGTTAATCAATGAATGGTTTAACCATTAACATAATAAAGGTAAAATAAAAAAAAATTGACTAAAGTGGAATAAACCAAAATTATATTAAAGAGGACAAATCATAATGACTAAAATTTTATTTCAGAAAACAATAATGAAGAAAAACAACAAAAATAGTTTGGTGACTAAGAGAGAAAATGTAAAAAATTTAGGTATTACGAGTTTAGCATTTGACTTAATAAAAGTTAATAAAAAAAGCTTTATCTTACTAGAAAAAACAGAAAAATCATGGTAAATTACTATAATTAAGTAGTTATTACATTTAGGGACCAAAATGCAAAATAGATCAAGCTTAGAGTCTAATATGGGAAACAGAAACAATGCAGGGACTAGAAACGTGTTTCACAAAAAAAAAACGTGAAACAAAATGAGAGTGGTACAATAGAGAGACAGGCTCTCAAGAAAGCTACTGCATTTCAAGAATTTGATTATGCTTTCAAAAGAAACAATCGTGTCAAAAAAAAAAAAAAGAGACGCAACTGGCGCGTAAGCGCCACAACCCAAAGGGGCAAAAATGTCCGAACATTGTAGCCTATTGTAGAACGAACATAAGCCCCCTTCACAACTTTTAGAATATGGTAGTAACATTTGTGAGATGCTTCTCGCTCATAAC
This sequence comes from Aquilaria sinensis, assembly GCA_005392925.1. Classification (NCBI taxonomy): domain Eukaryota; kingdom Viridiplantae; phylum Streptophyta; class Magnoliopsida; order Malvales; family Thymelaeaceae; genus Aquilaria; species Aquilaria sinensis. Next base: position 465,199 of record SMDT01001327.1, on the reverse strand, counting down.
AGATTTCTTATAAAAAAAATTTTTAAAAAAAGTGCTTATGGTACACTAGGTGGATGTAAGGGCCTAAACGCTGGTTTCCTAGCTCTTAAGGTACTCAAATATCAGACCTTGGAACTTTGGACCTCCGCTATTATCCCCATAATGTCTTAAATGCAGATTTAGATGCCATTTAGGTCGTAAAAAAGTGAGCATTCGCCTTCCCACTATACTATAAGTGCTTGCTTATCATTTATATCTTGTATAATTGCTTCTGATTACAATATAACTATAATAATTTTTTTTGTGGTAACCTAAAAGACATATATATGTTCCTGAAATCAATTAAAATATTTCTTTCATTATATATAAAAGTTTAGTATCGTGAGAGAGAAAAAAATATGTAAAGCTTTAAACCGCTGAAACTCAATAGTAAAAGAATTATGTAACCCAAGTCCAGGTATAAAAAAAAATTCATCTAATTTTGGAGTAATAACAAGAAAACAAAAAGTTGAGTTAGTATATAAAAAAATGATTGAAAAGTTGAATGACAAATTTATTGCAAATCAGAGAATGGAATATGTATAAATATATTTTGCGAAACCCATAAATATTTTAATCTTTTTTTGAACAGAAATTAAAATTTTATTAAAAATAAATTTAAATTGCATCTTCAACATCCAGAAAAATTCTAAAACAAATCACGCCCCAATAATACCCAAAAGATGCCCATAATTTTCTTAATCATTTGTAATCCTATTTGTATTTAGAAACATCATTTTACAGCTTTTATTGCAGTTTTTTCCGTTTTATTTTTATTAGGGTGAGTTGGCTTTGCATTAATTTTATGTATTATTCTTATATGAAGTGACTACTTACCGAATTTGTTAATTTATTAGAATTTTACATTTTAAGATGTCAAAGAAGTAATTTAAGATATATTTTATAAAAATGCAATTATTTTTATTAATTTTTAACTTGACCAACCTAACAAAAGAAAAATTAATAAAAAATATTTAATTTTCACAAAAATATCACAAAATTAATTTCTAAATTTAAATTTCTGATTTTAATAAATAATCACTTTATATAAAAATAATAAATAATAATATATTAAAATTAATGCAGAACTTACGCAAACTGGGTTGGGCATGTTCGATTTGTCCTTCAAATGCTGTACAATTCATTTATTAATTTTTTTAATCTGCAAACACCATGAAATGCATGCAAGTGACGTGTGCCCATATTTGATAAATGAGATAAAAAGTACCCTTATTGAGGAATTAAGATTCACAACACCCTTGTTTGGCGAAAAACTCTTCTTTCGTGCTATATGTCTCAAATCCCACATTTACATTTTTTGCTCCAAAATTTAGTTTTTCTTTTCAACTAAGGCACTCATAGGCCTAACGGGCATTTGGTTGTTGGATGTCCGGGTGAATGAGCACAAAGAAAAATTTAATGGGCTGGTAGGCATATTTATAAGGATTCCGTGGTTCCGAAACTATTTGGAAGAAAAATTTTGTAGGTGCAGCCTTTACTCATTGCTCCTATAATTTCAATATTATTGGTTCGGTAGTCTTTTAAGTTTTGAAAAAATGGGTTAAAAAAAAAAAGGCTATTCCCTATCCCCTATACTATACAATACATTCGGCCTTGTAAACCTGTAAAGATGCTTTTGTATAAAAAAAAATATAAAAATAAAGATTCCATGGCCATTAAACCTCATGTTTATAGCTATTCTAATTTAAAATTAATTTTCTAAAAGATTTTAAAGAAAAAATAAGAAAGAAAAACCTTCAAAAATAATTGTATATATTTATGAATGCCTTTATTTATATATATTCCTCAACATATTTATACAAGAAAATATCTAAATATTCTTAAGCAAGCATATTTGTTCAATTCATAATCCCAATCCTAACATTTATATTTTATCAAATTCAAAATCCAATTGAAAATGCGCCAAGTCAATAAACAAATTACCGGCATGATAGTTGGTTATCTGAAATATGAAAGTCAATATCTCACAATTACGACGAGTAGTACATTTTAAAATCGATATTTGATATTTTTTTAACATTTTTTACTCAAAATCTTTGTACTACATGTTAAGGAATTTTTTAAAAGGAGATGAAGGGGGGACGCAGGGCTTAACCCCAGGACTAGCGGGTGGAGGAGCCTTATGTCCCTTGCACTCAATGTTTTTAAACTTGAACCTTTTACCAAATCAGAACAAACTAACCGGTTAGACTATCGGGTCAAAGCCATGTCAACATTTCTATTTCATGACTTAATAGTAACCTTATTCTTTCTTGAAAAATATTATGAATTATAAAGGAAACACTTGCATACGACAAGGACTCACTTTGTAAATCATCCAATCTACACATGCGAAAGTTAAACTTGCTTTTCTCTCCTTGACTTTCTCTCACTAGAAATTGCCAAGGTTTCTGATGCCCAGCAGCATCTTTGTTGGAAGACATTGTGACTTCGGGAGGGACTTCCTGAGAGGGAGAATGTCTGGAGCCTAGATTTCCCAGGGGAGTGCGCCTGAAATACTCAGAAAAGAATGTTAGGAGGTCCCTGGGGTCTTTTTCCGGGGAAGAGCCTCCGACGCCCAAGTCAGTGTCCTGAGAGATGAAAGAGGGGGAGCACTAAGAGGTTTAGTGGCCTTGCCTGTTTGTATTTTCTCAAGGGGAGAGGAGATCTCTCTCTTGCCAGGGTGTGTTTCCTGGTATTTATAGGAGTTCCCAGCCCGATTAGATCGTGACACATGTTCGGTCGGATGTTCTCTGTGTTTCAGGGTGTAAGGGACAAGTAACTGTTTGCAGGCTCCTTGAGCCTTGAACCGAGACAGGTCGTGACAAGACCTGGACGGCGACGGCGTGTCAGACCGCCGTTTGAGGCGCGTGTAACACCTGTGGGCGACATGTCAGAGGCTCCTTAAATGCTCATGTCGTACTCCCGAGGTCTTCTGGGCTAGGTCGTTCTTTGGTACGGATGCCCTTCTTCGGGAGTTATGCTTGTAGTTCGGGGAGTCCCCTGGTTCTAGGGTTTCGCCTTCAGGGAAGTTCTCTCCTGTTTGGAATGGCTGGTTCTTTATCCCCGAAGGCGATCCTTTTGGTCCCCCGAGGGAGCCGGGGATACCTTTGAAATGCCTAGCGTATTAGTCGAAGTCCCGACTTCGTGGTGTCTGACTTTGCTCCTTCCGAGGTCAGTGATAGTGCCTCTGTCGGATGACGCCAGGCTTCCCGACCATGTTTTCGTCAAGAAGTATGTGCTGAGGGAGGCGACAGCCCTTCGGCTATCACAGGCTCCCCATCCGAAAAGCCGAAGTGGGAATTTCAGTTTGTCGGTTTTCGGAGGGGGTCCTTCGGGACCTCGGGCACAATGCCTGTGCCGAAGATGTACCTTTTTTCCGAAGACATGGGCTGCTCGGTCATAGCCCGTCCTTTGGTGTCTTCGAGGTCACCAACTTCTCTCCTTTTGCAGGGCTACGTAACGTCATGTCTTGTAACTAGGCGTGTCAGTCTGGAGCGGCGCGCCCAGGGTCTAGGGGTGTCAGAAAGCGTGTCTCTCTTTTGGCGCGATGGCTGACACGTGGTAGCTTGTTATTGGCGGGAACTGCGTCGGATACAACAGGCGCGCCTTTTCTCGCGCCATGAGCAGTTATGGCGACTGTTCGCCTTTGTGGAGTACTTTATGACGCCGGTTCGCCTACCCTCCTCGGCCTATATATACCTCTGTTCCGTCATAACCTCCTTTTGCTTCTGCTTTTGCTTTCAACTGCTTTCACGTTTTCTCCTGCTTTTTGCGGCGATCCTCTTTGACGGAGAGTTTTCTGGCAACCTTTCGCGACGGCGTCTTCGAATCCAGATTTTGACAAAACATTTGGTGGGTTTTAACTTCCAGAGTCTTTTTCTTTTTAAGCTTTCCCGAAGTCATTTTTGGCCTATGGCAACGTCGGGTTTTCTGGAGTCGCTACCAATCGATTTTTATCTAGGTCGATTGGACACCTAAAAATTGGTCTGCGAGAGTTCGGGGATTCGGGAGTACGGTTACGTTAAAACAACTTTGTTAAAACGCCCAAAAATTGGTACCTTAATTGATTTCAATTTTGTTTTGCTTTGCTTTAAAAAAAATATTCAGTTAATTTTCAAACTAGAAATTTTAACTGAATTAATCGGATGTGGATTTTTAAATTAATACGGGTTTAAAAATATTTAGTAATTAATTTGTATAAAAATTTGATATTTCCGAACCATGGACTCTGCCGAGTCACCCGGACACGGAAGTTTTAATTCCGAACCATGGACTCTGCCGAGTCACCTGGACACGGAAGTTTTAATTCCGAACCATGGACTCTGCCGAATCACCCGGACACGGAATTTGACAAAATTTTAATACATATCGTAAATATGGATTTCTATCTTTGTATTTATTTAATTTTTATTTAATTAATTTAAAAAAGATACTTTCCAAACCGTAGATCCTGCCGGATCATCCGGATATGAAAATTAATTTAATTTAGTTAATTATTTAATTCTTATTTTTATAGAATTAATTATTAGTTTAATTGATAATTTAAAATTTTTTTTTATTTATGAAATCTTGGATTTTTGTTAATGATCTTTAAAAGATCTTTCTTTTTATTCTTTTCTTTTTGTTCTTTTTTATTTGTTTATATTTTCTTTTACTTTTCTTTTCTTTCTTTTCTTTTTCTTATTCTTTTCTTTTAGTTTTCTTTTTATTATTATTTTTTATTTAATGAAAGATCTTTATTATTTATTTAATTAATCAATTTATAAAAGAATCAAGAAGTAATTTTTCTTAGATTATTTAATATAAAAAATCTTTCAAGAAATTAAAGAGTTGACATTTATTTTATGTTTATTCTATTTATTTGATAAAAGAATAACCAAAAAAAAAATAATTAATCAAGGTTTTATTTAAGGAAACTAAGGATTTATAAGAATAAAAGAAAAATCTATATATTTATTCTTTTTAAAAGATAAACCAAAAAGAAATTATTTAATCAAGGTTTTATTTAAAGAAATTATGGATTTATATGTAAAAATTTATATATTATATTATATTTTTATTTTTTTTATTTTGATAAAAGATAAGCCAAAAAGAAATTATTTAATCAAGGTTTTATTTATTTAATGAAGAAAACTAAAGATTTATATGTATATTTTAAAAATAAAAGTAAAGTCTTAATATTTTATTTGATAAAAGGTGAATCAAAAAGTAATCAAAAATTTATTTATTTAATGATGAAACCAAAAATTTATATGTATATTTCAAAAATAAAAGAAAAGTCTTAATATTTTATTTGTTTTATTTTTTATAAAAAAAATTAAGCAAAAATGATTATTTAATAAGGAAACTAAAAATTTATATGTATATTTTAAAAATAAAGGTAAAGTTTTGATATTTATATAATTTATTTTGATAAAAGATTAAAAAAAAATCAAAGATTTATATGTATATTTTAAAAAAAAGGTAAATTTTGATATTTATATAATTTATTTTTGATAAAAGATTAAAAAAAATCAAAGATTTATATGTATATTTTAAAAATAAAGAAAAGTTTTTGATATTTATATATTTTTATTTTTTTTGATAAAAGATTAACCAAAAAAGTGATTATTTAATAAAGAAATCAAAGAAAAAAGTTTTTGATATTTATATGATTTTCTTATGTTTTTTTTTTTTGCTAAAAGATTTTTTTTTAAATAATTTTCTAATTTATAAATCTAAAAATACATCTAATTAATAAGTAAATAAATTTAATTTTTTTTATTACCTTTATTTGAAATCATTTGGCTAAAATTTTTGTTTTTGTTTAATAAAGGAAACAAAAAGTTATATCTTTTTATTATTTTGAAAGAAATAAGTAAAATATTACTGGATAAAGAAATAAAATATTAACCCAAAAATTTTTACTCTTCTATTCTTTTTATTAATAAAGAAACTAAAAAGTTATATTTTATTATTTTGCTGGATAAAGAGATAAGTAAAAATATTAGTCCAAAGTTTTTATTTTTTAATAATAAAGGAAAATTTATTTATATACTTTATTTAAAAAAATATTTTATATACTCTATTTAAAATATTTTCCAAGCCATGGATCCTAGCGGATCATTTGGACATGGAATTTAATTTTTATTAATTTTTATTTTTTTAATTATTAATTAAATATTAATTTTAATCATAATTTTATTATTATTTTCCTTGAAATTTTAAATTTTAAATACCATTATTTTAAAGATATGTTTAAAAAAATTGATTTTGTATATTTTTTTAGAATTATTTAATTATGTTTATTTATTAATTTTTAACAAAAGGAATAAAAAGTTAACTTTTTGTTATCTTTAAAAAAAAAAATAAAAAAAACATGTGTTCCAAAAATAATAAAAGATAATTGGCTTTTAAAAATAATTTTTTTATTAGCCTTAATAATTATTCACATAAAATTCTTTTTTTTTTTATTTTTTATAATAATTGGTTATTATTATTTTTTATAATAATTAAAAGTGAAATAAATTTAACTGCAAAAAAAAAAAGACAATTAATAATAATAAAGTGGGGCTTTTTGGCCATCCACTTTAATAACACAATAATAATAACAACAGTAATAAAAATTAGCAAAAATTAGTAAAGTTAGTTGTTAATAACAATAAAAATAAAAGTTAGTAATGTTAGTTGAGTTAATTATTAACAATAATAACAACAATAATAATAAAAGTTAGTAAAGTTAGATGAATTAGTTGTTAATAACAATAAATATAAAAGTTAGATGAATTAATTATTAATAACAATAAATATAAAAGTTAGTAAAGTTAGATGAATTAGTTGTTAATAACAACAATAAAAAAAGTTAGTAATAATAACAATAATAAACAAATAAATAAACAAGTAAAAATTAAAAGAGTTAGTAATTAATTCTGCAAGAAATAAATAAAAGGTTAGTGACTAAAGTGAAATAAATTGAAAAGATGTAGGACTAAAAGGGAATTTTACCCTTAGAAATCAATTTTGAATTTCTGGGAACGAAAGAAACAGACGCGCGCGCGGGGGGGGGGAAGGAGGGGCAGCTGGCGGCGGGGCGGCAGCGCGGCCAGGGGCGAGGGGGGAACGGCGGCGACGCGGAGGGGCGACGACGGCGCGGGAGCACGGCGGAGGCGGCAGGAGGAGGAAGGAGATCGCGCCGGAGGGAAGGAGGAAGAGGAACGACGGCGGACGGCGTGGCGCGAGGAGAAGGGAGAGAAAAGGACGGCTGTGAGGGTACAGCGATTCTTTTTATGAAATGGAGCTCTAAGCTTGATCTCTATTTTTTTATGTGTTCTTCACAGATTTTGGACACCTATTTATAGGGAAGTCTGGCAGAACTGTTGATGATTAAATAATAAAAAAAATAAAAACTTATCTCTTAAATTGGTAAAATGACAGTTTCAGTCCTTTACGTTTCTTATCCTCTGGATAAGTTTCAGAAGCTTCTGATTTTGACAATTTTGTCGTTTTCTGTCAATTTGGGCTAGAAACGTCCGTTTGGCCCCAAATTGATGCGAAAAATTACCCAATGCTCCTGGAACTTTCAGAATTTATCAAATTTTCCCAGAACTGCTCAATTTTGTCATTTTTACCTCAAACTTTTTTAATTTTGTCATTTTTATCTCAAACTTTTTATTGTCATTTTTTATGAAATTTTCATTTTTACTTCGAACATACACATATACACACATATATCATTTTAAATCAAATCTTCACAAAAAAAAAAAAGTATTTTAAATTAATTAAAATTTTTTAGTAATAATAATAATAATATTTTTTTTAATTTAATTTTTATTTTTAATTTTTTAATGAAATATTTTTTTAATGGCCGGACAAAATTGGGTGTCAACATGGCCTTTTTCCGAAATCGCTTTTCTGCCGACCATGCCTATTCCCGAGAGCTGGCAACCTATTTTGTCTCACCCTTGCTGCACCACTCCTAAAAAATTAGCAAGATGGAAGACCAAATTCTTTCTTCCCTCATACGCCATTACAAGGTTGCCACGTTCTGACCAATTCAGCTTTTCGAACCGTGGCGACGAGGTTACCGTTTTCCGAGCCCAACTGAAGGCCGGACTTCGGTACCCTCCTCCGAAGATGATTTGCGACTTTTGCCAATTCCATGGCATTGCCGTAAATCAGCTTCCGCCGAACTCGTACTGCTACTTTAACGCCTTCCTCTGTATGTGCGGCGTTTTCAAAATAGAGCCCCACTTTATTCTTTTCATGCAGTACTATAAGCTCTTCGTGGTCCCGAAGGGTGGCTTTTACTTCATGCTACCTCGGGGATCAGGGAGCAAAAAGTATATGTTCACCTTTGCCACCAAGGACAGCTGGCGAGGGTGGCAACAAAAGTTTTTCTTTCTGAAGATGGAGGAGGCCTGGTCGCACGTTCCGACCAAATGGGCTCGGGGAAGGCTGGAGATGGACGTCGTTGATCCGAGGATAATGCTGACTCCTGAGTTGGCACCCATATTCGCGGACTTCGACAGACGGATCCGAGCAGTCTCCGACTGGGATTCCGAGGTCCCTTCGCGCCCCCTTTACCCCTTCCCCATCAATTGGAAACTGATGACCGAAGAGGTTCTTCGGGAACTAGGGGTGGTGAAGGAGCACAAGACGGACCTCGGGATGCCGGCTCCTGCTATCGCTGGGAAAGACTCTTGGTTGGTGCAACTCCTTAGGGAGGAAGTCACTTATGAGTCCTTTTTTTAGAGTAAGTTATCTCAGGATTCTTTTGTTATAGTTTTACCTTGGACTCACACTGATGTTTTCTTTCTTTTTCAGAGATGGGCGACGACTCCGCTGCCTACTACAAGTCCCTTTTCCTCGGTCAAGCCGAGAAGGGCGAGCAGACGAAGAAGGCCGTCTCCCGAAGGCGGAAATCATCTGGGGCTGGGCCATCCGTGGCCAAACGGGCAAAGAAAGACGCGCCTCCTCCTCAGGCGGAAATTCCCGAGGAGGCGCGCGAAGAGTCGGATGCTGCTGCTGCTGTTCCGCCGGCCGAGGTTGCCGCTGCCGCCCCTTCTCGGAGTCCCTCTTCCTCGGCGGCTCTTCTGGACGCCTTGGTGGAAGTCCCTTCTGCCGAGGAGCGTTGTAAGAGTAAAGGTAAGGAGATTCCTGCCGAGGAGGTCCGGGACTCCGATGATGACGTCGCGGAGGTGCCGCCAGGTTCATTTTCTTAGACAAGTTGTGGTACCTTTGTTTCTTTAAGGGTTCCTTGTCTTGATAAATTTCTTGCTTTGCCGTGCAGGGGAGCTGCTATACCCGAATTGGGCAGCCGAGCACGCCCGGAAATGGGCTCTTCGGGATGCCCATGTCCCGAAGGGGAAGATCCCGAGGGAGCCCTTTTGGTCGTTTACGGAGGACATGAACTTGTACTCCGGCGACTGCCCGTACATGGCCAACCAAATCTCGAGGGGGATCCTCACCGAGGCCTCCTTCAGGGCCATTTCCGAAGTGTGCCCGAGCGATGAGTCCCTCGCTGCCAAGGTTTCCGAGCACGCTGCCCAGGTATACTTCAGGCCTTTGTTTTGTTTCCCTTTGATTTCTTCTAAGTGTTTGGCCCACTCTTTGCCTTACTAACTTTTGCTCTTACTTCTTTGCAGCTGCTGGGGTACACCGGCCTCCTCAGGGTCCGGGTGGCGAAGGAAGCGGCGTTCCGAGTCTCGGCCTTAGATCTCATAGAAAAATCTAAGGCCAAGTGCTCTGAATTGGCTGCCAAGAACACGGAGATGGCTCAAGCTGCGAAGATGGAGGTCGCTGCCATTCGGGAGGAGTTCGCGAAGGAGAAGGAGGAACTTTTGAAGGACTCCTCCCAGAAGATTTCTGACCTCGGTGCCAAGGTGGCGGAGCTGACCTCGGTGAACGAATCATATCAAAAGGAGAAGTCAGATTCTGAGGCTCTCCTGGCGAAGGTGCTTGCCGAGAAGGCCGAGCTCCAGGCCGAGGTCGAGTCTTTGAAGAAGGAGCCAAAGAAGAAGAAGACGAAGGCACTGAGGAAGGAGATTGCCGATCTGGAGAGGGAACGTGATGAGCTGGCGGTCGAGAAGAAGAAAGCCGACGAAATGACCAAGGTCGGTTTTCAAGACGGCTTCTGCCTCGTTCGTCACCAAGTGCTTCAGAGGTTCCCAGATCTGGACCTCTCTTTTTTGGAGGCCCTAAACATTCCCGAGGGGCCTCGGTGGTCTTGGTCGAAAATCGAGCACCTGAACTTGCCCCTTTCTTTCCCGGCGCCGAAGGTGGTGGAAAAGGACGCAGGAGCTGGTGGCTCCCGAGACGCCGAGATTCTTTAGTTTGTTTTAGGGTCCTTTGCCTTCTTTTTCTTCTTTTTTGTATTTCTTCTTTTGGCGAGCTTTCTTCTTTGTAAGCAGATCCATCTCAATAAAGATTCTTTCTTAAAAATTTTGGCTAAGTCTTTTTGTAAGATTTTTCATTTTCCATTGTCCCGAACATGTTCGCTCAAGAGACTTCGGAAAATACGGTGATCTTCTTCGCGAAATTCTGACTTGTACAATTTATGCTCAAGAATTTTGGCTAAGTCCTTTGCGAGATTTTTCATTTCCCATTGTTCCGAACACGTTTGCTCAAGGGACTTCGGAAAATCATATCTTTGCTTATGTCAGTGGTCACTTTCGTGAAATTCAGACTTGTATAGCTCATGGTCAAGATTTTTGGCTGAGGAACTTTTGTACTTAGAAATTTTTTTGTACAATACAATCTTCTCACCGAAATCTTAAGCATAGAATTTTCTCAAGGCGTCTGAATGCCATGTATTTTTTAACTCTATGCCTCCGGCATCGCCGAGCTTGTAAACCCCTTTTCGCACTTCGGCAAGTACCAGATAAGGTCCTTCCCAATTTGCGCGAAGTACCCCGTGGGATGGCCTTCGGGGTCCAAATTCAGCCTTTCGGAGAACGAGGTCTCCTTTCTTTATTCCTTTTGGCCTGGCGCGTAAGTTTATAGCCGCAGCCACTCTTTGCTGAAAAGCTTTTCTCCTCAGCTCGGCTATTTCTCTGTGTTCGCCGACGAGGTCAAGCTTGGTTCTCAGGCCGAGGTCATTTCCCCTTTCATCGAACACTTGCACTCGCACCGATGGCTGCACTACCTCGACTGGGATGATAGCCTCTGTACCGAAAACAAGTGAAAAAGGTGTTTCCCCTGTGGCTCTTCGGGGTGTTGTTCGGTAGCTCCATAACACACTTGGGAGCTCTCCCGGCCATTTCCCTTTTGCTTCCCCCAGTCTCTTTTTCAGACCATCTTTGATAGTCCTGTTGGATACTTCTACTTGCCCATTGCTTTGGGGGTGAGCTACTGGGGCGAAGTGCATTTTTATTCCGAGGTTGTTGATAAATTCTTGGAACCCTTTGTCTGTAAACTGGGACCCATTGTCGGCTACTAGTACCCTCGGTATGCCAAATCTGCATACAATGTTCTTCCATACGAACTTTTGCATATCTTTTGCCGAGATAGTCGCCAAGGGTTCCGCCTCGACCCATTTAGAGAAATAGTCTACTGCAACTACGCAGAACTTCACGCCTCCAGGCGCTGTTGGGAGTGGCCCAATGAGGTCTATGCCCCAAACTGCGAAGGGCCAGGGATAGTCAGCCGAAGTTACCATTTCCGAGGGTGTCCTCTGGATACTCGCGTGTCTTTGGCAATTACCACATTTCCGGACGAACTGCCTAGCGTCCTTTCCTTAGAGTAGGCCAAAAGTATCCTTGCCGAAGTATTACTGCTGCGAGGGCGTCAGTTCCAACGTGCGAACCACAAGCGCCTTCGTGAACTTCTTCGAGGATCATTTCAGTATCCTCTTCGCCAACACACCTCTGCAATGGATTTGCATATCCCTGCCGATATAATTCTTCGCCAATTAGGAAAAATCGACCGGAGCGTCTTCAAACTTTTGCAGCTTCGTGGGGTTCTTCGGGGAGCGCATTGGTTGCGAGATATCTTTTTATTGGGTCTTTCCAGCCTCTTCCCGAAGTTACTATGCCCAGCACTGCGATGCTCGGTTGATTTAGCACCTCGGTGCATGTTTTTGATTTCGCCAAGCAGTCTGCTTCCGGACTTACTTTAAGGCTGTGCTGTACTACGCGAGGGTTCACCCCTCGCTTCCGGACTTACTTTAAGGCTGTGCTGTACTACGCGAGGGTTCACCCCTCGCATATCTTTTGGCGAGTAGGCAAATAAGTCTTTATTCATCAGTAGAAAGGATACAAGTTTTTTCTTGTCACCTTCGGCCAAATTTTTCCCTATTCGGGTACTTCGGCCTGGGACAAGTTCTACTTCTTCCGTTTCTACCTTTGCGGAACCTTCTGCCTCGCCCTTTTTTGGTTTTAAAGCCTCTGCTTCTACGGCTTGTGCGAAGTTGTTTGCTGGAGCTTTCCTCGCTTTGAGGAACACCTTCCTTACCTCGCTCTGATCAATGAAGATCTCTGCATCTCCATCCTTAGTGGCAAAAGTGATAGTCAAGTATCTTACATCAGGGCGAATGTGCAGGTTTCCCTGTGTTTGCCTCCCAAGGATGGCGTTGTATGATGAAGGAACATCCATAACGATGAACCTTGTCATTGTGGAGGCGAATAACTCGGTTGTCCCGTCCACCGAAGTCCCTTTCATCATTAGGGGAAGATCGATCCATCCGAGAACAGGCAGTTCGGATGGTCCTACGCTGAAGGTGGGCGAAGTGACAATCTTGAGATCACTGCGGGATATGCCCAAGTTTGGAAGAAAATGTGAAAACAGGACGTCGGCGTTTGATCTGTCGTCAAGTAAGACTCTCTTGACTTCCCAGTTTCCTATCCTCACCATGACCAACAGCGGATCGTCATGGGGGAAGACGACGGTGGAACCATCCTTGCGGGCCAGCTTCTTCGTCGGGCTCTGATACTCCATGACTGATATTTCTCTAGCCTTCATCTTTCTTTCCGAGGATGGGAGTTTTGTTGTAATTGTTTGTATTACCCCCGCCGGAGGTGGAGGGCGCTTCTTCGGACTTCGGTTCCTCCGTCTGTCGGAGTTGTAGTCTTCGTCATCTGCCTTTCCTTCCTTCTCTTTCCTCCCATTCGGGGAAGACATTCGCAAATAACGTCAAAGTTGGCCCAGTTTTATCAGCGACTCTATGTACTTTTTCAATTGGAAGCAGTCTTCAGTGTCATGGCCGTGGTCGCGGTGAAACTGGCAGAACTTCTTCATGTTCTTCTTGTTATCAGCGGTCATGGCCCTTGGCCGTTGAATCTGGGCTCCCTGCCTTTCCATTGGCATGAGGATGTTGGTCCTCGTGGTGTTCAGGGGCATAAAGTTTGGGAGTTTCCTTCCCCGCATTCTCCGAGGTCGGCCTGCCTGGTCAGCTGGATATCGAGTTTGCTGGCTGGATCCTTCGACGCGAGTGTGGTCAGACTTCGGTCCGCCCATTCTCAGCTCTTTGGCTGTCATATGTTGTTCGGCCCTTCGGTAGAATTCGCCAAGCGTGTCCGGAGGGTCCTTGGAAAATTCATAAAAGAGTTGTGAGTCCCTCTGAAGGCCCCGTGTCATGGCGAGGATGCGTATTTCGGGCTGAAAGTCTGGGACACTCAAGGCTTCTCTGTTAAACCTTTTCGACATAGTCACGGATGGTCTCTCCGTTTCTCTGCGCTATGTCGAACATCTGGACGGGCATCTTCGCCGTCGGCCGACTTCCAATGAATTGCTGCGTGAAGGCTGTAGATAACTCCTAGAACTCCCTGATGGTTCCTGGAGCCAATGAGTTGTACCACGCAGTTGCTGGCCCTGTGAGGGTGGCCTCAAAACATTTGCACAAGGTAGCGTCGTTTGCAGCGTGCATCATCATGCTGCGTCTGTATTTGGTTAGATGAGCTTGTGGATCAGTCCGGCTATCATAAGTTTCCAGCCGAGGTACCCAGAAGTCACCTGGCATGGCTGCCTCTACTATAGTTCGGGTGAACGGGGACTCATCCCCACAGAAGGTTTCAGACAGCCTGGCCCAGACCGGCTTGCGAGCTATTTGTTTTTCCACTCTGTCCAACCTCGCTAATATTTTCTCCATAAGGATTGTGGCAATAGGTTCTTCTTCTGGGAAGGGAGATTGCCAGCGCCTTTTCGGGGAGTGACTTCGGCGCTGAATGGATGGTGACGAGCTCCTTCGGTGTGGGATTTTGGGTCTCTTGGACCCAGCTTGTCCTGTAAGCCGTGCCCCAAGGGGCATATTTTCTGTTGAAGACTCCTCACGTGGCTCCCCGCTTCCCGAACTACGATGGACTGGTTTGGGGCTTCTTTCCCAAGGACGTGCTGATGAGGGAGTCATTTGGGCCTGAGTTTGTTGTGGCCACCTTCAGTATATCTGCTGTGTCATTTCAGCCATAACAAAACGTTGAAAGTCATGCAGGAAACTCATGGTTATGACCAGAGGACGCTCTTCCTCCGGCGTGGAAGTCCCTGGAAGGGTTTGCTCAGTAGCCGGTTGAGTTTCAGGCGCGGATGGGGACCTTAGGAGTCCCTTGTCCTTTGAACGCCAAGTTTCAACAACGGCGACCTGAGGGTGGTTTCCCACAGACGGCGCCAGATGATGCCCAGCAGCATCTTCGTTGGAAGACATTGTGACTTCGGGAGGGACTTCCTGAGAGGGAGAACGTCTGGAGCCTAGATTTCCCAGGGGAGTGCGCCTGAAATACTCAGAAAAGAGGGTTAGGAGGTCCCCGAGGTCTTTTTTCGGGGAGGAGCCTCTGACGCCCAAGTCAGTGTCCTGAGAGATGAAAGAGGGGGAGCACTAAGAGGCTTAGTGGCTTTGCCTGTTTGTATTTTCTCAAGGGGAGATGGTCAAATCTCTTTCTTGCCAGGGTGTGTTTCCTGGTATTTATAGGAGTTCCCAGCCCATTCAGATCGTGACACGTGTTCGGTCGGATGTTCTCTATGTTTCAGGGCGTAGGGGACAAGTAGCCGTTTGCAGGCTCCTTGAGCCTTGAACCGAGACAGGTCGTGACAAGACCTGGACGGCGACGGCATGTCAGACCGCCGTTTGAGGCGGCGTGTAACGCCTGTGGGCGACATGTCAGAGGCTCCTTAAATGCTCATGTCGTACTCCCGATGTCCTTTGGGCGAGGTCGTTCTTTGGTACGGATGCCCTTCTTTGGGAGTTATGCTCGTAGTTCGGGGAGTCCCCTGGTTCTAGGGTTCCGCCTTCGGGGAAGTTCTCTCCTGTTTGGAATGGCTGGTTCTTTATCCCCGAAGGCGATCCTTTTGGTCACCCAAGGGAGCCGCGCGATACCTTTGAAATGCCTAGCGTATTAGCCGAAGTCCCGACTTCGTGGTGTCTGACTTCGCTCCTTCCGAGGTCAGTGATAGTACCTCTGTCAGATGACGCCAAGCTTCCCGACCATGTTTTCGTCAAGAAGTATGTGCTGAGGGAGGCGATAGCCCTTCGGCTATCAGTTTCATCTCAGCTTCATCCTTTATCATTTTTCCCAATTTCTCATCTACTTCTTCCTCTTTTTCTACCTTAATTTCTTTGGCCTTCTATTTGGTTGTCAATTTTGGAACTTTCATCTTCACAACCCATTAATCTTCTCCTTCAACTCTAGAAAAAATTGCCAACCATCCTTTCTAAGTCTGATGCCTTTGATCCTCGATCTTTTGTTTATGTTGACCTAGGATCAATATAACCACAGGTTCACAGCTTTTCACAGCTAGTTTAGTTTTGAGCTCGTTGGACCTAGACATGTTAGGGTCTATCGAAGAAGGAAACATCACCTCGCATGCTCTTCAAAGATGGAAAAAAAAAAGTCCTAAAGAACTAGAGTTCAATTGAAATGGAAGACTTAGAACAAAAAGCCAAGAAACCTTTTTTCTCTATTGTTATTTTATTTTTTATTTTTCTAACTGGTATTTGACCTGCGATTTAAAACAGTTTACAAGTCAATGGTTCTTTCTGCTTTTTAGTAGTTTGAAGTAGGTTTGATAGGTTTTGACCTTAGTCATATATGGTCCGGAACCCAGGGCGGTAAGAGCCACGGTTCACGTTTAGACTATTCTGATCGGATGGTCTAGTTCGATTCTGACAACCATTCTTGTACTATTTAACATGTTTGTAATTATTTAGAGAAGCATGTGCAAGATTATTCCAAGATTTTGGCATTTTTGGAGCTCAAACTCACATGTATCATTGTAATGCAGACTTGGTGAGATGTTTTTTTTTTGTGAAAAAAATAGTCACCTACATTTTTTCATCCTTGTGAAAAGTTGAAACTTCCTTAGAAATAGTGTAAGATGGGTAAGAGGGGAGCACATCCCATCAAATTTCTCAAATTCTAACACCTTGGAAATTGAAGGAACCTTTACGTGTGGGACTAAGCAAAGCTCATCGATAGAGATTAAGGCATAAATGTCAATTCTCTCGATCGCCCAAAGTCTCTATTTTATGATTTCAAGTTTCTTGTTCTCTTATACCTCCTTATGAGGTGGCTTCTTTTAAAAAAAATGGATAGCATTAAATATACCAAGATCTTGAACAACTTTATCTTGAACTCGAGTTGGAGCAAACCTAGGAAGATAATTGGGTTCTTCAGGCTCTTTTGTACTAGCTTGTATGGACTTTCCTTTAAATGCTTTCAAGATTTAGTGAGTTATTCAGATGTGTGATCGACCTTGGTCTCAAGACCATTGATCAACCATTCAACTTCTTCTACCATGACTTTTGCTGAAAATAAAGAATAAGAGACATATAAAAAGCGCAAT
The DNA here is from genome assembly GCA_005392925.1 of Aquilaria sinensis. Taxonomy (NCBI): domain Eukaryota; kingdom Viridiplantae; phylum Streptophyta; class Magnoliopsida; order Malvales; family Thymelaeaceae; genus Aquilaria; species Aquilaria sinensis. Next base: position 448,432 of record SMDT01001327.1, on the reverse strand, counting down.
AAGGAAAAAAATAAAACAATTAGTCATTTGCATGCCTATGGCACAATGATAAAAGGGTTGACATTCTATAGTTGGTTATATGGTTGAGTGGGGTGTTTTATATGCATGAAGTGGTTTAACAAGAGGTTTACGATAGTTTCAAATCCTATTGCTAAATCATTTGGCATAATAACATCTTAATTCCTTACCCTTGGGGGCTGTGTAAGGAATAGATTAATTTGGATCATATAGCATTTCATTGGCCCATGTAGAGACCATAATCTTAAAAGGCAACACTACTTTGCTACTATAAACCAGTGAGAGCTTGGAGACCATGGTCTCACTAGGAGAACAACACTAATTTTTCTTTAAAAAAAGTGGTTGACTTGGGAAAGCCTAATTGGAGAGCTTCATGTTCATGTCTAAAGTAGGTAAATACAACACATAAGTAACATTTAAAAATAAGCAATGCAAAATAAAGAAAAACAAACTATTAGGCTCAACTCATAAATTGCATCAATGGAGTAGTCAAGTTATAACAATGTGTTTAGGAGATGTCATCAATCCGTTACATCTAGGTCAATTGAACACTTTGCAATGGTCTATAAAAGATCAGGGAGATTCAAGAGCATGGTTATGCTAAAGTGGCTTTATTTTAGTGCCCAATAATTGGCAACTAGTTTGATTTTATCTTTATTACACCTATTTTCTAAAATTTCAGTTCTTTTACCAAGTCATGGATCATACCAAATTACTCAAATATAGATTTCTAATAATTGGTTTTGTGTATTTTTTCCAAATCATAGATCCTACCAAACTACCCTTATATGGATATTGAGATTTATTTTAATTTTATTTTTTTTGCTCACCTTTGAAGATTTTAAAGAATTTTCTAAATAATGGATCCCATTGGGATCACCCAGATGTAGATTTTAAGAATTTTTTTTTTTTAGTTTGATTTCAAATCTTCAAGTCTATCTTGAGATTTTATCAAATCTGCAAAGAAAGGACTCTTAAATTGTGCAATTTGTTGGCTTAAATCAACCTCAAAATTTTACCAAATCCATGTGGGATGAGTTTTCTAGAATGTGAAATTTCATACACATAATTGAAAAATTAAATGAAACTTAAATTCATGGTATTATTTTATAAAATTAAATAACTAGCCCGAACCTATAGTTCCTCATAATATTAGTAATTAATTCAATCCATAGCTTAAGTTAAAATGAAACAAAAATGGCATGGAAAAAGAATTAAGTAGATAATGTTGTAAGTGACTAAATTGCAAAGCATAGAAGGTTTAGGAGCTTGAATAAACAAAATAAAAAAGATCAGAGGCTAAACAAAAGTTTCACTAAACATAGAAGAAATTTGAATAGGTCAAAAATGGGTCATGAGTAGGGGTAAAAATAGGCCGAGCCAAGCCCGAGCCTACTGAGCTTAAGCTTGGCCCATTTGTAGTTCGGTACTACTTGAGCTCAAGCTTGAATTGCTTGAGCCTAATTTTTCCAAGCTCAAGCTTGGCTAGAGGTAGGCTCGAGCTTGGCCTGAAAGCTTGTTAGGCTCGAATAATACATATAGATCTATAGGTATTATAATTTATATAAAATATGAGGACTAAATCTGTAATTTCTTACATACATAATTAAAGAAAGAAAAATTTTATAACCTGTCTCAAGCTTTTTAATCCTTTTCTATTCTACCATGATTTTGTAAATTTGATGAATGCGTCATCATATTTCTCATTATGTCAACTGAGCCACCGCAATCTTCCATCCATTGTCGTGTCGAATTTTAGGCACAGGAAGACACCTTTAGTTTCATCCTTTAGCCAGCCTCAATCCAACAAGACTAAAGAATATGTGATCAGAAGATCCAATTAACTCTTAAGTTGATTGTTTGATCAGAGTTGCAAAGTTGCAGTTGGGGGGCGATTGTGACTTGCTGGCTGTCGATTGCAAAGTTTTTGATACCAGCGTGGGGCTATTGTTGTGGACTCATATGGGGCAGGCTATTGTCATGAAATCGGTATAAATCATGACACTAGAAGAGCTTGACTTTGCGCAATAACGGTAGAGATCGTTGTTAGATGAAAGTTATTGTCGTCGTTTCACCGGCGTTGATGTTGGTGGTGGCTGCTGACTAGGTATGACTATGGGTCAGTCGACAAAAAAACTGGGTAAGGCTGAGATGAAGAGCAAACACTTAGGCTTAGGCGGCTAGGAGTAAGAACTAAGGGTTAAGAGTTTTAGGAGTTTGGACTTAAAAGGACTTAGCACTTAGGGGACCTCGAGCCCATAGGGCCAGATATGTTAAGGCTTGAACACGGCCCCAAACTTATTTGAGCCCATTTTTCAATACCTGGCTCGAAAAGCCTTAGTTCAAGCTCGAGCTCGAGCTACCTGAAATAGGCCTAACCCTTTCTCACCCCTAGTCATGAGTCGGGTTTACAGGCTAAAGGACACAATGTGTCCCAAAAACAAGATTAGAGAATGGGAATAAGAGCCAAAAACTTCACTTTTTAAAATTTAAGTAAGTCACAGTGATGTAAAAAATAAAGCAAAAGTAGGAGTGGGAGTAATGACCCAAAATAGAAGGGTTATGTTACCTAGCTTGCAAGTTGGGGAGGAATCATAGTCAGATCTTCTCTTTCTTCATTTATTCCACAACTCTCAATGACAGCAGCTGTGGCTGTTTGGACTTGGTTTTTAAGGTGGTTATGGCAGTGGCATATAGACAAGCTAACAATGGCAGATTAAAGAATGACAGTGGTAGGGTCAAGTTTCATGGTTGTTTTTTTGTTTTAGCATTGCCGGTGGCCAGGTAATGCTCATTGGTGGTAGGGAGCATGAGGTGTGCGATGACAGATTGGTTGGAGAGGAGCAAGTGATGAAACCCATGGTTGGAGGTGATGATGGTGTTTGAAGAGAAGTGGTAGTAGAGAGACAAATTAAGGGTTTTATGGAGGGTAGTGAAAAATCAAGGGGCTAAAGTTGCTGTTTAGCAATTTTTGCTTTAGCTCATCCTTGAGCCTAAAGAAAACATTAATGCACAAATCAATCCATTTATTTTAATTCACAAACCTTGCTAGAATCTTATAAAATTACAAAAATATGTATATAGTTAGGGGTGAAAATTCAAGTTAACGGGTCGGGTTCGGGTGAAAAGCCAATTTTTTCAGCATGTTTTTAACTTGAAAAAACTAAACCTGAACCAACCTTAATTGTACGGAGAAATTGAATTGACCCTAACCCAACAATTTTTGGGTTACGGTTGGGTTTGGGCGGTTGGCCATTCCTTTTTCGTTTTCATTCTCTGCTCGGTGTTCTTTTTTTCCACCACTGCTCCCTCCTTATCCTTGCCATAATATTTTTCACTACACCGTTTTGCCTTTGTTACAAAGGGCCTAAGGTCATTGTCTGTGATGAGATTGATGATCGAAAGAACGAAAGTGATGGCCAAGGGAGAGACGAGAATGAATGAAGGCGAAGAGAAGGAGAGTGATGGCCAAGAGAGAGAGGCAAAGTGAGAGAGAGAGGCAGCTATCAGGGAGGTGAGGTGAAAAAGAGATAAAGATAATCGAGAGAAGGAGAAAGGCGTGGTGAGAAAGAGAAGTGAGAAAGGGAGGCCGACGGATAAAGAGAAGTAGCGGTCAGGATGAAGAACAATGCCAACATTGAAGAAAACTCTTAGGATTAGAAATATAAGAGTGGCTAAGTGGGTTGGGTTAGTCTAGGATAAGTGGGCTGCTGCATATGTTATTATTATGTAATGGGCTGGGGGTTAGATAGGATGGGGTGTGGGTTAGTGTGCTGGGTATGGGAAGTGGCCCATAAACATATACAAAATCAGGTTAAATTAGGTTATTTTGGGTCAACCCGACTCAACCTGATTTCAGAAATCTTAGAGTTGGATTAGATCAGGTTGGCCTAAATTCACATTTTCCAATCTTGTGGCTGACTCGAACCTAAAAATTTGGATCGAGTTAGGGTTTGGATTTGGGTTTCGGATTGGAACTTACATTCCTTACCCTAACTTTCTCCTAAGTTTCAACTTAGCCTAAACTAACACATAGTCTTTAATTAAGGCTAAAACTCTCATAAATTTGCATTTTTTTCCTAGACTTTTAAAAAATATAAATTTTCCCAGGCTTTCTCATTTTTCCTAAAATGTCCATAAATGTCCTAAAAATTGGCTAAATTGACCTTGAAAAGCAAGATGTTGCTAAACTAACTTTTTCAAAACCCAAATCTAAAATTAAAATTGGTATACAGATAAAACTGGTTGTTAACACAACTAAGGCATTGATTGGCATAATTGGCATTTGGCAGTTCAATGTATAGGTTAATAAGCATAAAAAAGATTAATGGGCCAGTGGGCATATTTCTAATATTCCAAATTCATGCCTAGGTGAGTTGGTTGAGGCTTTGACCTCCCAATTCCCAAGCCAAGGGTTCAAATTTGCTCTCCCTTCCTTTGCATTAAATGACAAGTTCCAATTAGTTGAAAAATGGCTCAACGACCTCCACATTTCGGGAATTCCCCCTAAATGCTACAAACTCTAAAATCTTTACTTGTAAATGATTATATATATATATATATATATATATATATATATATATATATATATTCGATGGCCATTAAGCCTACTTTTAAATGTAATTTTTTTTTTCAAATTTATCCTTATGTTTGTAGTTATTCGAATTTGAAATTAAATTTATGAAGGATTTTCAATGAAAAAAAGAAAAGAAAAACCACCAAAGATAATTGTATATATTTTCAAAAGCCTTTATTTATTTATATTCCTCAACATACTTATACAAGAAAATATCTAAATATTCTTGAGCAACAAAGCAAGTACTCTCTCTATCCAGTTTTCTTTATACCCTTTCTCTTTGCACACAAACCAAGGTGAGGTACTATTTCTCTATTTCTTTCCACCATTTCCTTCCACTTCCTCAGTCGGTCTGCCTTACCTTACCAACCTCCTCACTCTCAATCCTGCATCATCACATTGTCACTGTCGCCGTTTATTGCATCGATTTGCTCCATTTTCGCCATCTGTCCTCGTTGATCTTTCGTCTGTCACATTGATCACCTCGATTGTTGTCCATTCTTGTCGATTGCTTTCCATCCATGTTAATTGTCGTCAGTCCCCATTGATATGCCTTCTGCCCCCGTTGATTTCTTTCCGTCTTTGTCAATTGTTGTATGTCCCCCCTTGATTGTCTTCCGTCCCTATCAATCTGCCTTCCATCCTCATCAATTGCTCCATTGAGCTAATTTCCTCATCACTTTTTGCCCTTAACTCAATATCCCTATGGCCTAACTGCCTCTCCCTTAGAAAGACTCAACCTCATGTCCTTCTGCCACCCCAGCCCTGATATCTCACTCTACCGACAGAAGAGAAAGACCTAAGCAATGATGAGTTCAATGATCTAACCCTCCCATCTCCCCGATTTGCATGAATTAATCATTGAAATGAGGATTACTATCATTGACGGTGAGTGCTATGATGGTCTTGGAGATGCCATCTTTTAATCGAGCAGTGGGTAGAATGAGGAATAGATGAATTGAGTGGTGAAAGAATGAGTAGTATAATAGTAAAGTTAAATAGTAGAACGTACTAAAAAGGGACATGTTGCAAAGAATTTAGGACAACCCAACATAGAAAGTGTTGCAAAAAATATGAGACGGAGGGAGTATGTGTGTGCAAGAACATATAGATATTTTAGATTTGTGAACCATTCTAGCTTCTAGCTTAAAAACCAACATGAGCTAGTAGAATAACTAGTATAACTAATATATGATCTTAATTAGTACAACATATCTTAAATCCCTAGGAATGTATATGGTTTAAGGCGTTGGAATAGGCAATAGGGATTTTTCCCACTAATTTTTCATAGCCAAGCAAGAACTTAACAATCTTCAAGCTGCTCATGATCCAACACATTACTCTGATAGAATTTGTTAGACCTGGAAAACCGTATATGGTTTACTTGCTAATGAAGAAATGCATGGGCTTAGAAGGCTAGGTTAAAGTGGCTAGCCCTTAGTGATTTAAATACTAGTTTCTTTCATGTTGCTACTAAATAGAGAAAAAGTCAAAAAAAATAAATTCATATGCTTAAATATTCTAGTTCTGACCTTTGGATTTTTTATCCAGATCTCATTCATGCTCATTTTCACAATCACTTTGTTGAAAGTTTTGATGTTCGGGAGGACTTGAATGTTGATACATAAGCCTATTTTTTCAGTCATATCTAGAGGAAATTGGATCTTGCCCACCACCAAGAGTTACTAAGGACTTTTTCTAACATAGAAATTAGACAAGCATTATTCCAACTAGGTAACTAGTAAGACTAGGGGCCTAAGGGGTTTCAAAGTTGTGCTAAAATTAGTTATGCAATAGGCATTATAAGATGCATTAGAGTTTCATTCAAATGATTTTTCAGGCTATGAATTTTTTAGAGTATTAGATCGATTTGATAATATAGTGTATGACCACTATTCCTTATTTAGTGATTGTCAATGGCAACAAAACTAGTTGGTTCACACCTAAGTGTGGCTTGAGTCAGGGGGCTCAATTATCACCATATCATTTTATATTATGTAGTGAAGCCTTCTCTAGTTTTATGAGTCATTAGTAGAGAATAGGTTGAATTTCAGGAATCAAAGCCAGTTTATCTGGTCCTTGTATTAACTACTTATTTTTTGCAGATAATTGCATTGTCTTCTTTAGGCCAAATCAAGATTCGGTTACCCATCTCAATGAAGCTTTCTCCTTATGTCAACAAACAGCAGGACAAGAAGTAAATTTCCAGAAGTTTGAATACCTTTAGTAAAAATATCAATGAAGAACTTTTCCAAATGTTCAGTGGAATTTTACCTTTCAGAGTTAACAAGGCAATCACAAAATATTTAAAAATTCCATTCGATTGTGACTTCTCCAAGACAGCTTCTTATAACTTCATGAGTTCCAAAATCTGATTCAGCGTCCTGGAAACGGAAATTGCTTAACCTTGTTGGTAGATTAACCTTGATTCAAGCATCATTGACTTTTCTTCAGGTCTACATAATGTCTCTATTTCACATTCCGATAACCATGAATGACAATATTACTAAATCTTATGTGAGATTTTGGTGGAGAGGAGCCAAACATAATAAAAGTATCCATTTTTTAGATAGATTCACTGTGTCACTCTAAAAGGGTAGGGAGGCCTTAGAATTTGAGATCTCAAGTTGTTTAATGAGGCCCTTCTAGCTTGAACTTTTTGGTGACTCATGCACAATGATCCCAACTCACTAGTTATCCATGTCTTGCAAGCCAAGTATAGGCACAATACATCTTTGTGGAAAGCAGTTGTTGGCTCAAACTTTACAATGATTTAGAAAAGTCTGATCTTTGGTTGTCAACTTTTGGCAATGAACTTATGTCGGGCCATAAGGGACGGTAAATCTATTAATATTTAGACAGACTACTAGATTCTGGGACTTCCTCCCTCCATTTTGAGATCTTACTTAATAGGGAGGAAAGTTCTTAATTCTTTTAGGAAGGTAGTCGATCTTTTTGAGAAAGGTTCAGTTAATTGGAGCCTAACTAAGCTTGAATCCCTATTCCCAAATGAGATTGTACAGGCAGTTGTTTCTCAAACTTGTAAAAACTCTAATATGAGGGGTTGGCCAATTTGGAACTATGCTAATGATGGCGTGCATACTAAAAAAAATAGGGCTACCACCTGGGTAGCTAAGTTCATTCTTCCAAGTTCCCTTACATCATACAGACGATTTATCAGGAAATGATCTTCCTTTTTATATACAAAATTGCGAGTTATTTTGAAGGCTATCATCTATGCTAGTTGTAGCAACGTGATTTTTAGGAGTCGCTACCAATCAGTTTACCTAGGTCGATTGGATACCTGTTATGGTCTGCGAGAGATTCTAAGATCGTGAGTCGGTTACGCTAAAATAACTTTATTAAAGTGCATAGAAATTGGTACAATGGGGTTCAGTTTTATCTTTTCTTAAATTTTGCTTCTTAACCTAATTTTCGATTGAAAAAAAAATATTTTAATGAATTTTAATTCGTTTAATTCCAAAACGTGAATCTTATCAAACCAACCGGATATAGAATCCTAGGCGTCCTTGAAATCTCGGAAATTTATCAAATCATCCAAGAATTTAAAAGGAACATCTTGTTCTAGCTCGTAAGTCTTATCAGACTAACCGGATTTGAACGAATGATCATCTTGAGATTTTATCAAATCACCAAGAACGAACCTTTGAAGGTCTACTAAATATCTTGTAATTTGCCTTAATTTAATCTCTTTCTAATCTCTAAGAATTTAAATTACCTAGCATAACAAATAATTCTTTTGTGTGTTATCAAATTTTAAGATGTATTATGTAAATCAAAATAAAAATGAGATGAAACTATTCTAAGAAAACTTAAAAGGAAATAAAAGAGAAACAAAGAGATAAAATAAAAATCAATAAATAAATATCTAAGTTACATCCTTATGTGAATTTAATGGTTAAATCTAATGCATGGCTAAACAAACAAAGAAAGAAAGAGACAAAAGGAAAACAAAGAAATAAACTTGCTGTCAGTGACTAATCTGCAACAAGAAGGAAAGTTAGTGTCTTATATGAACGAAATAGAAAGTTGGAGGACTAAGTTAAGGTTATACCCAAACGGAGTTGTCTGGGTTGAAACCGGGTCGCGATCCGGATTTTGAAACGGGTTTGTCTTGTTCCCCCTTCGATTCGGCCGTCAAACGGCGAAGGGAACGCCAGGGGGCCCTGACGATGTGACGGCGGAGCTTGGAGGGAGGAGGAGGACGGCGGGAGACGAACCGTCAGGGGTGGAGGGCGACTGGGGCGGCTGTGCGGCCTGACGGGGGCACCTGGGCACGTCGTTGGCGTGGCTGGTGGTGGCTGGAGATGAGAGAGTGAAAGACGGCCTGGGATGCGAAGAGACGCGGCGGGGCAGTGGCCGGAGGCGTCGGGCAGGTTGCAGCAGTACTCCAGGGTTGACGGCGGTGGAGGAAGGAGTTTAGGGTTCTAGGCGAGCTGTGCGAAAAATCAGGGGTTGAAGCTGTAGTTTTACTTTTTTTCGATGGGAGCTTAGGGTTTTTGTTTTTTTTTCCCTTCTCTCGAAATCTGGACCCCTATTTATACTAAACAGACTTTAAAACGTGATTAACACTGTTTTTAGAGTTTAGACTTCATCCAAATCAAATTTGAATAAGTTGAAATCAATTAGGATGCAATCTGGTAAAATTACTAGTTTTAGTCCAATAAAACTCTCAATCTGCCTATTCTACCCTAATTTCTGTACGAATTTCAATTTGACCCAAGGCTTCTAGGAATTGTCAGATTAGCCCAAAATTTTGCAAAAATCCCCAGATTTTCCTAGAATTCCATAAAATTGCCAGATTTGGATCAAACTCTCTAAAATTGACAGATTTGCCACAAACTTTCGAATTTTGCTCAAACCTTTCTAAAAATCCCCAGTTTCATCCCAAACTTTTTCTTTTTTCCCAAATTGACCCTACAGGACTTTTAGGACTCCAAATTAGTGCCTAAACTAATTAACTCCTATTTCTACCCTAGATGACCACTTAAAATTCCTAAAGATTTATAGACCAAAATAACAATATAATCTAAATGTGACTAGACTAACTAATTATGCAAAACCCAAAAAATAACAAAAATGACCCAAATTCCTAACAAATGACCAAATAGTCCCTAAAAATGAAAATTCTCCCTCAACTAATTTTTCTAACCTAAAACTTAAGCAAAAGTCAGTGTCCGGACAAAATTGGGTGTCAACACTAGTTATTAACATATGACCAACATCACTATTTTAACTGATAGTGCTTAAGAGTTAGCTCAGATTTCAGGCTAAAATCATTGTTATTGGAGTTAGCCGATATAGTTTAAAGCATTCATGCGTACATAAATTATTTTAGGCGCATTACCTATATGGTGGTTGAAAGATCGGTTATTAGATGTGCTCATAGGTTGAGAGGTGATGAATAGGCTACAAAGTATAATGTAACTCTGTTGCTTAACAAGTGTGTTTGTTAGGGTTATTGTTTTATGTACATTGAGGGAGGATATTGTCTGTTATAGGAAAATTCATACGCTTAGCATCTAGCTGGTGTTCTAGTTGTACCAGTCATTTAACTTCTAATAAATCACCTCAATGTTGTTAAAAAAATGGTCATTTTGCAAAAGAACCATTCCCTGTAAATTTTATATTGGATTTAAATATTTTCTTCAATTTTTTTATTTTTTGCCCCTTCTTTCTGTTTAATGTATTTGGGGAAAGTCGAAATGTAATGCAGACCCTCATTTGTTAAAGTTTATTGATAATATGCCAGTATGTCAAAATAAAGAACAATTATGTACCAATAATTGCCAATTATTCCATCATAATTTTTCTTTAATTAACTAATTAAACTAATTCATTGAGAGGAAAACAACTGATTATATATATATGATATGAAAATATAAACTTAATTTAGAACATTATTATTTTTCTAGTGATTTTTTTTATGGAATCAAGTACTTATAGCAGCGAAAGAGACATACCAGCTGTTTTTTGGATAAGAATGACAACCGAATCAACTTTCTATGGTATGAAAGGAAATAAGGAGGGACCTCCTCCATATCCATTAAGTCGTAAGTGATCATGCCAAGGCTAGGGGTAATTATAGGTATATTAGATAGTATAAGACCACCACTCTTGCATTGTAATAATTATGAATTAAGGATAATTACAATTTTCCCCATGAGGTTTAAGTGAAATTACACTTTGCCCATACTTTTTTAATACAATCTGATAGCAAAGTCTGAAATCTTAATTTAGATATTATGATACTCATCTTCTAATAATTTCAATTTATATATTATTTTTCTACAATTAATGGACATTCTAAATTATCAATTTTTTTTTATTTTTTTCATTTTTTAAAACAATATTTTTTAAATGTCAATTAATTATAAAAAATATTATATAGATTAAAATTATTTGAAGATGACAACCATATAATCTAAATTAAGATTTCAAAAGTTGTTGTTGGGCTATATTAAAAAGTAAAGAGTAAAGTGTATATTTTTTTCAATATGAGAGGCAAAGTGTAATTTCACCTAAATATCAGGGACAAATTATGATTAATTCTATGAATTATTAAGAACATGACAGAACATATCTTCTCAATTCTCCAAACCCCATTCCCATTCTTCTATTTTCTATCCAAGCAAATAAAACTCTAATCTAGCTGTTAAAATGCCTTGGAGAAACCACTTCAATACAGTTTTACTATTGAGGTTAAGAATTTGGAATACCGTTAAAAGGAACAAAAGTTAGAAATTACAGCCAACGTACTTGTAATTGGTAATGAAAATAAAACAAAATTAACTAAAATTTACAACAACAGCTCAACGCTTGGAACCAACATATTAAAATCCCTAACACCTCAACTTTCTTCTACGGTTTACTTTTCCTACATTTTTTTTCTTATTTTCCAAAGCACATCTCTCTTTTCATTCTTAGTTTCTAATTGTTCCCAATTCATTTCACAAACTCGAAACTCAGAAAATGGCACCAAAATCATTCAAGAAGGTCATAAGAAAGATGACTGAGCACCAATACATTCATCGTCAACATCACCACCACTACCGCCGCCACCACCCCCACCAATACTCGAGGAGACATGTCCTCTCACCAATATCGGAGTCGCTCTCTTCTATTGTAACGGGGAGCAAATCCATCTCAACTTGTTGCCAACACCTCATAAACTTGTTTTCCAAAATCTCCCTCATTAAAGGCCCCAACCATTCTTGTCACGACGAGTTCGAGATGTTGAAGCAAGAAATAGAGCAAGAAGAAGCAACCAAGGCAGAACTCGTGCTCCTTCCGCCTCTAAACCCTAACAAGAGAGGAACAATCTTTCTTGACCTAGATGAAACCCTAGTACATTCAACCCTCGAACGAGCTCCGGCACTGTACGATTTCGTCATTAGGCCTAACTTCAACGGGCAGTTGGCGACATTTTATGTGTTAAAGCGTCCAGGGGTGGATAAATTTCTACAAGAAATCAGCAAGGAATATGAGGTAGTGATTTTCACAGCAAGTCTCAAGCCATACGCAGAAATGGTCCTGGACCATCTAGACCCGAAAGGTGTTTTATTTTCTCACCATCTTTACCGGGACGCATGTCGAGAACTGGGCGGTAAGTTTGTGAAAGACTTGTCCAGGGTGGGGAGGGACCTGAGCAAGGTGGTGATTGTGGATGACAACCCACATTCATATTCTCTGCAACCCGAGAATGGGATTCCATTAACTCCATTTATATGTGATTTTAGTGATAGGGAGCTACGGAAGCTTATGAGGTTTTTTGAGGCTTGTGACCTTTTCGGTGACATGAGGGATGCCGTGAAGCACTACCTTGGTGGTGTTGCCAATCATTGTTGATGGTTCACGGAAGCATACTTAAGCTAGTAGTACAGATGTTCAAGAATTTGTTTCATGTATCCTTTTTTTATTATCTTTTTTTTTTCTTAAATCTTGTATTATTTTCTTAATCAAACTACAAACTTTACCATTACCTTTTTGAGATGACTCATGTCGCAATTATATTCGAAACAAGCCATCCCATCACCAAGAAGGGCAAGTGATGCACTATAAGTTTTAATTTTTCTTATGACATATAGTACAGTGCAAATTAATCAACTGATAAAAATAAAAAAGAAAAGGCGATAAAGGCAAAACTACCACTATTGTTTACCTCTGACGCTGTTTTGCTTGCTCTCTGTCTTTTCATTAGTGAAAATCTGCCATTGTTTGTTATATTATAAAAGGGAAACCAAATTTTGATCCTAAACTTTTTTTTTATTCGAATTGTAGCTCCATAAGATTTTAAAACTCCAATTCCATTCCTCGTGTTGAACATGCCCAGCTCGTGAGCAACATTACTCGAAACCAGCTTCTTGCTAATTATGTTCTTGCTTTTCTAGCTTGATCTTTGCTTATATGATGGGGTGTCACCACCCACGAATGACACCAATCGAAGAAGGAAGGATGCGAACAAATCTTAACTCCGTGGCCTATTCTATTCCTCAATAATCCCACCACTCTAGTAATAAACTCTGGTACTACTTGCTGCTCAGAGGTCACTGCTTCATATCAGAGAAGCTCCACCCAAATCCTTGACAAGACCATGATGAATGGTAATCTACCACCAAAGGCAACTAGTAGGGCTACAGTGGGACTTGATGAGGAAGGATGCTTATATGGTAGATTTTAAAGGTTTAGGATATCTTGGGGCTAAGAAGAAAATTTTCAGCAGATTAGGTTAAGAATTTTGTCAACTTTCATACTTTGCTAGTTACTGATGTGACATTGATAAGGTGTTGGTAAGTGATATTCTCATGTTTGACAAAGTATGCTTACTGTGAGACCATTTATTGGCTATTTCATTCTCATTTTATGATTTTGGTGGCTTATTTGATCACATATCATAATATAAATGACAGATTTGCACAAAGAAAATTCAAAATTGCATCAGGGAACAAAAAACTAGTAGCAAATTAATTAGCTTATTTTGCCTAGAAGAAAAAGTATGTGAGTGCTTACTTTGTCATTCTTTCACTACTAGAAAAAACCGATTTAGCGACGGCCATTAGCGACGGCTTGCCGTCACTACAGAGGACATAGCGACGGCACACCGTCGCTAAATGGTCCGTTGCTAATCTACTCGCCGCTAATTTATTAGCGACGGCTACCGTCGCTAATTAGCGACAGCCAAACGTCGCTACCAAGACCGTCACTAAATTTCTGGTGGTTCATCGGCCGGCACTTTAGCGACCTTTTCCCGTCGCTAGTTAGTGACACGTAGCCGTCGCTAATTAGTGACTTGTGACCGTCGCTAGTTAGTGACGAGTTGCCGTCGCTAGTTAGTGACGAGTTGCCGTCGCTAGTTAGTGACGCATAGTCGTCACTAGTTGGTGAAGTTAGTGACGCATAGCCGTCGCTAGTTAGTGACGCGTAGCCGTCGCTAGTTAGTGACGCGTAGCCGTCGCTAGTTGGAGAACTTAGTGACGCATAGCCGTCGCTAGTTAGTGACGCGTAGCCGTCGCTAACCAGTGACTTGTGACCCTCGCTATTTATTGTCGTGATTGACATAGGTCGGTAGTTAGTGACTCACGTACGTCGCTACTTAGTGTGGTAAGTGAAGCATAACTATCCCTAGTTTCTGACGTATAACTGTCAGTAATTGTTATAATTAATGACGTGTTCTGAACGAAGTTGGCGAAAATAGTTACATTATGCATGTAGCAGTTTATTGAATGATTTATTGGTACTTAACCTCTTTTTTATTTTGTTAAAAAAACTCCAAGTTAACCTTGTATCTAACATCAGAGCTAACAGTAAACTAAAAGAGCCACAGAAAGAGATTACCTTGATTCTTAAAATTATTTTGATGATAAAATTTATTATTGGAACTACACAGGGTGCTGGAAATTAAGCAGCAACACTTCCCACTTCGTCATTTACAACCACATAACAAGATCAACTATCTATAACGAAAGATAAAATATAAACCAAGTCCAGCACAGAGACTACATAATGACCACCCTCTGGCGTACCAGCTCAGCCAGATCAGCAACAAGGACATTTCCACCCTCTGTTGTACCAGCTCAGTCACCTCAGCAACAGGTTTCTGGATGAGTTAATCCTGCTAATTCATGAAGCAGCTGTTATAGTGCAGCCACAGAAAAGACTGGTACATGCAGAAAACATAGCAGCGAACTTACTTTTCAGATTGCTTTAGTGTCATCAAAAGACTAAAAGTAACCTCAAAATGCTATCATATAAGTTCAGGTGAAATGAAGATGAACAGCCTCAGGATTTTCAACGAACAATGGTCGCAGCAACAAAAACTAGATCCAACCAGGAAAGCAAGATGATCCCTTTCCTTCCAAGGTTAATATAGTATGCATGAATAAAGAAAATTTGCTTAATAGTGCATAATTTTTTCTTTTCTACAAGGCCTTGACTCTGTATTTCTATTTCAGTGTTCATGATTTTGTTTCATAGCAAATATTTCTTGGAAATCACTAACAAGGCCTTACTCTATTTCAGTGTTAAAAAAATTAATATCACTAACAAAATATGCTTATCCACCATAATTTAATATTCTCGATACGCCACAGGTGCATCTGACACATGACCTAAATTACCCCTGAAAATTGCACTACACTACTCCATAAAACTTGACCAAACCAAGATCTATCGTGATGCACCATAAAAATACCGAGTGAGGTTGGTTGGCAATCAAACCAAGAAATATTTAAGATACAAACTCAATCATCCAGATGTATCACAACCTTTTATGACATTATCATTTGCAGCAGGTGAAGTGTATTCTACGTTACAGATGCCTCTCATATCCAAAAGAAAAACCTTACAAGAGAGTTCTCAGCACCAAAAGTATGTAGGACATGAGCAAACAACAGATAAGACAAGCACAATCAGAAGATTCATCACTGAAGATAAATTGTTCCTTCCCATCCTGAAAGCACATCTCATGAAATCCTATTGTATATCTGAAATATCATGCTATCCATTAATCGTCCGCCGTAATCGCTAAGCACGGGCATATCAAGAAAAATAAAGTTACCTTCGACGGCGAAGTTAACACCAAGTAAGAGTGGCCACAGGAACTTGTAACGTCTGGCAAAGGACTCCTTGGGAGGCTGAGGCGGTGGCGGAGGCGACCCCATTGAATTTGAATACGATGCTGCAGCAGTAGAGGAGGGTGCATAGTAATCCTTGGCCTTCAGTTGAGCTGTTGGTTTCCGAAACAAAAACAAGAATCTTCCGATCAAGCACCGAAAGAAAGATTCACAAATAATTGACTTGAATTAGCTGTTCAATTACATATAAGAAAATAAAAAGTGATGGACTTTGAGACAGTAGAGTAGAGAAGAGGTTTACTAACAGCCACACACACACACACACACACACACACACATATATATACCTCCCTATCCGTATAGAAAAAATAAAAAGAGAACAAATTCTCATAACCTACCAACACAACTCTTCCATGGGATGGCTTTTCCAAACATGGCCTCACTTTCCCTTGCGCCCAAGCTCTCTAGTGACTCCTCCACACAGGAGACTTTCTTCAGCAGAGGTAAATGGTTTGGAGAAAGCAGTAATAATGGGACCAATACTAATCTGATTGCCAACTTAACTGAAGACACCGAGAGTAATACTGCTGTTGGTGCTGGGTGTGGCAAGGAAGCAGATAGTGGACAGTCCAGGCTCTGTACCAGAGGCCATTGAAGGCCTGCAGAAGACGCCAAGCTCAAAGAACTTGTTGCTCTTTATGGCCCCCTGAACTGGAACCTCATAGCTGAAAAGTTGGAAGGCAGATCAGGTAATAACTTAAACTCAGTGAGCTTAGTTGGGTCACCTAATGAGACATTGATTTCAAGACTAAATGTTTTTCTCAGTTAAACTGCCACAAAATGCTAATACCTTTTTTAATAATTTTTTCTTGGTGGAATTGATGAAATGGGTAGGCAAGAGCTGCAGGCTGAGGTGGTTTAACCAGTTAGATCCAAGGATAAACAGGAATGCTTTCACAGAAGAAGAGGAAGACAGGCTAATGCAAGCCCACAGGGTTTATGGGAACAAGTGGGCAATGATAGCCAGGCTCTTCCCTGGAAGAACAGACAATGCTGTGAAGAACCATTGGCATGTGATTATGGCCAGGAAGTACAGGGAGCAATCCAGTGCTTACACGTTCTAAAAAACATTTAATATTAGTGACAGAAATAGCCTAAATGCTCATTGAAAAACAAATTACCTTCATTTTGCAAACAGATCTTCGTCATCAACTCTACATTATCATCATTTGCTACAACAGGAGTGGTCAGGCATGCTATTGGGCTCACACACATTAGATAACTGGCCACAAACATAGAGTAACTTGTCTGCATGAAAATTAAAAAAAAAAATTATTTCGGCTTTTATATAAAACATGGACTAACAGAAGATCATGGGTGCATCCTTCTTTAGGTACATGTTTTTCAGTGAAGTCCGGCTTAAATGGAAGTAAAAGGAAGGAACTTTCCCATAAATTAGCAGAAGCAAATTTAAGACAGAAAACATGATAGGTAAAATAAAATACTTGTGAAATAAAGTCAGAGAATGAGCAGTACTTTTGTCAACTCCACTGGGACTGTTGACATCAACGTCTGATGAAAAAAAATTTAACTTTATAACATCAATACTACCATGCATAGCAGCAATCGTCAAGGAGGTTCTTTCCTCATTCACCATTTGTTTGGAACCCTTCTGCCGGCTATACCATAGCCCGACCTCATCGATGCAAGAAGGATCACGCTCAATTGATCATTTAAAAGCTTGTGAAAGTATCTTCAGTCTCTACAGTCAAGTGATTCATATCTACACTAAAGTGACTGTTATCTTCGAAAGAAAGGGGAGATAGTCTGGGAGATCATGTGGACTTTGAAAAATAAGATCCATAACACATGCTCTCATTTGCTAGAAAACAGGAGATAGACTGGTAGATCGTATGGACTTTACCATCTATTTTCTTCACCCTGGGCATAAGAATCAAGTTCACATAACAAATTCAATGTAAAAAAAATATACGAATGATCAAGAATACGACATGAACTATGAACTTGCAAAAAACACACACCAAAGAAGGACTTTAAATAGGCAAAAAATGAGATGAATGAGTTCATTAGCCGTAAACTATAGAACAAGTAAAGGGAACTATGTTTCACAAGTTGTTAAAGCCAACACCACTTGGGGAAAATAATCTAAGTTGTAGTAAACTGAACTGTTAGACACTCAACATCAAAGTAGATCTTTTAGAGAAAATGACATTCAAGGAAATTATCTTCCCTTCGGATGGATAAAAAAAAAATGTATAAGAACAGAGTAATATAGTACAAAACCTCTCAAGAGTTAATAGTTTTTCAGGTAAACTGCAAAGAACCAAAGACAGGAACTCAAAGATAGGAGTGAAAAAAATCCAAGGACAAGAGAAAGCAACTGAAACGCTGAGCCCTCTGCTTCTGTTGTCCTAAACTAACAGACGATTTTTTACCTTGTACAGAGCTCAACAGATTGATCAATTTTGAACCTACTTTAAAATGATCCTATTACATGCAGTCAATTTTCTCAGACCAATACCCATGATTAAAATGTAAAGGGATGGAAAAAAGAAGAAAAGAAGAAAACCCATCTGTGAACACATTCTCTCTTTCATCTTGCCTTCGAAACCGTCGCCGCCATCACCGAGCATGCCACCAACCCAGACGAACTTTTCTGCCTAGAAACCTATCGACGCGTCGCGTTCAGTGGCTACCCAGCAGAGAGAGGGTCGCTTCGAATTCGAATCTTCGGCGTCTCTGTCGGGCGAGCTGGCCTCTGTGATTTGCCCTTCTCTTGCGTATTCGAATACCCTTTTCTGTGATGCGGGGTTCAATGTGGAGGTGATTGTGGAAGAGGGCGAGCCGGAAGACAGCCTGGTGAATAGGTTCAGGAGGGAGGAATCAGAAGAAGTCAGTGCGAAGAGTGGAGGCTTCGCGCATACTGAAAAGAGGAAAACTCGGTGCGTTTGGGGTTGAAGAAATATAATGCTAAGCGACGGCTTACTGTCGCTTAGAAGTAGCGACTACTCGCCGTCGCTACTTTTCTTAATATTAACCTTACCCCAAATTGAGATTAAAAAATAGTAATAAATAGTTAACCATCATGTGACAATAAACCAATGATCAATTAATATAATTTTCATTAAATAGATTATTTCTTAATTACTAAAAAAATATTTAGAGATTTGTATGCTTAAATAATCAAATTATAAATTATAAATATACAATTAAATCAGTGACATACAAAACAATAACTGGTTTTATTCAACTACATTTAATATAAACAATAAGTAAAATAAAATGTGAAAAAGTTACACGTTCTGAAAAACATTTACATAAATAAAATGGGTTATTATTTATAAATTAGCGACGGTAACCCGTCACTAATATTAGCGACGCATACACGTCACTAAATTAGCGACTATAAGGCGTCACTAAAATTTAGTGACGAATAAACGTCACTAAATTAGCGACGGCAAACCGTCACTAACTAGCGACGGCAAACCGTCACTAATATTAGCGACGAATAACCATCACTAAATTAGCGACGGTAACCCGTCACTAATATTAGTGACGTATAACCGTCACTAAATTAGCGACGTTAAGGCGTCACTAAAATTTAGTGACGCATAACCGTCACTATATTAGGGATTTTAACTGTCACTTATTTAGCGAAGATAACCAAACACAAACTTTAGCAATGTTTAACAGTCAGTAAATTTTCAACGGTAAATTATTTCGTAAAGCCCAGTGAAACTTTTGCGTTCATGCGTAGCGACGGCTCACTGTCGCTTAGAACTAGCGACTACTCGCCGTCGCTACTTTTCTTAATATTAACCTTACCCCAAACTGAGATTATAAAATAGTAATAAATGGTTAAGCATCATGTGATAATAAACCAATGGTCAATTAATATAATTTTTATTAAATAGATTATTTCTTAATTTCTAAAAAAATATTTAGAGATTTGTATGCTTAAGTAATCAAATTAAAAATTATAATTATACAATTAAATCAGTGACATACAAAATGATAACTGGTTTTATTCAACTACATTTAATATAAACAATAAGTAAAATTAACAACAATACATATATTTAAAAAAACATATTTATGTTAAAGGAGATGACAATTGAGTATAAGAAATGACTAACACATGAGAACTATTACTATTTGTTTGGATTTTGTTAAATTTAGTGACGGTTAAAAGTCACTAAATTAGCGAGGGTAAGGTGTCACTAAATTTAGTGGCACATAACAATCACTAAATTAGCGACGGTAAGCCGTCACTAAATTTAGTGACGCATAACCGTCACTAAATTACCGATGTTAATTCGTTACTAATGTTAGCGACGCATACCGTCACTAAATTAGCGACTTTAAACCGTCACTAAATTAGCGACGGTAAGCCGTCACTAAATTTAGTGACGCATAACCGTCACTAAATTAGCGACGTTAATCCGTCACTAATGTTAGCGACGGATAACCGTCACTAAAATTTAGTGACGCATAACCGTCACTAAATTAGCGACGGTAAGCCGTCACTAACATTAGTGACGCATAACCATCACTAAATTAAGAACTTTAAGCCGTCACTAAAGATAGCGACGGCTAGCCTTCCCTAAACCTGCCAGAAAATTTAAAAAAATGGTTAATGTATAAATTTTTTAGAAAATAATTAATAAACTTTACCAACATAAGTTACTCTAAACCTATTTAATAATCTCTTGCGCCATAAATACTTTAATTTGTATAAATCAAATTATAAATGAATGGCTTGCATTAATTTGTACATCCCTATATATATATATACACACATATATACATACAAATACATATATATAAAGAAGTATTTTATATATCTATGTGTGTCTGTAAAAATATGTTAAAAGAGATGACAATTTACCATAAAAAATGACAACCACATGAGAACCCAAACTTTTTTTTTATATTTTTTTTAGTTTAGCGACGGCCAACCGTCACTAAGTTAGCGACGCGTAGACGTCACTAGTTAGTGACGCGTAGCCGTCGCTAATTAGTGCCAGTTAGTGACGCGTAGCCGTCGCTAGTTAGTGACGCGTAGCCGTCGCTAGTTAGTGACGCGTAATCGTCGCTAGTTAGTGCTAATTAGTGACGCGTAACCGTTGCTAATTAGTGACGTGTAACCGTCGCTAGTTAGTCCCAGTTAGTGACGCATAATCGTCACTAATTTTATTATTCTGTTTCTTTAAACAAAATTGTTTGTTGTAATGGTAAATATACAGTAACTTGTTGGATAGAAGGATCTTAAAATTGTTTCGTGATGAAAAAAATATCTACAATCTAAATACATTTGTATTATATCAACTGAAATATTTTATGTTGTGTGAGATTTTGAGACGTCACACAATTTTCAGCTATAATATTTACATTTTTCTGGTATTGTATTAAAAAACAATTATTTATGTTCAATGAGATAACAATTTATCATAAAAAATGACAACCACATGAGAACCCAAAATTTTTTTTTCTTTTTTTTTAGTTTAGCGACGGCCAACCGTCACTAAGTTAGCGACACATAGCCGTCGCTAATTTTAGCGACGGTGAACCGTCACTAATTAGCGACAGTACACCGTCGCTAAAATTAGCGACGGTCAACCGTCACTAATTAGCGACAGTGGGCCGTCGCTAATTTTAGCTACACGTACCCGTTACTAATTTAGCGACGGTAAACCGTCATTAAAATTTAGCGACTAACAGCCGTCGCTAAAGTCTCACCGGAATATTACCGACTAATTAGCGACGGTTTTTTGCCGTCGCTAATTAAACCGTCGCTAAATTCAATTTTTCTAGTAGTGTTTACTATATACTGATATTCTATATTAATATTCTTACAAATACTATAAACATATTAACGATTTCCATATCAAATTTGGCTAAGGTTTTATCAAAGTTAATCGAAGAGTGCAGTCAATTAGAGGTTAGGGTATGAATTATAAGACTTTATAAAGCCCATGAATAAATACCAACTCATTAACACCAATCCTTAACCCTTTGGCCTAATGGCTAAAGGGCAAAAGGGGCATCAAGGAGGTTAGGGTTTTGAACCTAACCTCCCCATTCCCCCATATAATACCCCAATGTTGGTTCAAGTGCCTTCAGGTTACCAAAATAACGGTTACTCCCCCTAACCTTATATAGAAGTACCTCTTAACCCTTATATCTTATATAGATGTTTTTGATTATAAAAATAAAACTTATTAACACCAAGATAAAAAATGAAAAATCCAAAATTTAACATCTATACAGTTTTGAGAAATTAGTTTTGCACCAAATACTGTGACTATATTTACGATTTCCCGATCAAATTGTCTAAGATTTATGGCTGATTTTGAGAACTTCGATAGGTTAGAAAGAGGGAGCAGTTAGTTGGGTTAGGTTTGAAAGAGGGAGCAATTACTTGGTCCCAAAGAAAAACAATTTAGTTGGGTTCTGTGATTATCGGCCAATTAGTTTAGTTCGATGCTAAAATCCTAGTAGACCACTTGGCATTAGTCATCCCGAGCCTAATTAGTGATATTAAGTCTGCGTTCATCAAAGGAAAGTAAATTATTGGCGGAGTTTTGATTGCAAATGAAGTTTTTAATTACTTGAAGTGCAAAAAGAGGAAAGCCTTGTTCTTTAAAGTAGGTTTTGACAAGGCTTTTGACTATGTCAACTAGAATTTCCTTGATTTGGTTATGGTGCAAATGGGTTTTGAGGAACATTGAAGGAATTGGATCTGTGTTCTCTTTCAACAACCTCTATCTCGGTTCTTATTAATGGAAGCCTCACATCATAATTCTTGATGGAAAAAGATATTTGACAAAGAGATTTGCTCTCCCCCTTTTTACTTTTACCGGTACAAAAAGCTTTAAATGTTATGATGCAAAAAGCTCATGATAAAAAATTGTTCGAAGCTGTTGATGTGGGTGAGGAAGGGCTGATTATTTTTTTACCTTTAGTATGCTAATGATACATTGTTTTGTGGCAAATAGTGTGATCAAATGATTAGTCTAAAGCGTATCCTTAAGTGCCTTCAATTTTATTTTCGTCTAAAAGTTAGCATGAGCAAAAGCAGGTTGTATGGTGCAGGAGTTCGACATGAAGAAGTTGTTACTGTTGAACGTGTATTGAATTGTGTGGCGGATAAATCTTTGTTGTTGTATGAACTTGAGAAGATAAATTTATTGGGAGCCTGTGATTGAGAAATTTAAGGACAAATTGAAGCTTTGGGTGCTCAGATTGCTTTCAGGTGGTGGCAAGCTTACCGTTGTCAAACCCATTTATCCAGCCTTCCTCTGTATATATTCTGCATTTTTTGAGCCCTTATAATGTCATAAAAATCCTCGAAAAATTGCATTGATCCTTTTTTTTGGGTTAAGGGGAGGGTAGAAACATTAGTTGGGTTGCTTGGAAGAAAGTACCAGAAGGCAACAAGGCAGGGGGTTGTATGCGGGTAGCTTGGAGAGCAAAAATCTAGCGCTTCTAAAGCAATGGTGGTGGAGGTATCATAGGGAGGAGGGGGCTCTTTTGCATAAGGTAATTCAGGATATATCTATGGGTGAGATAGTGGGTTAGATGGATCTACTATCTCTAGTTTAGATCTATCTATGTGGGATAAAATCATTCAAGTTGGAGAGACATTGAAAAGATCAGTGTACTTTTTTATAACTAGATGAGATGGCGAGTGGGGAATGATAATAATGTTAAATTCTGGAAAGATAAATAGGTAGAAGATAGGAGTCTTGTATTTAGATTTCCTATACTATTTCAGGCTTCAATATCATAAACATCAAACTAATGGTGTTGGTTGTTGTATGAGAAATTGCAAAGAAGATCAGTGTTTTACAAAAAGAGTTGGGATAGAAGCCAAATCCCAAGTCTATTGGCAAGAGATATAGGCTCCATCTGGGAACAACTTTTTTTGTTAGAGTTAGAGATTTTGATAATTTATTGACAAAAGAAATCAAAATGTAGAATTCAAAAACTGAAAGTTACCCTTAAATAGTTTTTTAAAAGGAAAAGTACAAAAAAACTCACCATAGTTATATGCTTAGACTGGTTTGACCACTATAGTTTTGAATGGTTCCAATAGCATTACTAAAGTCATAGTTTAGTCCCAAATTGGCTGCTAATATTACAGTTTGTTACCAAATATACTACCAGTTGTTAAAAACCTAACGATAAAAGTGAAAAGTCATTGGTTTTGAAATCTTGGGGATACTTATGTAACTTTTAACAAATTTTAAAAACTATGAATAAGTTACCATTTTCACTTTTTGTGAGATAACCACATCTACCCTTCATTGGATCTGCCACTGGTCCCTTTAAAACTAATATTCAAAATTTTCACCACATTCTAATACTATAGAGAACTTGAATTTTGATCAAATGAAACTCATTCATCCAATATCAATATGTTTCTAATCATTTGCTTCCTGGTATGATAGTTTTTTTGTTTGCAAATAGTGATGTCCAATGTTACATTCTCTAGCATTGCCTTAGTCATGGTCAATCTTCGAAGCCACAAAAAAAAATTCTTGTCTCATTAGCAACTTAGAATAAATAAATTTGTATTATAACAGTGAAAACTAGGTTAATTCTAAAGGAAATTTTTTACTGAAAGCTTCTTGATAGAAAACTGAAATAAAATATTAGAGGGGGGTTATTTGCAATCAGAAATAAAATTAAAAACTAATCAGAGAACAAAAACTAAGAAACTTATCAAGTAAGAAATCAACAAAACAATCAAGAATGCAAACTTTGGCATCAGTTAACATCCACCACTAAATTCCTACAAAAGATCATTGATGCATAGAAAGATCAATCAAGACTTTGAATATTCATTGTTGGAGCTATCTTTCTACTATTCCTTAGTCTTAGTTAATCAGAAAACAAGTAATCTAATTAATCCTAATTGCTAAATAACCTAAGACAAGCATCTCAGTTTAATTTAATAACTGCATTATACATTAGAAGGATCGATGAAGCTAAACAACAGAAACACAAGCGGTTGTATTTAATTTAGATAAATGTTCTCCTTAAGATTTATGACTTCTAATGTACCAAATAAAAAAACCTTAGTTGCTTCATAGATTAGAGAGATCAAACAAATATGGATTTTATTTTTAACCTAGCAATAGATTAAATTCGAATAAAAACTAGTAGACCTCCTAGTATATAAACGAAACAATCATAAAATTAATCATAGTAGAACACCCAAAACTCAAAGTATTAATTGACTAAATAAAAACAACTTTGATATCACATTGTTAAAGAATATGAAGTTTCAATTTTTTTCAATCAATAATAAAAAGATTAGTTGGATATGGCCATGGAAAACAGAGAGAAGGAAAAGAGACAAAGAAGAGATGGACAAAAAGAAGGGTGAGCACAGCCAAGAAATGTCGTAGGTCTGCTGCTCCACTTCTAATATATAAATAAAAATCTAACCTAAAGGAAAAAAACAATGAAAACTCCCCAAACTCTTCATAATGTTCTAAAATAACCCCATATATAAATAAAAGATTAAAAAAACTACAATGCCTTAATATGACAAGGAGAATGATGTCTTTAAGTTGGGATTTTTGCCTACATTGTTTAGAAGCCTTCAAAATTAATCAACATAAAAAATGGTTTTAGAGTTGTAAGCTAGAAAACGTTTTAGAACTTTAGTGATGTAGTGCCTAAAGACTTTAGGTAAACTTATTTTAGGAGTAGAATTAGGAAATAAATTTTTATTAGGATTCTTTGTTATATTCTTTATTGCTGGGTTTATTTGTTTCCTTTACTAGTTTATTTGTTTCCTTTTTTTGTTTATTTCCTTTTTATTTTCCCTTTCTATAAATAGGGGAAATAAGACTTTTGGAGACAGTTTTGATACTATTGAATTAAGAGAAATTTCCCTTTCCCTGGTTTTCTTCTTCTTCTTCTTATTTTTTGTGTTCTCTCTTTTGGTTCTAGTTCCTATCTGCCCTACATCAAATTTGGCATCAGAGCCAAAACTCCTACAAACACTCTTCTCTTCCATCGAACCTTTTAAACGACAATAAAATTAAGGATTTTGTCATTGACACAGAAAGGCTAAGGAAATTAATTGTGACTATAACTACTGTTGCCTGTTAATCTGTGGATGCGAGTCGGCACCATCACAAGTGGCAAGAATTGAAGAGTGGGGATGTGAATTGAGCCAAGAATTTGTTGCCAGTCCATCTTCCCTTGCGACAATAGAACATTAATTGAGGTTTACTTGCTGCAGCAAAACTTTTGTGGAGAACAATTAAGGTTAGCTTTATTAAAAAAAAAAAACCGTATTTCTCCCACTTTGATTTTGCAGTAGGTGATAACTCTTCTTTAAGTTGTTAAATCTTTCATAGTTAGCTTCACCTATATTTTGTTTTTAGATAATCAATCCTTTACATAAGTCTGAGTTTTAAAAAAAAAATTAAAGGGGGTTTTTGTTTGTTTGCTCTTGTCTTTGTAACTAGATGCATCAGCAGCATTAAGTTTATTTACCTATTTGATTGTTGCATCATTACTTGTTATTTTTTAAGTTATTCATTGCAATCTTTTGTGAAATTTTTGCTTGCATATCATGGCTAACTGAGGTAAGGATTGCAACCATTCCCATGATTCAACCATAGTCATGAACCTGAAGTCATGACTAAAAACATGTCGAGTCTAGAATATAGGTTAACTAGGATAGAAGAGGCCATCAAACAACTTGGTAGGATTGAAAAAAGAAAGAACCATGAACAAGAAGAAGACCAATCCATAAGCCAACCCACCTTTGCCCAAAACGTTGATGACTTAGTCTAAGCTCGGATAGGTCAAGAAACTCCCTTCACATCACTGAGGAATACTCGGCCTACTAGGGTACCTGAAACCTTTTTCCTAACTACAGGAGACAACTTTGCCACCCATGATTTAGATAGAGAAAACCCTAGGACATTCTTTTAAGATCAGGCTTATGACCGGGGTAATAAGCGGGGAAACTTTAAAAACCCTCAGAAAGATTAAGGAGTTACTAGGATGGTAAAAATAGACATGCAGTCCTATGATGGTAAATTTGATGCCAAGGATTTCTTGGATTGGTTGGAAGAGTTAGAGGAGTATTGTGATTAATATCACTAGAGCAAATTTGGTTCGATAAATTGAAGCTGGTAAGACCAACCAAGAAGTACTGGCATGGGGTTAAACAATCATTAGAAAACCTAAATGAACCCCCAATTAGGCAGTGGGCTATTATGAAATGAAATTTAATTGAAAAGTACCTTCCCACCTTTCATAGGAAACCACTGCAGGACCAGCTACTCAACTTTAACCAAACTTCTACTGTGTCTACTTACATAGAGAGATTTGATGAACTTATGTTATAAGTAAGGATCAATGAGGTCAAATTCCCAACTGTGGACAGGTTCATGAATGAGTTGAGAGGAGATATCAAGAAAGAGGTTGTGTTAAATATGCCTGACATTATAGAGAAAGCTTACCAACGTGCATTAAGGCTAGAGACCTATTTTAGATCTAAAGGTAAGGCACTGTATTGAGCTCCAGAACCTATGTATGCCCCATCGAGACCTAATACCCAACCTTTGCTTAAGACTCATTCACAAAAACTTAGAGGAACTCTACCTACCACCTCATCCAAACTTGAATATCGAATGACACAACTGTCATGGTAAAGGACACATAGCAGCCCAATGTCCTCATTGAGCCTTAGCAATCTACCAATAACCCAATGACCAGCCTATTGGCGATGACCAAATAGTCGACATAGTAGAGCATTCTAGTGATGAAGATGAACTTGATTGGTTACCCCGATTGAGGAACACTGTAAAGTTGTGTGGTGTATGCTCTCTGCTACGAAAACTCCTGTAAACAATATGGATGATGATTGGAAGAAAACTAGAATTTTTCAAACTTTCATTAAATGTGGTGAGTATAGTTGAAAGCTAGTGATCAATGGGGGTAGTACCATGAATGTGATAGCTAAAACAGCCATAGCTTGTTTGAATCTTAAGGTTGAGCCACACCTTACACCTTTTAGGATAGCTTGGATTGACAAAACCACCCTTTTTGTTATTGAGAAATGTTGCGCTCCTTTGCACATTGAGAATTATAAAGAGGAGGTTTACTGTGATGTTTTACACATTGATGTATCTCATATTTTTCTTGGACAGCCTTGGTAGTATGACCTAGACATAACTTAACATGGTAGAGCCAACACCTATGAATTCAAGTATAAGGGTAGAAAATCATTCTTAATTCTGCTAGGCCAAACTACAAGGATGCTGCATCTCAGTCAAGTCCAGCTATAACAGCACAAAAAAAAAAGAAGCCATATTCTAGCTTTTGAATGGTAAGAATTTTTTGCAAAAGAGCCTAATAAGTAGGTATGTGTTTGCTGTAGTAGTAAAGGATATCATGTCTTGGGGCTCAATCTCTCAGCCGACACACTTAGCTGAGGTCTATAATCTTTTGCAGGAATTTTCTCATATCATGCCTGCTGAACTCCCCATATAGCTACTGCCCATGAGGGAAATTCAACATGCCATTGATTTAGTCCCAGGGTCTCAGTTACTTAACCTTCCTCATTACAGGTTGAACCCAAAAGACTGTGAAGAGTTAAACAGGTAAGTGAAAAAACTCTTAGCCAAAGGATTCATTAGGCATAACCTTAGTCCTTGTGTTGTCTCAGCCTTGTTAGCACCAAAGAGTGATGGTAGTTGGAGAATGTGCACATATAGTAGGGTCATCAACAAAATCACCATTAAGTATAGGTTTCTCATACCTAGACTTAAGGACATGTTAGACATGCTAGCTAGCTTTAAGTGTTACTCTAAGATAGACTTGCGTAGTGGCAAGCACCATATTAGGATTAGGCTAGGAGATGAGTGTAAAACTACTTTTAAGACCCAGGATGGTTTATATGAGTGGTTAGTTATGCCTTTTGGGTTGTCTAATGTGCCTAGCAACTTCATGAGGGTTATAACACATGTCCTTCAATCATTCTTATGCAAGTTTCTTGTTGTTTACTTTGATGACATCTTAGTTTACAGGCGGTCTAGAGAGGAACATGTTGGTCACTTACGTCAACTTTTTGATACCCTCCGAAAGTCTAAGCTGTATGTGAATCTTAAAAAGAGTACTTTTTGCAAGATGGAGTGCTTTTCTTAGGTTTCATAATGGGTGCACAGGGGATTGAAACAAACCCTAGTAAAGTGAAAGCTATTAGAAAGTAGGCTGACCTTAATACAATTTCAGATGTTCTAATTTTTTTAGGTGTAACAATTTTTCATAAGCATTTCATTAAGGGTTTCAACACCATTACTGCTCCTACATCGGACTGTCTTAAGAAGGGTGAATTTAAATGGACCTTAGCAGCCTTTAAATCATTTCAAGAAATCAAGGTGGGGTTGACTGAAACATTCGTGCTTCAACATCCCGACTTCAATAAACTATTTAAGGTGTCTTGTGATGCCTCTGGGGTAGGGGTAGGTGGTGTCCTTAGTCAAAAGGGTCATCATGTAGCATTCTTTAGTGAAGAGCTTTCTGAGCCTAAGCAATGGTACTCCACCTATAACAAGGAATTTTATGCTGTGGTCCAGTCTCTTAGGTTTTGGAGATACTACCTTTTATCTCAGGAGTTCATCCTTTACTTCAACCATCAAGCTCTAGGGTACCTTAGTTCTCAAAAGAAGCTTAACTCTCGTCATGCTAAATGATATGCCTTTCTAAGTGAATACAATTTTGTACTTAAGCATTAGTCGGTGTAAAAAAAAAGGTAGCTAATGGGCTTAGTAGAATGATTAGCACCCTTCAAGTGCTTAGTGTTAAGGTCCCATGGGTTAATAGGATGAAGGAGGACTACCAAACATATGTTGATTTTGGTGAAATCTACCGAGTTGTGAACAGTGGGGATAAGATGGAGTACAATAACTTCCTTATTTTGGATGGTTACTTATTTAGGGCTAATAAGTTGTGTGTTCCTCGTATTTACAGATTTTCTAACTTAGGAGTAACATGTAGGAGGGTTAGCTAGATATTTTGGTAGGGATAAGACTATTTCACTGGTTGAGAATAGGTTTCATTGGCCCTCGTTAAGGAAAGATGTGAAGAGAATTGTGTCTAGATGTTGAACGTGTCAATTTGCTAAGGCTAGAAAGAAGAATATTGGATTTTAAACACATCTTCCACTACCACACACTCTTTGAAAAGATTTGAGCATGGATTTCGTCTTAGGATTACCTCGGACTGCTTGAGGTCATGACTCCATCTTGGTTGTGGTTGATAGATTTTCCAAAATGGCTTACTTTATTCCCTATAGTAAACAAAATTATGCATCCCATATTGCTAAGTTGTTCTTTAGAGAGATAGTTAAGTTACATGGGTTACCAGATTCCATAGTGTCTGATAGGGATGTCAAATTTGTGAGCTATTTTTCAAAGACCCTTTAAAAATTGTGTGGTGCCAACTTGCTTTTCTCTTTCACTTTTCACCCTCGAACCGATAGCCAAATAGAGGTTGTTAATCGTAACCTTGTGAATATGCTTAGATGTATTATTGGTGAAAAATAGGTTACATGGGATTTGTTGTTGTCTAATGTTGAGTTTGCCTACAACAACTCTGTCAATAGGACAACTGGGTTAAGCCTTTTTAAGTGTGTCTATGGTTACAAGCCTTGCACTCCCCCTGACTTAATTCCTCTTCCCTCTTGCTTCTGAGCTTCTAAACCTACTGAATCCTTTGTCCAATATATCCATGATTTTCATGCTGAGGTTAAACAAAAGATTGCCATGAGTAATTTGAACTACAAACTTGCTATTGATGTGCATCATAGGGGTAAGGAATTTAATGTCGGTGATGAAGTCATAGTTCCCATAAAACCTAAATGACTAGCAAAAACTAATTTTAAAAAGTTACATGCTAGAGCCATGGGCCCATTTTATGTTTTAAAGAAGCTTGGACTAAATGCATATGTGTTTGATTTGCCTGCTGAACTTAATATTAGTCCTGTCTTTAACGTGGAAGATTTATCACCTTATCGAGGCACCTTTGAGGCTCTTGTTTTGTTAAGTCGACCCTCTGTAGGAGCACCTATCCCAAAGACTCCTTAGTTCTCTAAACCAAATGATGAGATTGACAACATTTTTTATGGTGAGTTCTTGAGTTCTACTATTGGTGGTTGTTGTCGTTACCTAGTTCAGTGGAAGGGACACCTGCCTTTAGATGCTACATGGATGTTTGAGAAGGACCTTTGCGAGTTGGACCCGGAGCTCTTAGATTAGTATTTGCAGTCACACTCAACGGAGTTGAGTTTCTTTCAAGCGGGGGAGAATTATGCAGTGCTTAAAGACTTTAATCAAACTTATTTTCAACGTAGAATTAGAAAATAAATTTTATTTAGGATTTTTTGTTATTTTCTTTATTACTGGGTTTATTTGTTTCCTTTAATAGTTTACTTCTTTTCTTTTATATTTATTTTCTTTATGCTTTCCCCTCCTATAAATAGGGGAAATAAGACCTTTGGAGATAGTTTTGATATTATTGAATTAAGAGAAATTTTCCTTCCCCTAGTTTTCTTCTTCTTCTTCTCTTTTGTGTTCTCTCCTTTGGTTCTAGTTCTTATTTTCCCTACATTAAATTTGGTATTAGAGCCGAAATTCCTACAAACACCTTTCTCTTCCATCGAAGCCTTTAAACAACAATACAATTAAAATTTTTGTCATCGACATGGAGAGGCTAGGGAAATTAATTGCGACTGCTGCTGCTGTTGCCTAGTAATCCGTGGATGTGAGTCAGCACCATCACAAGTGGCAAGAATTGAAGAGTAGGGACAAGAATTGAACATTAATTGAGATTTATTTGCGGCAACAAAACTTTTGTGGAAAACAATTAAGGTCTGTTTTTTTCAAAAAAAAAAAAACCCTATTTCTCCTACTTTGATTTTGCAGTATGTGATAAATCCTCTTTAAGTTGTTAAATATTTCATAGTTAGCTTTACTTATGTTTTGTTCTTAGGTAACCAATCCTTTTCATAAGTCTGAGTTTCAAAAAAAAAAATTAAATGGGGTTTTTGTTTATTTGCTTTTTTCTTTGCAACTAGACGCATCAGCAACATTAATTTTATTTACCTCTTTGATTGCATCATTGCTTGTTATTTTTTTAAGTTATTCATTGTAATCTTTTGTGAAATTCTTGCTTGCATATCATGGCTAACTGTGGTAGGGATAACAACTATTCCCATGATTGCAACCATAGTCATGAACTTAATGTCACAAATGAAAGGATGTTAAGTTTTAGAAGATAGATTAACTAGGATAGAATAGGTCATCAACCGACTTGGTAGGATTGAAAAATGAAAGAACCATGAACAAGAAGAAAAAAAATCTGTAAGGCAACCCATTTTTACCTGAAACATTGATGACTCAGTCCAAGCTTGGATAGGTCAACAAACTTCATTTGCACCGGTGAGGAACACTCGGCCTACTAGGGTACCTAAAAACCTTTTCCCAACTATAGGGGACAACTTTGCCACCCATGATTTGGATAGGAAAGCCCTAGGACATTCTTTAAGGATCAGGCTTATGACCGAGGTAGTAGGCAAGGAAACTTTAGAAACCCTAAAAAAGATTGGGGTGTTACTAGGATGATAAAAATAGACATGCGGTTTTATGATGGTAAGTTGGATACCAATGATTTCTTGGATTGGTTGGAAGAGTTAAAGGAGTACTATGACTGATCTAGAGTGAATTCGGTTCACTAAATTGAAACTGGTAAGACCAACCAAGAAGTACTGGCATGAGGTTGAACAAGCACTAGAAAACCAGAATGAACCCTCAATTAGGCAGTGGACTATTATAAAACAAAAGTTAATTAAAAAGTATCTTCCCACATTTCACAGGAGACAACTGTATGACCAGCTACTCAACCTTAAGCAAACTTCTACTGTGCCTAGTTACATGGAGAGATTTGATGAACTTATGTTATGAGTAGGGATCAATGAGGTTGAGTTCGAAACTGTTGGCAGGTTCGTGAATGAGTTGAGAGGAGACATTAAAAGAGAGGTTGAATTAAATATGCTTGACACTTGTGATTTCTTTGAAAACCTCTTGCCACAGATATTGATCTTCTACATCACTCATGATTTCAGTGCAGCAGTTGAAATCTTGTTATTCCACCCCTCCTATAAGTAAAAGTTGACAATTGTTGCGAATACCATTTTTGCCTTAAACTTCCAACATCAAGAAAAAACATCATCTATATTTGAATAAATATTTCCAATTGAATTTTTGTCTCGATTCTTTCCCATAGATAAAAGTGTCAAGTAATAGTTTTGAAGCTGATCACCTACGTTACTTGAATAAGCGGAGCCGATAGAGCCCAAAAGTAACGTTAAGGGTAGTAGAATAAAGGACCTTAAAAAGGTCAAAGTTGATAGACATATTTGACTGATTTAGGTCGTCCATCATTGTGGGTCCTATGTAGGATAAATTTTTTGTTTTCTATATGGGTGAATGCTTTTGTGAGCCTAGATGGAGGATGGTACACCACAAGCTTTTTGTATTGAACTTTCAGGTATGTATGATGGAGACCCAGAAGCAAATACTTGCCAAGAGAAACTAAAAGACTTTTCATCTTAGACAAGCTTTTGGAGAATATAGGCTCATTCCAGTCATTGTTCCAAGGATTTGTTCCTTTGAACAATGTCAGGCAGGCCCCTTTCACTTTGCCTCCCTAATACTTGGATATTGATTTTGATCAACTCCAATCAACTCGATACTCTAGTTGAAAGTAAAAGCAAAAAATGCCATTTGCCATAAATTAGAAACCAAAAATACAGCCTACACATATATCATACAAAACAGGTGACTAGTAGTACAAGACCAATGATTGTTAATAGAGAACAATCGAGATCTAAGGTTCAATTTCTCATTCTCCCTTTAGCCTTCTTCTCATGTATAAAAAAAATGTACTCTATGTTGGAAAGTCAAATATGTCATTTGTATTAATAGTAAATATATATTTATTTTCCTTATGTATTCCTTGATTGTAGCAGTGATAAAAGTAAGCAAGTTGTATATATATCTCCTTTCAAACATCAATGAAATTTATTCCAGGTCAATCTTTCTTTAATCTTTTCATGGTATCAGAGCAGGACTAAGATCCTCACTCATTTTTTCGCCGCACTCTACTTTCTCGTGTGCATCTCTTTTCATATTTTCCTCTCTCCAGATCGGATTTCATCTTTATCCATCTCGTTGTCATTGCTGCCGTCGAGCTTTGCTATTCTTCTAGATCCATCTCCGCTACTGTTCTCTAGATTTTTGTGATTGAAGATGGTCAACGCCGAGCTCAATCTACCCGCTGAACTTTCATCTGTCAAAGGTGGCTCTTGAATACATAATATGTAAGGTATCCCAAATCTATCTAAAATTCAGTCAGATCGATGAATCATCGACAGCGACGCAACAAATCATATTGCGTCTTCATTAGATAATCTTATATGTGGAAACAATGGTCATTCACTATCTCCTGTACTGCTGCCGAATGGAGAAAAGGCTCCAATTATTTCTACTGGATCTTTGCCTTTAAATTCCAAATAACATTTACATAAAGTGTTATGTGTTCCGACCATCAAAGTTGATTTGATATCTGTTAGACAACTTACACATGAATTCAATTGCTCAGTGACCTTTTTCTGGGACCGGTGTATGTTGCAGTACCAAGCTACAAGGAAGATTATTGGTTTGGTAAACAGCGCAACGGCCTCTACTATTTGGTAGCATTGGCGATGAAGAAAACCTTACCCAATTCCCACTCATTACCAAATCATCGACCGGCCTGTAAATTCATAATCTCACCTACTAATCTCTGGCACGACAGTCTAGGTCATGTTTCTCATTCCTCTTTAAAATTCATTGCCAATAACTTAAATTTTTCAGTTCAGCCTATTGATGTTTATCCTATTTGTCCTTTAGCTAAGCAAACTCGTCTACCTTTTGGTCTTAGCTCCATTTCATCTGCCAAACCTTTCAATCTTATTCATTGTAATATTCGGTGTCCTTATAAGCATCCATCTCTTTCTGGTGCTCAGTATTTGCTTACAATTGTTGATGATTTTTCATGGTTCACTTGGGTTTTTTTTATGCATCACAAGCATCAGACACAATCTTTATTAAAAAATTTCTTTTCCTTTATCTCTACCCAATTTTCTTTTTGCATAAAAAATATTTGTACTGATATTGGTAGAGAATTCATTTCATTGCAAAATTTTTTCAATGAAAAAGGAGTAATTTTTCAACACTCTTGCATTTCTACACCTTAACAAAATGGGGCTGTAGAGTGCAAACATCGTCACATTCTTGAAATTGCACGGACCTTAAAAATGCATGCTAATCTTCCCTTAAAATTTTAGGGAGAATGTGTTCTCACTGCTATGCACATTATTAATAGGTGCACACACCCATTCTCTCTTTCAAAACTCCCTTTGAGCGTCTTTTCTCTAAATCACCATCATTTTCACATCTTCGAGTTTTTGGTTGTTTAGCCTATGCTACCAATGTCCACCCTTCAAATAAATTTGATAATCGTGCAAAAAAATGTAATTTCATCGGTTATCCTATTGGTCAAAAGGCTAAAAAGCTTTACGATATTTCCACTCCTAAATTTTTTGCTAGTCGAGATGTGAAATTTCATGAACATATTTTATACAATTCAAACTCCTTCTTCTGGTCAGTCCCAACCAAACAACCCTATGCCCTATCCTTTCTTTGAGGCAAACATGTCTTCTGATCACTACCTTGTCCCTCCAAACAATTCCAATTCATCTCCAATTGATAATAAGACAATCACCTCCAACCCAACTCCAGCTCCTCTTAAAACCTACACTCGTCGTCCCAAAGATGTTCTTGCACCTTCATTAGAAATCCCAGAATCCACAATTCCTGAATTAGAATCACCGATACCGTCATCATCAAGTTCATTTAACCCATCCTTTGTCCTTCCTAGTCCACCATCACCACCCTCACCTGTGCCTCTTCATCACTCTAGTCACTTGCATAATCCACCAATAAAATTACAGGATTATGTTTGTTCTTAGGTCACGCATGCTAGCTCTGACTATTCAAATTCTTTGCTTCCAGGTAAGAATAAAGGCATTAAATATCCGCGGTCCAATTATGGATCTTATCATCAATACAAGCCTGAGCACAAATCTTTCATAGCTCATGTTAGCCAAGCTACGGAACCACAATCCCACACCAAAGCTGCCGCTCATCCTGAATGGCAAACAGTAATACAATCAGAACGGGAGCCGCTTGACGCTAATGATGCATGGACTCTCACCCCTCTTTCGACTGGTAAAAGACCAATTGGCTATTATTGGGTCTATAAAATCAAGCACAAGTTTGATGGTTACATTGAAAGATATAAAGCCCGATTAGTGCCCAAGGGATCCACTACCAAGATCATTTTTGTCCATTGTTTGCTTGCCTTGGCAACTGCTCAAGGTTGGTCCCTCCACCAGTTAGACGTCAACAATGCATTCCTCCATGGAGATCTTCATGAAGAAATATATATGTCTCCTCTACCAAGGCTTTGGAGACAAGGGGAAGAACATCTAGTTTGTCGTCTACATAAATCACTCTATGGTCTGAAGCAAGCCTTACATCAGTGTTTTGCAAAATTCTCAAAAGCCATCCGATCAACTAGTAATGTGCAATCCAAAACTGACCACTCATTATTCACCAAGGGATAAGGCAAGTCTTTTACAGCTCTTTTGATATATGTTGATGACATCCTAATTACTAGAATTGATCTTGGAAGTATTGCTGATATCAAAAAAATTTTGCATAGTAATTTCTGTCTAAAGGATCTTGATGAATTAAAGTATTTTATGGGAATCAAAATTTTAACTTCTAAAAGTGAAATTCTTATCTTCCAATGGAAGTATGGACTACAAATTATCAAAGATGCAACGTTGTTGGACAGGGCTCCCATTGATACTCTTATGAAGAAAGGTTTGAAGTTGTTAGATGAGAGTGATTTGTTCAAGGATCCAGGCCACTACAGAAGATTAGTCCGCTGATTAATATACTTGACGGTTTCAAGGCCAGATATCACATATTCTGTACATGTCTTGAGTAGGCTTATTCACCAACCTCGTAAACTTCATATGGATGCAACTCTTCGAGTTGTCTGATATTTGAAAGATGTACCTAGCAGGGGCTTATTCTTCTCCTCAAATAGTGATTTTAGATTACGAGCGTACTATGATTCTGATTGGGCAAAATGTCCACTCACTGGAAGGTCTATTACAGGATATTGTGTTTTTCTTGGACCTTCACTGATATCTTGGAGATCAAAACAATAGAAAACAATGTCACTTTCTTTAGCCGAGGCCAAGTATCATGCAATGACTGGAGTTTGTTTTGAGTTAACATAGCTTCGATACCTGTTGAGAGACTTGGGACTTGTCCATCATGAACCTGCCACATTATATTGCGATAACAAAGCTACTTTACACATTGCAGCCAACCCAGTTTTCCATGAGCAAACTCTACACATTGAGATGGATTGCCATTACATTAGGGACAAGATCTAAGATGGTTCTGTAGCCACAAAGTTTGTGACTACTGGTCATCAATTTGCATATATTCTAACCAAATCTTTGGGGAAGGAAGTTTTTATATCTATGGTTCACAAGTTGGAAGTACAGGATATCCACTCTCTAACTTGAGGGGGAGTATTGGAAAGTCAAATCTGTCATTTGTATTAATAGTAAATATATATATTTTTTCCTTATGTATTCCTTGATTGTAGCAGTAATAGAAGTAAGCAAGTTATATATATATCTCCCCTTAAACATCAATGAAATTTATTCCGGCCAATTCAATCTTTGTTTAATCTTTTCACTCAAAGCTTGTCACCCATAAAGAGACCCAGGAAGAAAAAAGATTAAAAAATAAAAAGAAGAATAGATAACTCAAGTTGTCCAGTGTAAGACCAATTTCACAAAGGAGTTTAGGGGCTCCACCCCAGGTTCCCCAACTACCATTACGTGAAAACAGAAGACCAAATGTTGGTGGAAATATATGTTGTAAACTAAAATAAGTTAAAGGAATTTATTTATTTACGATTCCGTTCTTAGACTTGCTGCCCAGTCAATTGAAAATTCTTATATGAAGGTTATTTTGTCATCAATTTTAAGGATCTTCAAGCTTCAAGTCTTCAAATCTTGATAGATTTACTTTCAATAAATCAAGATCAGCAATTAGGACCTACCCACATGTATCAAAGCTTTCAGAATTATTTGTCAAAGATAAGAAATTATCAACAACCAAAGCCTAATCCCCACTTCCCACCTTGGTTTCACTGGTTTATATGATGCAAATGGTAATTTGTGAGGAGGACAAAGGGACATCAATTTCGTAATGCTATTAAAGTCTGCACCTCTTAAACAATTAAGGAGAGGGAAGATTTGGAATACTCCTCATGATCAAAGAATCGACGTTTTAAACAATATCCTAATTAGCAAGCAACGTAAGCAGTATCAGAAATAAGAAAATATTAGCAGTTTAGTCCCTAGTTCTATCAAAAGCGTGTATTTATTCACTTAACTTCTTATTTAAGCTAAATATGCCACCAGTTAGGAAAGAGTGCGATTTTCCCGAAAACAGTACTTTTTCTCATATATTGCTTCCTAATTCTTGTATAGATTTCTAGAGCTTCTTGTTCATGTTCTTGTATATATGGAGAATTTAAAATTCGCGTGTTTAATGTCATTACTGCCAAACAGTGGATTTTAAAATCCTAATCATTTTACTATAGTTTTAGTATTTTAAAATTATAGGAATTAATAAATGATCCTATCCAAGCAGAGCTATTAGTTTGGAAAACGACGTTCAGATTGAAACAAAAATTTGCATTAAATTTTAGGAACACCTTTTATTGATCCTACGACCAGCCGATCGATTAATCGAACATCTAAAAATAAAACATTAAAAAAATTGAGAAAAAAAACCCCCAAAATTGCCCAACGGTCACTTGTCGGCCATATTAAAACCCAGTGTCTTTGCTTCAAGCTCACGCTTTTTCTTCTTCTTCTCTCCCAAGAATCACCGGCGAACTGGGAGCCCATATTCTTGAGTTCTTCATCTTCTCCTCCACCTCCGCCTCTTCCTGCTCCTTCAATTTATTTCTCTCTTTATCCGTCCCTCTCCCCTGCTTGCCCAATGGTCTCAGATACAAATCTCGAGAGAATTGAACGTTGCAGTGATTTTGAATTCCTCCTCTCCCTGAACCCTAGCATTTAGTTCCATCAAACTCCTTTCAATCCCTCCCCAAGAAATCCCTGATGGCTGGGGAAAAAAACCCAATAGAACACGAAGCTGAAACCAAAGAGTTTCAAGGTTCGGGAAACTGACTCAAGGAAGGGAAATTTCTTGTAATCAATATCTTATTCATATTTCTGAAGGCGAATTTTTGTTATTTACTTCCAATCTTCAGATTTGAGAAGAATTGAAGCATGGCGCTTTAACTTTGAGGTAACGATCAATCCAATTTCATCTTTTTGGAATTTCCGCTGTTTAAACCAGTAACCTTCTATGCGTCTCTTCGTTTTTCAACTCGTCAAATTTTCAGTATATTCACTTCTAATCGACAACTTTGCCTATCCTCTGGGACATCGAGGAAGAGACCTACTCCAAGTATCGCAGTTCTTTTCCAAATCCCAGTGGAAATCTCTTGTAGGTTTACAAACAAATCAGTTTTATTTTGGATTCCCTTTTTATTACGTTTCAACGAATGAAATTGCATAAGCCCTCGTTAGGAGCTTTTATCTAGATTTTCATAATATGTTCCTTTATTGTTATTAGTATTATTAGTGTGAAGTTAAGCTTCCTGTTAACATTGTTGCTTGTGACATAGACAGTGTAACGGATTGGTGGGATTGAAGCCACTTATTTAGAGAGGATTCTTCCACTGGTACCTTTGGATTTTTGAGGTATTTAGGATCCTGTTTTTTTAAGTCATTGCTGGAGTTGTTATCTACTCTTGTTTCTTAAGTATTTCTCTTATTTCATGAACATACCATGATAGCCTTCTCGTCCCCGTGGAATATGATGTTCATTTCATTTACTTGCCAATATATTCATTTCATTTACCCTCCAATACCTCTATTTGCTTCAGCATTATCATGAAACTTGAAACTTGGTAAAGTTTGGTTCATCAAATATGAAACTTGATACTTGTTCTTTATATATGTATGAGAAAATCCAGCTTTTTGATGCAATTGGAATGCATGAATTATGAATTGGACCCCTTAATCACATCACTGTTGGTGTTTCTTTGCCGTATATAACAATGTGCAACTATGTGCTACCCTTTCTTTTCGAAACTAGTTGTATGAATGGACGAGAGTAAGTGCTGTTTCAACTAGAATTTTCTAGAAAGCTTGTCTACTTAGTTCTTGCCATTGTTTGATGTTAATAAATCTGTCCAGCATTGTATTGTAAAACTATGCAGATTTGGTTGACAGGTTGAAAAGAATATTAACAGGACTGTACTAGGACATGTTACTTGTTTAAAGAAGTGAAAGAGTAAAGGTACAAACTTTCTCCAATTTGGGACATCTTAATGCCATGGTGGATCAGCTGTCTGGTTTTTCAAATTGCAATTCATGCATCATGCCTGGTTTGTGTTATGGTTCAAGGTCTTAATAACCATTTTTTTTCACTTAAATTCGTAACTTTGTTCCTAAGACACCTTGCTCCTAACCACAACCAGAAATGTATTAAATGTTTACAGCTTGTAGTTAGCAGTACTGTTCAAGTCTTCTTGAATTCATTTCCTTCACTAATCAGGACTGGATTGAGACTATTGAGGTACATGCAAACCGACAAAATGGAAATAACATAGAAAAGTGTCTATATTAATGCATAACAACCCCAACTCTGGAAGTGAAAGGGTTGCTCGGCTGGTGTAACTGAACCCCTCATGAGCTTAGATGCAAAAGTTTTGTCCCTTTTTAGTGCCTTGATAAATAAAACTTTAATTAAGGATAACTAGTCAAAAACACATTCAGAGTTGTCTAGTATAGGAAATAATGAAAAGTAAACAACCATCTAAGTTGTCGCTTACCCAAAAGGGCAATAAAAAATCTGTAGCAGAAACCAGAAATATTGCAGCAATGGCTGCTGCTGAAATGTCCAAAGAAGATCAATATGTGTGTTAAGCTCATTTTAACCCTTTTAAGCACTCCGGCAAGTTCAAAATACTGAAATGTATTTGTACATATCGCCTTGAAAGCCCTTTGATGGTAGGAGCAAAAAGTCAAATGCTGAGTCCAACCAAAATTTTGGCCGAACCAAGCCTACAAAATTTTGCAGGTTCGATCCTTTGTTCCAAGGCTGCAATTACTTTATTTCGTAATCATAGAGGCTTCCATTTGGTGCTCTAGACCAGTAGCTAGTTAGTGAAATGTAGAAACTCCAAAGTTTTTATTCATTAAGCCATTTTTATAGAATTTTACACTCACAGATAGTCCTGTATTGCATCAGTCCATACAAATAAAAAATACACATACTTGCAAGGAAACAAGTATCAAAATCATGCGCACCTCATCCTAGACCACTTCACTATCATTACAGGGTCTTCTTGGACAGTAACTGAAGTGAGCCCATTAAGCAACAAAATAGTAAGGCAACTAAAACCTTTAACATGGTTAAATAGAACAAGCATGAAATTCTTGTAGTTAAAACAAAAGTTAACACAAGTATAAACACATAAGATGGATTATTTTTGCTTTTCTTCCGCCGCAAGATAAACTCAGTAAGGGTTAAGCTGTTAATTTATATACGTGCATAATGAATAATGCCAGAACAGAACAGTAACACAAATACAGGAACAAATAACATACATATATCAGCGGTGGTAAAATTGTGTAATTGTGTTGAATTTTGTGTGCATTTCTAATTAGTTCTCTCAGTACTTGTTGGATTCTAACAAAACTTATTGCTTTTCTTTGGCAGATTGCACATCAGAATAGCAACTATGAGAAGTTATTAAAAAGATTCTTCTTGAATTGCTTGTCATTCTCGACATGGAATCAGCTGCTATTTGTTTTGGCTATGCACATTCATCCATCCATCCATCCATCCATCCATACATGCATACATACATACATACATACATACATACACAAATACATGCATACATACCCATCCATCCATCCCTCATATCCATTCATACATAAACACATAGACAGATGCAATAATGATTTGTCAAAGCATTTGTATTTCTCTAACAACCATTTCTAGTTCTCCCCTCTTTATTTGACTATCTTTTCTAGAAAATCTTGGGTCATGTGGAATGAGATTTCAAATTCTAACGATCTCAGAAGCACTGGAGCAATCAAGTGAGCATTCTGATTCAGAGTTTGACATTCTATATCTTTGGTAAGTAAGCACCTTTACATTGCCAAATAGTTATGTTATATATCTATTTTGTTTTCTGGTCATTTCTACATTTAAAGTTTTTGTTTAATTTGGTCACGATTAATAGCATTAAAAGTGGCTCTATTTCAACTAGAAATTTGAGAAAGTTAAAAGAATATTCACTTTTCCCCCCATTTTCTACTGTATTTTGTTCAGTTTTTTTACAGGTTATCTAGAGATGTTTACCTTTTTAGCCTTTCTTGTAGCCATTTTTTACTGGTCATTTCTACATTTAAAGTTTTTGTTTAATTTGGTCACGTTTAATAGCATTAAAAGTGGCTCTATTTCAACTAGAAATTTGAGAAAGTTAAAAGAATATTCACTTTTCCCCCCATTTTCTACTGTATTTTGTTCAGTTTTTTTACAGGTTATCTAGAGATGTTTACCTTTTTAGCCTTTCTTGTAGCCCACAAAATAATTGCACAAGGATAGATATGTTACTTTCACTCAATATTTAAAATTTGCTGCATGTTTTCGGGCCATTAATTTTAGGAATGAGTTTTCTGATAATTTGCATTAGAGTGTTCTACTCGTTGCTGCTTATTGACTTTGTTATCAGAATTTATGTTTCACTTCTAACATGCCAAGGAAGTCAAACTCTGCAGCCGCTAGCCCTTTGCATGTCGTAAAAGTAGGGTGAGTTGGATGTCCCTTAGCCAATTTTTCTGCTTTTTAGTCACAAAACTTCTCTTTAGTTGAGTTGACTGCTTACTCTAAGTATTAATCAATTATAGAAAGAACTTAGTCTACACAATTTCCTTTCTTTTTTTTTTTTTTTTTGTCCACGAAAGAGAAGCTTTCTTTTGCACTCAGTTTTTTTTTAAAAGACAGCATCGCTGTCTAAAAATTTCCATCAGGTACATGCTTTGC
Organism: Aquilaria sinensis; assembly: GCA_005392925.1. Lineage (NCBI taxonomy): Eukaryota > Viridiplantae > Streptophyta > Magnoliopsida > Malvales > Thymelaeaceae > Aquilaria > Aquilaria sinensis. The sequence continues at coordinate 405,353 of SMDT01001327.1, read as the reverse complement.
TTCTTTTTTTGTTTTTCATTGACACTTCAAAAACAGGCCGTAATACTTTTTTCCCTTTTAATTTTTTCTTTATTTTGGACTACTTTGTACGACTTTTTGTTTTACTTTAAAAACAAATTCCACTAGTTTGTTGGCACGTCCACCTAGTGCGTTACTTAAGTGAGTCAATTTTTATTTCGTGTAAGAACGTTTGTGCTAATACTTGACCGGAGGTTTGTCTAGCGGTTAATTAAATCACTAGTTCTTAGATAGTCACTTAGGCCGTTGGTTTCTTTTTGCAATAAAGACGTTGGTTACATTTACTTATATTATTATGCCAATTTAGTGCCCTTGGATTAAGCTCATCTAGCTAGGTCTAAACTTCATTTCCAAGAAACTCGTGCAACAATTGGAATATGTACTCGGCTTTGGTTATTTGTCCACTGAAAAGTTTATAGGGTAACTTGTTTCATTTGGTGAAATACTAGGATTTGCATGACTTGTTCACTTTGCAAAAATAAAGTGAGACCTATCCAATGATCAACACTACCGCTTTGGATCCCAAATATTTGGGGTTAGCATTTTAAATTTGTTGAGCTCTCCCCCCTTAATGAATTTTTTATCATTTTCATATCATGGTTACACATTGCTCAGGTAAGTATGAGAATATTCCAGCAGAAAATGGTGCCTCTTCAATTTTCCGCCATTCTCAACTTTGTTTTTGGCTATACATTAGTGCACCATCCTTCCATGCATGCATGAATATGCATTCATACATTCATGCATACATACATCCGTGATTGCATATATGTGCATGCATACATAAATACATCCATCCATCCATAAGTTCATACATATTTTTTTGTTGGTCATTTTTGTTGATTTATGAAATTTGTTTGACTTAATTATTTTATATTTTTGGTTCTTCTAAAAGTGTTTCCCCATCTTCTCCTTATGAAGAGGAATGCTCGTTACATACTCAAAATGTATATTTCTAGCTACTTCCCATGGATCCAAGGTAAGACTAAAAATTCATTTTTACAAATGATCACCCAAATACATATACCACTTGGCTCTCATGCAACCACCCCTCCACATACAAATCTACCACACTATCCCCACAACTTGCTGGTCTATAAACTCCTAAACCCTAAACCCTAAGCCTAAAACCGCAAAACCAAAACCCTTTACCCTAAGGCCCTAACAACACTACAAATCCTAAACCCTAAACATCAAAACCTAAACCATAAAAACCATAAACCCCAAAGCTTAAAAACCCTAAACCATAAACCCTAAACCCCAAAACCACAAACCCTAAACCTTAAACCCTAAACCCCAAGCCCTAAAACTGCAAACCCACAACACCAAAACCCTTTACCCTAATGCCCTAACAACCCTACAAACCCTAAACCTCAAAACCTAAACCCTAAAACCCATAACCCCTAAACCCTAAAAACCATAAACCTAAAAACCATAAACCCTAAAACCCTAAACCCAAAAACCTTAAAACCTAAAACCCTAAAACCAAAACCCTATACCCTAAACCAAAAACCCTAAACCCTAAACCTTATACCCAAAGCCCTACAACATAAACCCTAATCCTTAAACCTTATCTAGAAACCCTTAAAACCCTAAACCTTAAACCTCATGACCCTAAGAACAATAAACATCAAAGCCTAAAAAAAAAAACCCTAAAATCCCTAAACCCCAAACTTTAAAAAACCCTTAACCATAAATCCTAAAACCTAAAACAATACAAACCTAAACCATAAACCATAAACCTAAACCTTAAAACCCTAAATCCAAAACTTAAAACTATAAAAAACATAAAACCCTTAAACCTAAAAGCCTAAATTTTAAATACTAAACTCTAAACCATAAGCGTTAAACCCAACCCTAAACCCTAAAAACCCTAACCCTGGCCCTAAAACATAAAACCTTAGACCTTATAAACCAAGACACTAAACCCTAAATCCTAAACACCAAAACCGTAAACCCAAAAACACTAACGCCAAAAAACCATTAAACTTAAACACTAAAAACCAAAAGCCCTAAACCCAAAACCAAAAACCCAAAACCCTAAAACCTTAAACCTAAACCTTAAACCCTAAACCCTAAACCCTAAACTTAAACACTAAAAACCAAAAGCCCTAAACCCAAAACAAAAAACCCTAAAACCTAAACACTAAACCCTACACCCTAAAAACCAAAAACCCGAAACCTTAAAACCTAAACCCTAAACTCTAAAACCCTAACCCCAAGCCCTAAAACCTAAAGCCCTAAACCCTAACCCTAAACCTTAAAAACCCTAAACATTTAACCCCAAACCCTAAACACCAAACCCAAAACCCAAAACCCTAAACAATCAACACTAAAAACTCTAAACCCTAAACCCAACAACCTAAACCCTAAAACCCAAAAACCATAAAACGCTAAACCCTAAACCCAAAATCCTAAAAACAAAAACCTAAACCTTAAAACCCAAAACCTTAAAGACCATAAACCCTAAAACCATGGACTCCAAAACCCAAACCCTAAAAGCCAAAAGCCCTAAACCAAAAAAAACCGAAAAAAAAAACCCTAAAACCTAACTGTTAAACCCTAAACAATACACGAAAGCCATAAACACTAAACCCTAAAATCACTAAACCCTAAAACCCTAAAACTCTAACCCTAACAATAAACCCTAAACGCTAAACCCTAAACAATAGACCTAAATCCCAAAACCTTAAAATCCCAAAATCCTAAACCCTAAACACTAAAACCCAAATCCCAAACCCTAAAACCCTAAACCCTAAACCCTAAAAACTGCATACTAGACATTAAAAAACAAGCAAAAAGCCCTAAACCCTAAAAACCAAAAACACTAAACCCTAAACTCTGAAACCTAAAACCCTAAAACCCAAACCCCAAACCTTAAACCCTAAAACCCTAAAACCCTAAAAACCTAAACCCAAACACTAAACCCAAAATTATAAACCCAAAACAAAAAAGCCATAAACACTAAACCTTAAAATCAAAAACCTTAAAAACCCTAACCCTAAACCCTAAATAGTAAAACCTAAATGTTAAACCTTAAATAATAAACTAAAAACCCTAAACCCTAAGCCCTAAAATCGAAACCGTTAACCCCAAACCCAAAACCCTAAAACCCAAAAAAACCCAAACACTAAACTACAAATCCCTTAACCCTAACCATAAAACCCTAAACCCTAGACGCTAATCCTAAACCCCTCAACCGTATACCCTAAACGCTAAAACCTAAAACCATAAACCCCTAAACCATAAGCCCTAGACCCTAAAACCCTAAACCTTAGACATAGAAGCCTAAACCCTAAACCCCAAACCCTAAACCTTAGACCCAAAACCCTGAAATCTGTAAACCCTAAAGCCTAAAACCCTAAACCCTAAATTATAAACCCTAAACCCTAAAACCTTGAACCCTAAATCATAAAACATAAACATTAAACCCTAAACAACAAACTAAAACCCTAAGCCCTAAAACCTAAACCCTAAATCCCGAAAGATAAACCCTAAATCCTAAAATCCCTAAACCTACATCATAAAACCCAAAAACCCAAAACATTAAAACCTAAATTCCTTAACCCTAACCCTTAAGCCTAACCATAAACCCATAAACCCTATACCTTAAACACTAAAACATAAAACCGTAAAGACCAAAGCCTAAGCCTTAGACCCTAAAACACTAAACACTTAACCCTCAACCCTAAACAATAAACCCTAAATCCTAAAACCTAAACCCATAAACCCAAACCCTAAAACTCTGAAGCCCCAAACCTTAAACCCTAAGCCTTATAATCCCTAAACCCTAAACCCTAAACCCTAAACTCTAAACTATAAACCCAAAACCATAAAACCCTAAACAGATTCTAAACTTAAAACCCAAAAACCCTAAACAGTAAAATTAAAAACCCTAAAAACCCTAACCATAAAACCTAAATGTTAAACCCTAAACATAAACTAAAAACCCTAAACCTTAAGCCCCAAAACCTAAACCCTTAACCCTAAACACCGAAACATAAACCCTAAACCCTAAAATCACAAAAACCTATACCCTAAAACCTGAAAACCCTAAACACTAAACCGTAAATCCCTTAACCTAACCTTAACCCTAAGACCCTAAACCCTATACTTTAAACACTAAAACCTAAAACCATAAACCTAAACCTTAAGCCTAAAACCTAAAACCCTAAACCCATAACTAGACCCTAATACATAACCCCAAACCCTAAACCCCATGCGCTAAAACCTAAACCCTAAACCTTAAACCATTAACCTTAATATCATAAACCCTAAACCTAAACCCTAAACAACAAACCTTAAACACTAAACCATAAACCTAGAAACCTAAACCCTAAACATTAAACCCTAAAGCTCTGAACCGTCATACCCTAAAATCTTAAAACCCAAAACCTTATACCCAAAACCCATAAATACCTAAACCCTAAACCTTAAAACCCTAAACCCTAAACTATAAACCCCAAAACCCTAAAAACCCAAAATTGTAAACCCTAAACCCTAAACTCCAAACCACAAGCCCTAAAACCATAAAACCAAAAGAGTAAACCTAACACCCAAAACCTTAAAAACCCTAAACCCTAAACCCTAAACACTAAACACTAAAACCAAAATAATAAACCCAAAACCCTAAATATAAGATTCTAATAACCCTAAACTTTAAACTTTAAACCCCAAACCCTAAAACCCATAAACCCTAATTATCCTAAACCACAAACCTCAAACCCCTAAATTCTAAACCCCAAAAACTCTAATCTGTAAACTCTAAACCATAAAACCTTAAACCCAAAACAGAAAACAATAAACCTACAAACACTAATCCCTAAAACCCTAAACCCCAAACCCCTAAACACTAAAACCCAAAACCCTTATAACCCCAAACCCGAAACACTAAAACCCAAACCCTTAAAACTCCAAACCCTAAACCCTTAAACCCTAAACTGTTAAAACTAAATCCTAAACCTTAAACAATATACCCAAAACCCAAAAACCTAAAAAACCATAATCCCTAAACCCTAAATCCTAAAACCCTAAATCCTAAACCGTTAATGTCAAAACCCTAAATGTTAAACCCTAAAAACCCTAACCCAAGAAACCATAAAATCTAAACCTTAAAACCTTAAAAACCCTAAATGCTAAACCCTAAAACCCTATAAATCTGAAACCCTAAATCCTAAACTATAAATCCTAAACATAAAAAAGTTATGTGCATCAGATTCTAAACACACCCAGCTGCGATCTCTAATCTTTTACAGAAATTTTTTTCTATCATGCCTACCGAACTCTCCTCTACTGAATGAAATTCAACATGCCATTGATTTATTCCCAGGGTCTCAATTACCTAACCTTAGTCAAAGAATTCATTAGGCATAACTTTAGTCCTTACACTGTCCTAGCCTTGTTAGCACCAAAGAGTAATGGTAGTTAAAGAATGCGCACAGATAGTAGGGCCATCAACAAAATCATCATTAAGTATAGGTTTCTCATACTTAGACTTGAGGACATGTTAGACATACAAACTGGCTCTAAGTGGTATTCTAAGATAGACTTGCGTAATGGCTACCACCAAATTAGCATTAGGCTAGGAGACGAGTGGAAAACTACTTTTAAGACTTAGGATAGTTTGTATGAGTGGTTAGTTATGCCTTTTGGGTTGTCTAATACACCTAGTGCCTCCTTCATGAGGGTTATAACATATGTCCTTCAACTGTTCCTAAGCAAGTTTTCCGTTGTTTACTTTGATAACATCTTAGTTTACAACCAGTCTAGAAAGGAACATGTTGGCCACTTATGTCAGCTTTTTGATACCCTCTGATAATCTAAGCTGTATGTGAACCTTAAGAAGTATAGCTTTTTGCATGATAGAGTGTTTTTCTTAGGTTTTATAGTGGGTGCACAAGGGATTGAAGCAGACCCTAGTAAAGTGAAAGCTGTTAGGGAGTGGTATGAACCTAGTACAATTTTAGATGTTCGAAGTTCTTTAGGTTTAACAACTTTTTATAAGCAATTCATTAAGGGTTTCAACACCATCACTTCTCCTATATCGGACTATGTTAAGAAGGGTGAATTTAAATGGAACTTGGCAGCCTCTAAATCATTTCAAGAGATCAAGGTGAGGTTGATTGAAGCACTCATGCTTTGGCATCCTGACTTCAGTAAGGTGTTTGAGGTGTCTTGTGAGCTTCTGGGGTACAGGTAGGTTGTGTCCTTAATCAAAAAGGACATCCTGTAGCATTCTTTAGTAAAGAGCTTTCTGAGCCTAAGCAACAATACTCCACCTGTGACAAGGAATTTTATGTTATGGCCCAATCCCTTGGGTTTTAGAGATACTACCTTTTACCTTAGGAGTTCATCTTCTACTCCTACCATCAAGCTCTAAGGTACCTTAGTTCTCAAAAGAATCTTATCTCTTGTCATGCTAAATGGACTACCTTTCTAAATGAATACAATTCTCATCATGCTAAATGGTCTACCTTTCTAAGTGAATACAACTTTGTACTTAAACATAAGTCGGGTGTTGAAAACAAGGTAGTTGATAGGCTTGGTAGAATGATTGACACCCTTCAAGTGCTTAGTGTTAAGCTCTCGTGGGTTGGTAGGATGAAGGAGGACTACCAAACATGTGTTGATTTTGGAAAAATCTACCGAGTTATTAGCAGTAGGGATAGGATGAGGTATAGTGACTTCTTTATTTTGAATGGTTACTTTTTCAGGGCTAATAAAATGTGTGTTCTTCATACTTCACTTATAGATTTTCTAAATTGGGAATTACTTACAAGAGTGTTGGCTTGACATTTTGATAGGGATAAGACTAATTCACTAGTTGATGATAGGTTTTATTGGCCTCTGTTAAGGAAATATGTCCAAAGAATTATGTCTAGATGTCAAACGTGTCAATTAGCTAAGGCTAGAAAGAAGAACAGTGGACTTTATATAACTCTTCCACTGCCATATGCTCATTGGAAGGATTTGAGCATGGATTATGTGTTAGGAATACCTCGGACTGCTTGAGGTCATGACTTCATCTTAGTTGTGGTTGACAGATTTTTCAAGATTGCTCATTTCATTCCCTATGGTAAACAAATGATGTGTCCCATATTGCTAAGTTGTTCTTTAGAAATGTAGTTAAGTTTATACAACTCTTCCACTGCCACATGCTCCTTGGAAGGATTTAAGCATGGATTTTGTGTTAGAAATACCTTGGACTGCTTGAGGTCATGACTCCATCTTAGTTGTGGTTGTTAGATTTTCCAAAATGGCTCATTTCATTCCCTATAGTAAACAAAATGATGCGTCCTATATTGCTAAGTTGTTCTTTAAAGAGGTAGTTAAGTTACATGGGTTGCCAGATTCCATAGTATCTGATAGGGATGTCAAAGTTGTGAGCTATTATTTGGAAGACCATTTGAAAATTGTGTAGTACTAACTTGCTTTTCTCATCCGCCTTTCACCCCCAAACGGATCACCAAATAAGGCCTGTTAATCATAGCCTTAGGGACATACTTAGATGTACTGTTGGTGAAAAACATGGTACATAGGATTTGTTGTTGTCTAATGTTGAGTTTGCCTATAACAACTCTATCAATAGGAAAATGTGGTTGAGCCCTTTTGAGTATGTTTATGGCTACAAGCCTCACACTCCCTTTGACTTAGTTCATCTTCCCCCTCACTTTCAGATTTTTGAACATGTTGAATCATTTTCCCAATATATCCATAATTTGCATGCTGAGGTTAAACGAAAGATTGTCATAAGTAATTTGAACTACAAACTTGCTGTTGATGTGCATTGTAGGAGTAAGGAATTTAATATTGGTGATAAAGTTATGGTTCGCATAAGACCTGAGCAACTAGAAAAAACTAATTTTAAAATGTTACATGCTAGATCCATAGGCCCATTTTTTGCTTTAAAGAAGCTTGGACCAAATGCATATATGCTTGATTTGCCCGGTGAACTTAATATTAGTCCTGTCTTTCATGTGAAATATTTATCACCTTATCAAAGCACCTTTAAGCATCAAGTTTTGTCAAGTTGACCTTCTGCAGGAACACCCATCCTAAAGACACCTCAGTTCCCTAAGCCAAAAGATGATATTGACAACATTCTTGATGATGAGTCCTTAAGTTTTACTATTAGTGGTGGTCGTCATTACCTAGTTCAATAGAAGGGACGCCTGCCTTCAGATGCTACTTGAATGTTTGTGAATGACCTTCGTGAGTTGTGCCTAGAGTCTTATATTGGTACTTACAGTCACACTCAACGAAGTCAAGTTTCTTTTAACCAGGTGAGAATGATGTAGTACCTAAAAACTTTAGGCAAACTTATTTTAGGCGTAGAATTAGGAAATAAATGTTAATTAGGATTCTTTGTTATATTCTTTATTGCTAGGTTTATTTATTGCCTTTAATAGTTTCCTTCTTTCTTTTCATATTTATTTCCTTTATGTTTTCACCTCATATAAATAGGGGAAACAAGACCTTTGGAAACAGTTTTGATATTATTGAATTAAAAGAAATTTCCCTTCCCCTAGTTTTATTCTTTTTCTTCTTCTCTTTTCTGTTCTCTCTTTTGGTTTTAGTCCTATTTACCCTACATTAATCAGTAGCAACTTCGAGCTATAATTCAACATTAATGTAGCTATTATCTCTTAAAACTTAAAACAAGGAATTTGTACAGCTCTTTATTAGCTTTAAAATGGACTTCTACAGCCAAAGCTATGCCCAAAATACAACAATTGCTTCTAAATCAACGATGGTGCATAGGTCACAACTTTGAAGCTAAATTTGAGCCCCTTAACATGCAAAATGAATTTCAAGTTATTCATATGACTTGTAGCTCTAGATGTTAGCTTTCCAACGAATAAAAAAAACACTCGATTTCGATCTCTGTAGCTCAAGATATGATTTTTCTACTAAAATATTGTCTATCTATTAAAATCCTGAAAGAACACAACCATTAAAACTTGTAAAATTACAAATTAAATCCACTTTTCATCAATTAAATTGAGATATTTCTGAAGCTATAAAAATATACTCAAAATAGATCTTTAAGGTTCAAAACAAATTAAAACAAGCTAAATATAAGAGAAATAAATAAAACAATTGTAAGATCATCAAATTGCCCCACACTTAGCTTTTACTCATCCTCTAGTAAATTAAACCTTAAACTCAAAATAAAAGTAATCTTAAAAATATAGAAACATGCTTTTGAGCTAAAGAGGTAATAAGATAATTCTATATTCAATGGCCTTAAAAACTCAACAAAGGAATTAAGCATGCAACCTACCAGGCAGTAGCAACTTAAAACAAAATATGTCCGTAAAAATAATTTCTTCACAAGCCAAGTAGATAAGAACTTATGCACCAAGTAAAGAGAATAAACCAAATAGATAAAAACTCAAAAAGCACAGTCAATCTTACCACAAACCCGTGGAAGATAACAAATCAATTGGAATGTATTTCTCATTCTGATTTTAATCAATTTTTTAATCTTTTTTTCTTTTTTTCTTGTTTTGCATTGTTCTTGTGTTTTGCCATTTAACGAGTGTATAACAGGGGCTCTGTCATACCTGAGCTATTAACTCAACACAATTTCAAAGTGATATTTGACCATACTTATACTTTCAGCATCTTTTCTAATAGTGATCGACTTTTACTTTAGGACAAAACCCCTACTTACTTCAATACCCAAAAATAGCTGAGTAACAACCTTTTATTCATCAGAACATAACAATTTCAACATGTTTTTCGCAAGTGATTCAAATCAACCGAGCAAACCACAAATCCAACTTAATAAGCTCATAATCTAACAAGGTTTAAATAAGCATATCAGTTTGGTGCAAAAATTAACTTCTTAAGATAATCATCAACTAACTTTATCAAAAATTGTAAAAAATATTTAAAATTAAGATTTGAGAGTTGCCTAAAGACAAGTGTGAAGTACTAACTTAACACTTAAGTTAAGCATCCAAGAACCAAAAAGTAAAATTATCTTAATAATTCAAACCAATGCTCAAAAGTATGAGTTAAAAAATTTTAGTTCAAAAATTTGGATAAATAAAATAAAAATTAAGAAATGAAGGCTAAAGTTTAACTACTTCCCCACACTTAAATTGAACATTTTTCTCAATATTCACAATAAAAACACAGATAATGAAAAGAAAATGTACCGTTCTAAAAGTTGCTTATGTTCTGATTCACAGCTCGGAATTAGACTTTAGCTCATTGCAACTATGTTTCAATTTACTTCTAGCCTAAAAAAGTAATACCTGACCAAGAAAATCAATTGTGAGAATAAAGAAACCTGAAAAATAAAAGCAGGAAAAAATAAAAATAAAAGAAAAGAAATCCTTATTGTTTGTGGGACAAGACCATGTTTGGGTTGCTTTGAGAATCCTCATAAAAGGACTTCAACTTATGCGTCTCAGTGTTGAGTACTTTGTCCGTTTTTAAACTTTTAAGCCCGACTGCATCATGAGTAGAAATATCAATAATAACAAATGGCCCAGTCTAATTTTGCTTAAACTTACTAAGCAACATTTTCCATGTTTTCTTATGTTTGAGCAATACCTTCTATCAACCATAAATGGCATTTCCTGCTCTTGCTACAACTAGGCATTTTTTTTCTTATCTTTTTGTGCCAACTTGGTTAGTTTTCAAAATTTGTTCCTAATTCATTCTACACCAAAAGTATCAATTTTTTCAATAAAAGAAACAAAATTATCATTGTTAATTTCCTTCAACAATGTGTAAAAAATATTGAACTGTGTAACTTTGCTATCAAATTTCATTGCAAGAGTGCTAGTATCCACATCAATCTTGGTCTTAGATGTCTCTAAAAATGGTCTTCTTAACAAAATAAAAGTTGTTAGGTCACTATTCTCCATATCAAGCACGTAAAAATTAGCAGAAAAAATTAAATTCTTTACTTGCAGAAAAACATCTTCAATTATGCCCTTGGGATAGACATTAGATCTATCAGTTAATTGAATCATAACACCAATTTCATTCAAAGGTTCAAGTTTCAAAAAAGCATATATAGTATATAGCATAACATTAATTGAAGCTTTTAAATCTAACATAGTTTTTTCCACCTTAAAATTGCATATTACACATGATATAGTGAGCATACCAGGGTCCTTACACTTTTGATGCCACTTCCTTTGGATTATCGCTAACACATTCTCACCAACTTTGATCATCTCATCAGTTTGTAGCTTTTTTTTATTGGTGCATAACTCCTTCAGAAACTTGGCATTCTAAGGCACTTGTTTGATTGTATCAAGTGAAGGTATGTTCATTTCAACCTTCCTAAGAGTCTCAAGAATTTCTTTCTCTGTTTCTTCCTTTTTTGATTTCGCTAACCTACTAGGAAAATAAGGAGAAATTAGAATTTTGACTTTGAAAAAATTGGCTTATTACTCACTTCCTCAGTTAGTGCATCAGAAGTTGCTGGTTTTAGGGAATCTTATTCCTTTTTTGGTGTTGCCATTTTTTATATGGTGGTTTGTACTTCTTTTCCACTTTGACAACATTAGCATGCCCTTTCGGGTTGATTTCAACTTGAGATGGCAGCCTCCTTTTTTCAGCTTCAATTTAGTTCAACGAGGCTGCAAGTTATGAAATTTGGTTCCTCAAGTCTTTAATCCTAGCTTTTGTTTCCTACTGAAATATTTAAGTGTTAGTAGCTAAAGCTTTCACAATATCCTCTAAAGCCATACCTAAACTTGGTCATTGGTTTTATTGTGGATAAGCTGGTTTGTTGTAACTAGGAAATGGGTACTAAGCCTGGTTACTTGGCTGCCCATATCTCAAATTCAAGTGGTCTCTATAACCAAGATTATATTCATTCACATAAGAGTCATACCTTATTGGTTGGCTAACAAACTCGCTTACTGCATTCACTTAAAGTATTGCATCCTTTTGAAGTTATTGGCACGAGTTGGTAGGGTGTCCTTGAAAAAAGAAAATACCTTAAACTCTAGGATTTTAGACCTATCCTAAAGCAACTTGTTTAACAAGAGAGGTTAGTTCAGAAATTTGAGCTTCAATACTATAAGTTCTTACCTCATTTACCTTTTTCGGCGCATGGTCAACCCTTATCCCAAACTATTACAAGTTGGCTGCCATTTTAGAAATTAGGTCGTTTGCTTCTTCAGGCATTTTTCTACAAGTGCTCCTCCACTTGCAGCATCCAACATACTTCCGTCCATGAACAACAGCTCTTCATAGAAATACTGCAGTATCAATTGGTTAGAAGTCTGGTAATGTAGACAACTTGCACATAGTTGGTTAAATCTCTCCTAGTATTCATAATGGCTTTCTTTATTGCACTCCTGAATCTTGCTAATTGTCTTTTATATCGTTCAAACCCTTGAAGCTAGAAAGAACTTTTTCAAAAAAATTTTCTTTTGGTCATTCCGAGTTCTGATTGAACCGGAAGGAAAGTAGTACATCTAATCATTTGCCTCTTGTCTACCAAGGTGGACGAGAAGGCTCTTAGCTTAATCTATTCTTCTATAACTCCTTGTGGCTTTATGGTTGAGCAAAAAATATAAAATTCTTTCAAGTATTTATAGGGGTCCTTGCCTGCAAGTTCATGAAAGGTAAGCAATAAATGAATCAATTCAGATTTTAATTCAAAAGTTACCTCAACATCAGGAAAATCGATGCACAAGGGTTGTTGGACAATGTCGGGAATTGTAAACTCTCTTAATGTTCTTTGCACGGCCATCTTTACAACAATAATAGCTCATTCCTTGCTTTCAAAGTCACTATTTGCAAATGTCGAAGCTGTAAGATTGATCACTTGCCGTTTTGCTTTCCTATTTGCTTTTGCTATCTTCTCGATCTCTGGATCAAACACTAATTCATCTGTACAAGAAAATCTTGGAATAAGTCAATTTACTTAAAAAGAAACTATAATAGAAAAACAAATCTCCCAGCAATGATGTCAAATTTTTGGTTGGCCGTCAAAACCACCAAAATAATTCTAGCCTCACTAACAGCTTAGAATAAATAAATTTGTAATATAGCAATGAAAACCAAGTCAAATCTCAAGAAAAAATTTTAACTAAAAGCTTCTTAACAAAAAATTGAAATAAAAGAATGGGGGGATCATTTGCAATCAGAAATAAAATTAAAAACTAATCAGAGAACAAAAATTAAGAAACTTATGAAGTAAGAAATCAACAAAACAATCACGAATGCAAATTTTGGCATCAGTAAACTTCTACCGCCGAATTCCTACAATTGATCATTGATGCATAGATAGATTAATTAAGACTTTGAATATTTATCGTTGGAGCTATCTTCCTACCTCTCCTTAGTCATAGTTAATTAGAAAATAAGTGATCTAATTAATACTAACTATTAAATTACTTAAGGCAAGTACTTTGGTTTAATTTAACAATTGCATTAAAAATTAAAGAGATTGATGAAGCTAAACAACACAAACACAAGCGATTCCATTTAATTTAGATAAATGTTCTTCCTAAGATTTATGACTTTTGATGCAATAAATCAATCGATCTTATTCATTTCACAGATTATAGAGATCAAACAGTTACAAATTTGATTTCTAATCCAACAATAAATTAAATTCAAATAACAACTAGTAGGCCTTCTAAGCATATAAGAAAAACAATCATGAAATTAATCATAAAAGAACACATAATATTGAAAGTATTAATTGGCTGAATAAAAACAATTTTGATCTCACAATACTGAAGAATATGGGATTTCGGTCTCATTCAACTAAGAATAAAATGATTAGCCAGATATGGTCATGGAAAACAAAGAGAAGGAAAAGAGAAAAAGAAGATATGGACAAAAAACAGGATGAGAGCAGCCATGAAGTGTCGCAGGTCTACTGCTCCTCTTCTATTATATGAATAAAAATCAAACCTAAAGGAAAAAAACAAAGAAAACTCCCTAAACCCTTTACAATGTTCTAAAATAACCCCACACAGATATAAAAGACTAAAAATAACTAGAATGTCTTAATATGACCAAAAGAATGGTGTCTTTAAGTTGGAGTTTTCACCTACATGGTTTAGAAACCTTTGAAATTAATCTACGTCAAAACTGGTTTTAAAGTTGTGAGCCAAGAAATGTTTTAAAACATTAGCAGCAACTTCGAGCTAAAATTCAACCTTGATGCAGCCATTATCTCTCAAAACTCAAAACATGAAAGTTGTAGTGCTCTTTCTTAGCTTTAAAATTGAATCATATAAAACCGACATCTACGGCCAAAGCTATACCCAAAATAGCGCAACTACTTTTGAACTAGCAATGGCATGCAAGTCGTGACTTTGAAGCTAAATTTGAGCCCCTTAACATGTAAATTAGGTTTCAATGTATTCATATGTCTTATAGCTCTAGATGTTAGCTTTCTAATGAATAAAAAATCACTCCATTTCAATCTTAGTAACTTAAGATATGATTTTTCTACTGAAATATCATCAATCTATCAAAATCCTGAAAGAACACAACTATTAAAACTTGTAAAGTTGCAAATTAAACCCATTTTTAATCAATTGAGTCTAGATATACTCTAAACTATAAAACATACTCAAAACATACTTAAAATAGATATTTAAGGTTCAAAACACAGTAAAATAATCTAAATATGATAGAAATAAATGTAACAATTGTAAGCTCATTATGTCACTAACCATAGATCCAACAATGACAGATGTAGTGGCTAATACACAAAATAAATGAAAATGGAAAATTACACAAAGTTCCTGAAGTTTATTAAAAGTTGCATTAGTACTCTAATATTTCAAAATGAATAGCTTGCCACATTTACTATTAGGTTTTTAACAGCTAGTGGCATATTCGGTAACAAACTGTAATATTAGTGGTAATACAGGCCCAAACTATGACTTCAATGATGCAATTGAAACCACTCAAAACTATAGTGACTAGATCTATCTAGACTAATAACTATGGTGATTTTTTTGGTACTTTTATCTTTTTTAAAACTTTAATGTTAATCCTTGGATTTGGATTGTAATTTGAATACCACCCCTTTTGCATCTGATTCCATATGTATACATATGGGGTTTACCGGCCTTCAAGAAACTTCCATTTTCATGAAAAGTCTTTTCATATGTCATTATGAACACTATTATGAAGAGGACTGGTTTAAAAATTCAAGGCTTTGTCATGTGTCCCATCTTTAATTTTTAATTTAGGGCAAGTTCGAATACAATTAATGACATTAATTGGTCAACTAATAAGAGCGGTCAAATGATGGCATGTGAGAAAGGTAAGAAAAGCGGGCCAGACCTGGCCAAATTTACAGTTCCGTGCCATTGGTAATTTTCTCCCCTTCCCCCACGAGAAACCAACCTTGTTTAGGTGTCCTTGTCCTTTGCCAAGCACGAAGCTACTGCCCACTACATAAACTCCACTGCCAACCACTAATAGCTTTGGATCCAGTTCCCCTTAGCATCCTTCACCTTTGGCAACTCCCTGTAAAAGACATTGGCGGCTTCAATTTTCAAGAGCAATGTATGTACGCCTTTCACTGTTCACTGCGCCACTATTAACTGAGATAATGGCCTTTTGAATTCGAGCTCTTATCCGATTTTCTTGCACAACCTCTAGCTTCACCAATAAACCTGGTTCAACCATATCTGAACCCTTGCTTACCCATCCTATCGTTCCCTAAACCATCGCCCAAAAAGAGCTCATTGGAGCACCATCCACAGACCACTGTGTTGGATCTGCCGATTGCCACCATATCCATACATACACATGAATCTAGGCCAACCCATTCTGCCATTAATGGATGCTTAGCTGCAATGGCACAAAGATGTAATTACGGCCAAAATTAGGAACTTTTTCATACTTACCGTGAAAAACCTGACCCAAAATGGCATTAATGGAGGCTAATTATTCTGATTTATGTCCTCAAGTTTCAAAAATACCACAAACCCTCCCCTGTTTTCAAATTAATATCATTTCTAATTCTCAAGCATTAGTCAATAACAAGTTTGTTAAAATAGATAGTCTATCTAAAATTGGTATTGGTATTCTGAAAATTGTAAATTATATGTACATTCATATCAAGTTATAAGATTCTACTAGAAGAAAATGAGCTTAGGGCTTATTACAAGGATTATAACTAATTTAGACACTTCTGTATTTCAATTGCAAAATTTAATTGTGAAAAGGCATAAACGTAACAAGGGCAAAAATTTAGAGGTAGAATGAGAACTTACCCCTAACCTGTAGTATGATTTGTCACAATTTTTATAACCTTCGTTACTTATAATAGGCCAAACTTCATAATCAGCTGTTAAACTTGACCAAAAAATGGATAGATGACCCCCTAAAAAATCTCTTTATGGACATGAGCCTCCAAACTCACTTAATCGAGAGACATGAGCCCTTTTGTCAGCCTCCATTACCAACATGCATGTTTTCCGGAATGTTTCACAACACTTTAGAATGCCAATATATTATGACTTAGTTGATTTCTTTTCACATTTTATCAATTTTAACCAAAGCTTCCTCCACCAACAAGCTTGGCATCTTCTTCCTAGTATGATGGAGCAACATGACTAGCCTCGATGGTTTCACTAACAACACCACTACGAACAAGCCTATGACAAGACCACCCCAACTCCATGCCAACCCAGCCGCAACGTCCTTCGGCTCACTGTAGACCTCGCATTGGTCAAGGCCCACAACCCGCTCCACACCAACATCTACTACAAAAAACCAACTACTTCAGCCCAGGCAAACCATTCTTGAACTCTGTCCTAATTCGAGACCTAAGCTTTCAGGCTAATTGGGTTGGTGTTGTGCACTATAGAAGGGGCGAATACAAGCAAGTGAGGAAAATGGACCTTTTTTTGTATGAGCAATTGGTAAGGGAGGGCTATGTTCGTGAAATATAGAGGTGGCTTTAAAAAAGCGATATTGTGGTGTTAGCGCGATAGTGACATGTTGAGAAGTGAGACGCAAAATTGGTATAAAGTTAAAATTGTAAAAGTTTGAAGGGGATCATCCAAAGTTACAATTTATTAGTATTTTAACCCAAAACAACTTAAAATATTCAGAAAAAAAAAACATGCATGTTAGTAACAGAGGCTGATAGAAGGGCTTAAATGTGGTGATCCGGTTAATTCAAGGGCTTATAAAGGTCGAGTCAGCATTTGATGGGGGTGTTTATTTGTTTTTAGTTAAGCATGCGGGCTGATTATGGATTCTGGTTATAATAAATTGTAGTCAAATAATGTAAAAAAGCAGTCTTGCCATCAATGGTGATAATTATGTCAATCTTTTGCAATTGACATGTTAACAAAAAAAGTTTTTAGCATGCCTCCTAAGGCAAATTTCTCTAATTTTATCCTTAATTATGGTCATTTTTATCATGCTTCTAATATCTTTATTTTTATTTGTATTTCTTAGCATATATTCGTTTATGCATTGCATCATTCTTATCTCTACTAAACTTGGAGTTTATGCTGACAGTATTTCTCACCAAAATTTTTAGGCACAGTTCTCAAGTCATCAATAGACTTTTCAGCTTAGTTTTGGGTGAAAAAGGGAAATACCCTTCATTTCTAAGGGGCAATTAATTTTCTAGTAAAATTAATGTAATATTATACATTATTTTTTGGATAAAGTGATTATTTGTTAAAATTATAAATTTTTGGAAATCTTATATATTAATAAAGGGTCTAATACCCCTTTTGCCCTTCAGCCTTTGTCAACTCAAACTTTTTACCCCTTGAACTTTAACTTAGGTTAACTTGTCCCCTCAAACTTTGAAAAGTGGTACCTTTTGCCCTCTTGACAAGGGGTGGCAAAATTTGACCCGACCAGAAAAAATTGGGCCGATACACCCGAATTCAAACCCAACCAGACCTAATTCAACAAAAAAAAAAGTCAATGACCCGAACGTGAACAAAAAAAACCCAAAACCCGAATAACCCGAACTTGAATTGGCCCAAACATAAAATAACCCGAACCCAAAATGACCCAAACCCGATACTGACTTGACCCAAACCCGAAAAAACCTTATTCTAAACCCGACAAGACCCGAATTTAACCCAAATCAACATAAATATATGGTCGACAAACATTTAAAAATTCATGATTTTTTTATATATTAATTATTTATCTTAATTGTACATTAATTATGACCACGTAAATTAAAAATTCAAAAAATACTTCAAAAATATTTTTTGTTTAGGTACCTTATGGAATTTAAATAGAAAATTAATAAAATAATTTGTCTTAGTTTGTTTAGAAGTCTTCTAGGATTTACTGGTTGAAAGAACTTAATAATTTTCAGTATTCTCAAATTTTAGTATAATCCTATAAAGTTACCAAATCAAACTTTGATTTTTTATAATATGAAGGAATTATTTCAGTATCTATCATCATTAGTTGCCTTCTACATTTGATAGCAAGACTAAACTATATAAAATTTTCATCCAAAGTACTAGTAAAACACGCATTGGTTCGAGATGATTTGATTTCGCATGGTTCGCATAGGCTCCAGCTCAAATTACTTAAAGCATTTTTTCCCATTCAAAACTAAAGCTTTGCAAAAATAACTAGATTTTCCAGAATTTAGTGATTTTGCCCCCAAACTTTTCAATTTTGATAGATTTACCTCAAATTCTCGATAGTTGACAAATTTCCCTCCAAATTTTCAATTTTTCCTAGAACTTTCTAAAAGCCCCTAATTCACACCTAAACACTTCCATTTCACCTACAGTGACCACAAACGACCTTTAGGGCTCAAAATTAGTACCTAAACAAAATTAATTCATTTTTTTACCCTAAATAATGACTCTAAATTCCTAAAAAATTATAACTCGAATTGTCATCATAATTTAAATGGATCTGATCCTACCAACTGCTTAAATTCTAAAATGACTAAGTTTATAGTTTCATGAATCAAATTTGAAAAGTTCAAAATTAGGTATTTTTATTAAAATAATTGTATATTAGATTATTTTTATTAAATTAAATATTTTAGATTATTTTTTATGCCTAGTAATTTTTTAGTTATGAGGTACTTAAATTTTTAAATTTTCATTTTAGTCACCCATAGAAATTGCAACATGGTTCTCCAAAATTTTCAAATATTTGCATAAAAAATCAAATTGTTTAATTTAATTTTTAGCAAAACCTAAATAAAAAAATTAAATTAATTTAGTTATTCTAGCATATGCACCAATAACTCGATTAGACCTGAATATCAACTCGAATCTGACCCAAAACCCAAATAACCCAACCTGAAATTACCCAAAATTGAAATTGACCCGACCCGAGTTAAGCCCGAACCCAAATTAGCTCGACCCGAACCTGAAATTAGCTAAACTTGCAATTGACTCAAAACCAAATAACCTGACCTAAACCTGAATTAATGATAACCCAACTGAACCCAAACTAGAATGACCCAATCCAAACCCAACCTGACCCACCTGATTGCCATCTCTACTCTTGACCAATGAAAATGAATGATAAATGAACTTCAGTAGTAATTTTCCCATTGTTTCTAATGCAAGCTTTCTAAAATATCAAGGGAAGAACAAAAATCAACAGAGCTTACCTTACCTTACCTTTCTTTTGTATTATTAATCTATTTTCTTTCTCAATAAAAGATGTCTCTCTGTTTCTCTTACCAATTGATTATTTTCTCTTTGCTCTGTCTGAACATATATTGATACACTAAATTTTGACAAATTGACGTTAATTTTTTATAGGAGATTGTTGGTGATGGGTCGCTTTTCTTTCAGTTTCTTCTATTGGCTCTATCCTTTAATCCGAGTCACAAATTCAAATTATTCTGAAGTGAGGAGAGAAAAAAAAAAATGGATTGTGCCGGGTTTGAAGGCGGCAAAGGTGACATTTCTCATGGCTGCATGAGCCCCATTTGAGATTGAGGGCGATGACTGTCTAAACGGCGCCGCATCCTGATCCCCTCCTCCCCCATACAAGTTATGAAACTCATAGCTGCCGCTCCGGTGGCCGCGAGCATGCATCCAAGCTGTCATTTATGATAGTAAAAGAAGGGAGTGAAGGACCCAGAATTTTTATTTTCATAATAATCACCATTACTCTCTCTGAAATCATTGACAATTTTTGGTATCCAGCTATTGCTTTCACGAATTGGTATTTGGATTCTAAGTTGGCATCACTGAGGAGCCCATGTCATCGAATTTAAGCTTCCTTGAATGGTTCCATCGTGAATTTGGATGTGGATTAGCATTTTCAGCGCCATTATGCTTCTGGGTCGTAGGGAAACGCGGAAGAGAGAGTAAGGTTTCGGACCTTTCAAAGTAAACAAGACTTTAGTCAGAAAGGGAGGACGGCACGGCTTTGATGCAGGCACTCCGACCAGGCAGTCTGAAAATCCCATGGCCTCCGATAAAACAGGAAAAATCATATGGCTTGAAGTGGAAAAAGTGTTTACTTAGTCCTTTATCTTTCCTGTTTGTTTATTATGGTCCTCATATAAGTCAAACAAGCATTTTTGTGACAGAAAACATGCATGTGACTGGCATTGATTCATTAAACTGGGGAGATAAGGTAAAAAGTCTCACTTTGCAAAGTTCAAGAGACGGGTCAACCTGAGTCAATGTTCATAAGGTCAGTCTGAGTTAACAAAGTTTAAAGGCCAAAAGGGGTTTTAGGCCTATTAAGAAGTCCAAAAATTTTATCTTTTTATTTTTATTTTTTTGAAAAATGAGTACTTTTATTAATTTTTACTTTTAAGTTATACAAGTTTAAAATTCAATAAAAAATATTTCATTTTTTCAAAAATTATTTAAAATTACATTCTAGACATCTCGAAGTGCAAAATTTCAATAAATTGACAATTTAAAAAATAATTATTTTATATATGAAAAATGCACAACGATACATTAACTTTAATGAAAAACACTACAACACAGATTTTAAATCGCGACTGAAAGTCAGTTGCTAAGTGTTTTAGTCACTAATCAGTTATAAGTAAAAAGGTGAACTTTTTATTTCAATCGCCCACATATCAGTTGTCTTCCAGTCATAAACTTTTTATAGATGTGTCTATTAGTCGCCTTTTAGTCGGAAACTTTTTATAGATTTGACTAAAATCGCCCTTTAGTCGCTTTTTTATTTAGAACTTTTGGATTTTTAGGGTTTATGTTTTTTTAGAGTTTAGGATATACGTATTAGGGTTTTTTTTGTTTTAGGGTTTGAAATTCTTTTTTAGGGTTTAGGGATATAAAATTAGGATTTATAGCTTTCAAGGGGTTAAAGGTATTGCATATAGATTTAGGATTTGGAATTTTTATTTAAGGTTTAGGGTTTGAAATTAGTATAGGGTTTTGGAATTTATTTTAGGATTAATTTAGAGCTTTTTATAATTTAGGGTTTGAGAATTATTTTAGGACTTAGGAATATATATAAAATTAGGATGGTTTAAGGGTATTTAATTAAGTATTAGGGTATTGAAATTTAGGGTATGGGATTTGCATTTAGGGTTTAGGATTTAGGGTTAATGGCATATATTAAGTTTAGGATTTAGGGTTAATGGTATAGATTAAGTTTAGGGATTAGGGTTATATATTTAGGGTTTAGGATTTAGGGTTACATATTTAGGGTTTAGGGTTATATATTTAGGGTATAAACTAGGTTTAGCGTTTAGGGTTGAATTCAGGTTTGTATTTAGGGTTTTGGGTTTAATTAGGGTTTAGTGTTTAATTAGGATTTGTATTTATGGTTTAGGATTTGCTTTAGGTTTTATGGTTTAATTAGGTTTTAGGTTTTAGGGTTAATGGTAGTTAGGTTTAGGGTTTAGGATTTAATTAATAGGGTTTGTATTTAGGGTTTAGGGTTAATGGTGGTTAGGTTTAGGGTTTATGGTTTAATTAAGAGTTAGGTTTTAATTAGGGCATGTATTTAGGGTTTAGGGCTTGATTAAGGTTTGTATTTAGGGTTTATGGCTTTAAGGTTTACTTAGGGTTTAGGGATATAATGTATCATATGCGTCATAATGTATCACACACACACACACACACACACACACACATACATGTGTGTGTGTGTGTTATATACATACATACATACATATATATATATATATAACGTTAGTGATATATCATATATTTTAATGTATTTACTAAATATATCATATATTTAGAGTTTAATTTAGGGCTTTAGGGTTTATGGATACAATATGTCATATATTATAATGTATCATATGTGTGTGTGTGTGTGTGTGTGTGTAATGTGTGTGTTATTGTGTATACATTAAAAATATTTTAGATATCCCTAATACATTAAAAATATGGTTTTAATATATAAAATATATTATTATTATTATTATTATTATTATTATTATTATTATTATTATTATTTACTTATTATTATATTAAAAGTCCATATATTATACATAAAAACTCATATATCATACACCTAACCCAAATTCAAACCCAACCTAACTCTAACCATATATACCCGCATATACCCTCTTCTCACTCTCATCTCTCAATTGTCTTTCACTTTCATCTCACTTTCATCTGTCATCTCCGCATCACCGGTGGCACTAGATTTTTGCCTCACCCAGCCATGCGACATTGCCCATCCACCTCACCTGTCATCGTCCTCGCTGCCGTTTCCTCTGCCTGCTTGATCTCCTCACCACTGTCTCCTCGGCTTGGTTGATCTCCTTGTCGTCCACCTCGCCTCACCGTCGCTTCATTGATTTCCTCCTTGACTTCACAACCATCAGAATTAGTTTCCTCAGCCTCCCCGCTGTTGCCTCCTTGGCCTGTTCGTCGTCCTCCTTGCGGTCACCTCCTCTACCTACCCATCATCCTCCACACCATCACCTCTTGGGCCTACTCATTGTCTGCCACGGTCTTCTCAGTGGCCCATCGTCTTCTTCACGGTCTCATCAATGTCCTCCTCTGTCCCCTCCACCCCGCTCATCGGCCTCTGCCTCCTCCAGATCTAAGTTTTAAAACTTTTGAATTTTCTCCATACCCGATTTTGAATTTTTTAATTTTTAAATTTTATATTTTTGTATGAAAATTGATTTTTACATTAATATAAATGTATTTTATTTAAATTTAAATTTCATTATTTGATTATTTTATTTTTAATAATCAAAGTAAGTTAATATTCATGAATTATCAATTAAATAACAAATAAATAATTGACTAAATTGAATAATATTAATTAAATAACAATTACATTAAATAATAATGTAATTTTTTGGAAGGAAAAGCTCCCAATATATCAACTGAATTAGACTAAAAAGGCAGTCGCTATTATAGCGACTAAAAGAGTTAGTCACAAATTCGTGACTGAATTTTGACTGATACTGTCAGTCACTTTTTTCAGTCGATTTTCAGTCGAAAACCATTTGCAACTAAAATCTGACTGAAATATTAGTCACTATTTTGCATTCATCTTATAATGAAACAAATTGGCTCTAAATGATATGGATCATGGGTGAGAGAAGGTTGGGTGTGGCTATAGCAAGGCAAGGAGATCTTCGTGCAGTTCCCCACCATTCTCATCTCTGCCATTGCCTACATTACCAATGGACAATTCAGAGTCTTTATTGTCTTCATCGCCAACAATAATAAAGGGCCTGAATAAGGAAGGTAATTGTGAAATGCCTCTATATCCCATATCGGAGAAATGTGAGAAGCCTTATGTCAATATATGAACTGAAGTTCCAAAGCATAAGTACTATTTTCACAAAGAAAATCTCATGTGATATGGGTAGGTGTTTTATTGACTGGTTCTAGACTTGAGTTATTACAAATGGTATCATAACTAATTCGGGGCCGTGATGATATGACATAGTTAAGACCTTTTTCTTTCTTAAAAAATATAGATATTAGGCGTGCACATACATCATCTACCAAACAAGAAACCAAATGAAGGCATTGGGTATATAGAGAGGAATTTGTAGCACCCTTAAACCCCACATTGAAGACATTCAAATATATAGACTCAACTTAAATTATTGAATATAAGCACTTAGTTTCTGTCTTTTTCAAAAAAAAAAAAACTTATGTGGCATGGGCAAGATTCCCTACATTTCACATTAGAAATATGTGAATATATAGACTGAACTCAAGTTACTGGCCATAAGTACCTGGTGCTTATCATTTTTATAAAGGATTGCTCATGTGATATAGGTAGAACCGCGATGATATGCATACTAGATGTGCACATCCATCATCTATTGGGTTTGACATTGAGTACATAACAGGAAAATCCTTATATCCCACATTAGGGAAATGTGGGAAGCCTAAAAGCACCTAGCTAAATGGAATACCCTGTATATTTAAAAGGGAATGGTCAATTTGGTTAATATGGAAACAATAGTGATTTATTTGACAAAAAATGAACAACAACGGCCAAGTTGGGTCACTTTAGAAATATTAATGGTTTATACATTAGTTTTACCTTATAGAAACAACAAAGTGTTAATATGGAAAATATAAGTGAAAATTTTGATAATGTTGGAGAAAATAACTAGACCCAATTAGTTTTGCATTATTTTAACACATTATTGTGCATTATTTTTTATAGAATGATTATTTACTAAAATTATTAATTTATTAAAATCTTACACTTTAAAGTTCTAAGAAGTATTTCTATAATATCTTTTGTGAAAAATAAATATTTTTTATTAATTTTATTTTTGTAAGTTGGTTAAGTTAAAAAAATTTTAAAAAAAACTCTACTTTTACAAATTTACTTTTTTTTAAAAAAAAATGCTTCATTTAAATTAAAAATGATTCAAACGACATCTTACAAATCAATGATAGCATAAGATTTTAAAAAAACAACAAGAATATAAAACTGGCCACAAAAAGATTATTCGTTTATGCGGCACAGAATAAAGAATAGAGAATTAGATCAAGTTAAATATTTTAGATAAGCCAAAATAAATCTAAAGTATATAACTCACAAATAACTAGAACAAAGCCCATAACAAGCCAACAATAACCTAACAGCACTAGAACCAATCAGACATTAGGGGCCTATATAAGGCTATTTATAAAAATAAAAAATTACCTGTAAAACATAAAAAAATAAAGAATGACTTTATTCTATACAATTATCTCTATACCTATTGTTAAGGTTAGGATACCCTAGTGAGTTAAGATTCCAGTGAACTTAAAAGAAAATCTAGATCTACCACTACCCACCTTCAATAGAAAATTTACCATGCGAGAGTCTCGAATTACACTTGAATATCAAGATTTAAAGCAGATTGTATGCACCATAAAATTTGATAAATAACATCATATAAGGTCAATCAATGAATAAAAACATTGGAAAAGAACCAGTCAAATCCTATCTGAAGCCCTAATCTGGCTGGAAATAACAGAGAAGGATGAGGAACAAGCCAAAAAAGAATGAGTTTAAGGAGAGGAGGTCAGGCGGCTAGGTTTTTTTACTGTTTCAAAATTAATTATTTTTTAGAATTCTTAAAGTGCAAAGTTTTAATAAAATTTAAAATTTGGACAAATAATCACTTGGATTAAATACCAAATTTACCACTGAAAAATACCGAAAGAACCAAATTTATTATTAAACTTTTAAAAGTACCAAATCTCATACTGAACTTTTTTTTTAGACCAAATTTACCACCAACGTTATAAAAATTATCATATTTGCCATTCCTCCATCAAATGACCATCAAATAAGTTGGTAAAATAATATTTTTGATCCTTTGTTCTTTACATTTTTTTCTAATAGTGCCCTAATTTTGCCTATCTATTAATCATGTCATCTTCTTCCTCACCAACAAATTCTGCCTCTCCAAAACAGGCACTGTTGTGAGTTTTCCAACCCTAATCCGCAAGCGCATGGGACGTGTGTAGATAGGGTGAATGAGTATCGATCCCACGAGGATTGATTTATATTATTTGCTAATTATCGCTACCTTGAGACTCACTTTAGCTAAACAAGCAATAATTGATGATTTACTCACTATTAAAATAGCTAAGTTTGCAACTCTACTTAAATTACTACTAAACAAGAACAACAAACACAATGCAAATTAGAGGTTTTCTAGTGAATTAACAAAACACACTTCCTATGATTTTCACTATTTGACTTGGTTAACTAGTGAATTAAGGCTAATAGTTTGGTTTTTCTACTTGTTGGTGAAGTTAACTAATTAGGCCTTTACTCTCCCAAGTGAAAGGGTCACTCTCCCAAGCTTATACTAGAATGGACTCCCATCCAAATTACTAGTTCAAGAGGGGCATTACAAATTCAATTTACCTTCACCTAGTGTCTTAGACTAGTCTCCCAACAAGCCCATGGCCACTACACTCTTCTCCTAATTATAATTCTTTTTAATATTTTCCAAGAGTTTAAAAGAAATCTAAGGTGCAATTGACTAGGGCCCTTAATCAATCAACACAACAATTAACTCAAGGAGAAGAGTAAACAAGCAATGGAGGATAACCAAAGTCAAATAACCATTAATCCAACCAACATAACCAATTCAAGTAGCTACAACCATAGAAAGTGTAGAGAAAACTACTCCATAATCAAACTAAACATAAACATGAAAATACATAAAAGAGCATCCATGTCTAAATACAAGATAAAAGAAGGAAAGAAGGAACCCAATACACTTTAAATGCTTGATTCCTCAAGGCTCCTACAAGTCTTCAAGTCCTCCAAACCTTCTCCAAGCAAGAATCCACAAATGCTCCCAAGAAAGATGAAGAAATGTAAAAATTGGTGATAAAAAACTTAAGTCTAAGATGATAAAATGAAGATGAGGTGTCCCTTTCACTCACCAAACCATTTGGATAGAAATCATTGGCCAATAATAAGCTTGAGTTCAAATTTGAGATAGGGGACCACTTTCTCGGGTGACTGGCGCCTAGGCCTCAGGAGGGGGTGATTGGGCGCCTAAGCCTCCAGGCTTGAGGGTGCTTTGGCCCCTAGGTCCCAGGAGGGGGTGCTTGGGCGCCTAGGCCTCCAAGCTCTCAGGTGCCTAAGGCCTAGGCCTCCAAGGTGCATTTTTCAGGCAGCAGGCTTTTGAATTGTGGCGCCTAGGCCTTACAATTATAAATTTCCTTAAGTTTTTCATACCCATTTTTCGTTTCACTCATCTCAGTGTCATTCCAATGCTACGGTCCACTTCTCCAACCTACAAAATAAAGGATCAAAGCAAGAATCGGCCAAAAATATTGAGTGGTAAGGTAGAAAATTGTGGTCAAAGTTGATAAAAAGTCAACATGTTTGACCACAAAATTAACATTTATCAGGCACCTTCTGTCAGCAATAGCACTAATAAGAGGCAACCCTGCCCATGAGCATGGTTAACGACCACATTAGCACCTAGCTACTTCGCCAGGCCTGCGGCCATTGCCATCAGTAGTGCATTCAAGTACCCCACTAGTTGTTCTCCATGGCAAAGAATAGGGGGCCGATGATTAACGGTAAATTCCCTTGGAGAGATTAAAGTGTCAGTAGGTTTTGCAATTCATAGGTCTTATAAAATTTTTCAAGAAGAGGATTGAAGAGATGACATGGAAGGAGAAAATGGTTTTGGGAGAATTGGGGATTCAGTGAATGCGATTAATTTGATGGAATTGGGTCTCATGGAGGTGTGGAAGGAGATGAATGAAGAAGGCCTCATAATGGTGAAAAGATGAGGAACACAGACACAAAGCCTTTGGAGCTGAGGTGAGAAGTAGAGAGAGGAGATGTTGTGGCTGAGCAGTGAAGAAGCCAATAATGAAGAAGATGATGTGATTATTAGATGGGCAAAGTTAATGCACTAGTAGAAAAAATGTGAGGAACCAATGAATAAAACTATTATTTTACTCAATCATTTGACGGTCACTTAACGGAGGAATGATGAATTTGGTAATTTTTGTAACATTGGTGGTAAATTTGGTCTTAAAAGTAAAGTTTAGTTTGTGATTTAACACTTTCGATACTTTTCAGTGATAAATTTGGTAATTAATCCTAATCACTTTATAGAAGGGAATACACTGATACAAATGCAAAAAGAACTAGCTATGAAAGTTTATAGGTTTTCTAGAAAACTGAGGGAAAGTATAATGATCATTGATAAAAGAGAAAGGCAGGCTAAAATATTTTTTAGAAAGAAACATAGTCATCTTAAGATGCTGATGTATTTTCTAACCCAATAATTATGACTATGGTCCTGGACCTGTATTATGTGTTCTTATTGAATCATTTGCTACTGGTGGTTCTCCGATTTACCAATTTAAAGATGAGAAGAGTCATAAATATTTTGATGTCTTAGATTGTATTAAGTGCTTACAATTCTTTAATGATGATGATGAAGATAAATCAAAGACAAAGAAGAAAAAGAAGAAGTCATCTCAAGAGCTTTTTTGCCAAAGATATGAAGACAGAGATTCAACTGTTGGACTCCTTCGTGAACCATTCGAAAAGTTTGACTATTACGTCTTATATTTTGGTAAAAAATATGAACAACCTTTTTAGGCTTAACGTCTTTTTGACAAGCTGTTTGAACTTCCACATCCCTCTCCTGAAGTTAAAATGGTTGTACATCCATATTACAATAAGGCGCTTAAACAATTAAAAAAGGAACAGTCTCCTCCTTCCATTTTTTAGGTTAATATGTTTGAGATGAAGTAAGAAGATTTTCCTACATTAAAATTTGAAGATCCTTCTTCCTCTAGCAAACATAATTAGAAGATTCCACAACCAACATTTGTTAATTCTAAAGAATGAAAAAAAAAGGATACCTCTGCTATAGAACAAGTACTTAATTGGCAATCTAATAACATGGTTTCTCATAATCGTATTCTTAGAAGAATTAAGCAAAACCAACTTCATCATGAAAACAAAGTTGACCATACGGTCATTAATCCTTTGACAAAGTGCCAACAAAGGATTGACTACCTACATAATGAGATCTTGAATCTTATTTCTTAGTAGAAAAAGTTTTCAGAACAAGAAAGAGAAATCTTGCATTTGAAGCATAACTGAAGCATCCGCAAGCCGCGTAGCAACCTAGACTCCTAGATCTATACAATTTTTTCTTACCAATTCTTCAACCTTTGTTCTAGGCTTTTAGCCCATTTCTTTCAAACTTATCTTTTCTTACTAATGATATATTTGTCACCCCACCATCGCTTTACCAACACTCAAATCCACAACCGAAACCTAGGCCCAAGCCCACTTATCCTCCTACCTAATCAAAGCCCAAATCACAAAAAGAACCAAAGCTTAAAGGCCCATCTATTCCTGGTAACCCTATTCCTAATCCACCTACTTCTAAGCCTCTGAATACCTTACTTAAAATCCAAGACCTGACCCATAAAACCATAACCATCCATGCTACCCCAATTATTTCCTTTTTAGATCACTAGATCTATATGGCCTAACTAAATACTCCAGATACCTTGGTTCATACCACCTCTACTTCTAGATCCCTAGAAGAAGAATATAATGATTTTGATCAAGAATCCTTAACCTCATCATCTTCTTCTGATCCTTAAATCTGTATAGCTCTACCAAAAGAATCTAGAATATCTGGAGTTCATAACAAAGCTCATCCTCCTCCTACAAATGCTACTCCTCCACCTAAAACTACTGTTCCTCAAGAAGCTAAATCTATGCATGAAGAAATTCCATATATAAATATTGCTCCTACTAGGCATCTTCCTGCTACATTTGTCAAACTCACATTGGATGATATTCCACCTCATATGTGGCATGACAGATTCCTATAGATACATGCATGTTGTCAAACCCAAATGTAAAAAGAATGTACAACAAATGCAAATGTCATTTTAGCTTTTATTACTGCAATGACAGGAACCATGAAACAATGGTATCTATGAATTGGACAATATCGACAATTACAACTTCAACAAGTTCAAAATGTTGATGCATTTATCCAAGTCCTTTACACAAAATTACTTGTAGATCAGTCTTCTCTAATTGATAATGCTAAAAAATAATATTTTCAAGAAGAAATGCTGTTCTTACAGTAGAAAAGATTTGGAGAAACATTTTGAAAGAATAATGAAACATTATTATTTGCTCAGTACCGAGTACGATAATAACAATTTCAAGCAAGCTTATCTAAATTCAGTCCCTAAGACAATTGGTCAATAAACTCTCTAGCTCATTCAGTAAAATGGAAAAACTCTAAATAATTTTACATTTGATTGGCTTCATCAAACTTTGATGGCAGCATTACAAAATCTTTACAGTGTATATACCATTTTTTAAAGAATTCAATCAATCTCAATGATTATTTGATAAGGTATGCAAAAGGCCAGAGTTATCTATCAAATGTAAAGACAAATAGACTTATCATTGTTCTCCGAAGAAGAAACATCATAGAAGAAGATTTTCTTCAGTTTATGAGAAGCCCAAAAGATTCAAAAGAAAGAAAAAAAAAGATTTTTCTAGTATCAAAGCAATACTGGAAAATTCAAGAAATGTTTTATTTTGTAGACAAATGGGACATTTTATGAAAAACTGTCTATAGAAAAATTCAAAGTCCAAGACCAAGATGGTCAATACAATTACAAAGGCTACATGCACATATCTCTCTAGAGAAAATATGGAATCAGTATTCTCTAAAACAGATGAAGAGTCTTTAGCACTGTTTGCTATAAAAGCCTATTCCTCTGAATTAGACACAAACACTGGTTCCATTTATACGATGTAAATTCCTCCACTGGATCCATTGGCTTTTGCTATTCATATTATTCTTCAACCCAAAGTCACAATTCTGATTGATAAGTATGTTAAGCCCATTCTAATCATTTCTTTGTTTGATACTAAATCTACACATACCATCATCAATTTAAAGTTACTACCAGACCATATGTGGCTTTCTTGCAATGAAAGATTTAAGGTAGCAAATGGCGTGTTCTATGTTGATAAGATCAGTAAGCCTATAAGGATTTGTTTACCCTCTTCCAAGTACCTTGTCACTCTTGTCTATGGTTATGCAAGACATGGAAAAGACATGATATTAGGATTTGATTTATCAAGAAGCGTCAAATCCAATGGACTGATACTAGACTCAAAAAAAAGAATTTTTTCCTTCCATGACCATCCACTCAAAAGTTATATTCTTATGAAGGAGAAGCTTTGACTACAAGCCAACCACAAACTGCATTAGATCCAGTATTTGGCTCAGTAATGTAGATGATCATAGATCAATCATATGCTGAATCTCATACGGAATTTGAAAAGAAGCATCATCTCCCTCTATGAAAAAATTTTAAATTCTTTATTGAACTTCCATTTAAAAAGAATAAGGATGTTAACCCTACCAAGGCTACACATTTTGGTATGACACTTGAAGAAAAGAAGATGACCATATCAGAACTCTAAAACTTGAAAGCCCAAGGACTAATTGAATCCACAACCTCATTATGGGTATCCTAAGCTTTTACATCAACAAACATTCTAAACAAGTCAAGAAGAAACTCAGGCTTTTTATTGATTACAAACCACTTAATGAGTTTTTGGCTAATGTAAAGTTTCATTTACCTAAAAAAGTACCTTGTTAACTAACCTCACCAATGCTAAGATCTTTTCAAAATTTGATCTTAAATCAGGATTTTGGCAACTAAGTATAAACCCAAAAGATAAATACAAAACAGTTTTCTATATCCCAAACTACCATTACCAATGGACAGTCATGTCTTTTGGTCTCAAAATAGCCCTCTCATTCTTTCAAAAGGCCATGATACAAATATTTGAACCCGTACTACCCTCAACCCTTATTTATATTGGTGATATTTTATTATTTTCTCCTTGTGCAGATTCTCATTTGAAGTTATTAAATCAATTTGCAGAAATAGTTAAGTAATATAGTTTGATGTTTCCCAAAAGAATATGGTAATTGTTCAAACATCCATTAAGTTTCTTGGTGTACAAATCATAGATAGCAAGTTCCATCCTCAACTTCATGTTGCAACAAAAATTCTAGACTTCCCTGATAATAACCTTACTAAAAAATAAGTTCAAAAGATATTGGGTTTTATAAACTATATCAAAGAATTCATCCCACGACTGTCACAAATACTGCAACCTCTTCATGCGTATCTTAAAAAGAAATCACCACCATGGTCCTCCCTTCACCATGAAACAATTGTCAAGCTCAAACAAGTGGTTCAGTCCCTTCCTCCTTTAAAGATTCCCAATAAAGGAAAAAAATATTACAGACAAATACATCTATTGAGTTTTGCGGAATGGTCCTCTTTAAAGAGATAAATAGTGAAAGGCATGTCTGTGGTGGCTACAACAGTAGAGAATTCAAAAAATTGAAAAGCATTACCATTCAACATATAAAAAGGTGTTAGTTATCAAAAGATGAATAGAGAAATTTTAATTCCATCCAGTTGGACGCCATTTTCTTGTTGAAATGGACATGTCAACTTTTCCTAGGATGATGAACTTCTGCCAAAAGCAGCTGCCTAATGCTCAATTACTCAAATGGCGGCAATGGTTTGTCTGGTTCTTATTTGATGTCAAGCATATAAAGGGTAACTCTACTGCCTTAGCAGACATTCTAAGCAGATCATCAAAACTTTCTTCAAAGCCTCCCAAACCAAAACATTGGCATCACTTCCTCTTACTCTTACCCTCCTTTATGTTCAACCAACGGCATAGAGTTTTTCATTACCATTGTTTTTTGATCGAGAAATATAGTTTTGACAACTGCCATTAAACCAATTGGTATCCATCCAATTTACCCTTTTGCTCATCTTTTTTATATTCCAGATGTGTTTAATTTCCCCCCTTTAGCCCTTTGCTTTTTCTGGTATTTGTGCTTCATCCATACTATTGGTATTATGTTCAATATTCCTCAACTCTACTAACTCCTCACATTTTGTAAAAATTTCCAAAATGACTTTAAATCCTCTAAACTCTACACTTTCCTTACTCGGTTTGATCTGCTCAGTGTCTGGATCAAATCTCTACAGTCCTTCTACCAAAGCCTCAATCCATTCATTCCCAAGTCCCACATCTACCTTCAACTCAACAATATTTCTCCTCAAAACTTTTTTATCTTATATAGGACAGCTCATGTAATATATTTCTTTTATCGTCCTATCACTTTCTCTATAACCTTTACCAGCCTTAGTTTTCTCCCCAATCCTATTTATTACCACTATAAAAATATATATTTTAATCTCACTCGTCTGGCATGGCAGTGCCCAAATGACTATAGAGATTTCCTGGAAAAGAAATATCAATATAATTATATTGTGTTTTCTATGGAAGTATGGCCACATGACAATCCTTATTAGCCATCCTATCCAATAGGCTACTAAGAAATATTTCATGAAGCCCTTCAATGTTTTGACAAGCATCAAAGAATTAGACAAGCCAGAGAAGTCAGGGAAAAAGTAAAAAAAACTCTCAAACTTATCTCTTGCCCTGCTCCATCTCCTTTTCTAGTTGACACATTTATGGAAGAACCACCTAGGACAGAAATGCAACAAGAATTTGTTTAACCTAATTGTAGTTGTGATTTTGATTATGTCCACTGGCACATGGCCAACAATCCCTACTTTTGGCGTGAAGACCTTGACAGGACTTCATCAATTTCATCCAGCTACAACTTAGAAGATTATCATGTGAATCTCCACCATGACAACTCTCTACAGCTGTCTCTATCTCTTGCATGGTCCAGGACAATAATTTAGGAATCTTATCTTTTACTTTTGTAAAGGTTAAAGTTAGGTGGCTGCCCTGCCTTTCTCAACTTTATTAGTGCAGTGTGTCATCATGAATTATGTAATCTTGTTTTTTTTTTTTATTAATTCCATTCTCTATAAAAGGGATGTTCTCTCAGTTTGTAAGGTATCAAATCCTCCATTTAGAAATAATATCTTCAAATATTTTTTCCATAGCTTTCTAAGTATTCTCTCTGGTGAGAGAGTGAGGCAACGTTCTTAGTTTTCTAACTTCTTACCGATATTCTAAGTTGCTACTCTATGAATCTTTTTAAAACCAATATCTTCAGGTTATCTTTATTAAACTTGAAGGCAAATGATGATTTATAGAGACTTAAATCTCTCAGAATCTGCATTTGTTTTCAATTCTAATATCTGAAAATTTGTTTCGATCCCAAATGTATCATTCGAATAGTCAAGATGTATCATTCAAATAGTTAAGTGATGAGTTTTTAACTTAGTCTAAATGATGTGATGTATCCTTGAGAATGCCTATAATAATCTAATTGTCTAGTGCCTATTTGATTAAATTTGTTGAGAACTTATGACTGACGGCTTTATGTGATTCTCGGACTATATCACCTTTGGGCACAAATAATCTAGAAATTCGAATAGGATGCTACCTGGCTGTTCCCTTTTCGCCTTAGGAATCAGAAAATCCGATCGTTCTGTGAGCGTCCGCTGTCTCCTCCGCCACCAGTTCGTTGCCTGGCTCGTTTTTTCTCCTTTCAGGTAACGTTTCAGCTGACAGCTAGTCGTTCATTTTCTTTGGTTACTTTAATGACCGGTTGCGTTTGCTTCAAGTTTTTCTTTGTCAAATTTTCTTCGAACGCATTTTATTTTTCCTTCTTAATCGCCTTTTTTTATTATCTGTTTAACGACTCGTCAAATGGGTTGGTAGAGTTCCATCTAATTTCTGGAAATCAGTTGATTATTCATGCTTTTGTGTGAACGCAGGAGCTCTCAATTCTCGCACGCTTTTTGGGTTTCAAAGTTTTCAGACTTTCAGTGCTAGTTCTGGATCAATCTGTAGAATATTGTGACAGCCGTTCGTTATATTTTGTTTTTTTTTCGTTTCCCAATTTAAGCTTTGGAGATTTCGAGGAAACCCATTGTGTGATTATTGTTGATTGGTAGAAGGCTCTGCTGCCGTTCTGACTGTTCTAAGAGATTTATGGTTCTTATCGATCCTTTTGGCACTTTTCGGTGTTTCTGGATGAAGGAATTCTACGGCCTTTGACTTCATCTATGATCAGCAGGCCTTGTTAGGACATTTTCATGCTGATTGGAACTTGGAAGGTGATCAATTAGATGCCATGTGTGTTTTTTAGTTTGGATGTGGAAGTTTCTTTATGTATGGGAGTGTGTTTGGTATTCTAGGAGCACCCCGTACAGTGATTTTGTTAGCTTTTTATCCAAGGGTCGAGGTTTCTCTTCAGAACTGTTTCTTGACTGAAGGAAGGAATTGGAGCAGCAATTCAAGAGTTGCCATAATAGGGTATCCTGCAACATCATTGCTCGAGATATTCAAAATTAACAGCTGCGGGGTTAAGGAGATGAGTTGCATTTCCAATGGATAATTGATTAGATGGGTGTTTGTCTTGATGTTGTTGACCATAGTGAAGGCGCTTCACCTTTCTTTCTGGATGAACTTGGGGTTAGGCTGATATTCTATCGCAGTTTGTTGAAGTTTGAAGCTTTCTGATCTGGTACTAGAAACTAAGGATGGATGACACCCAAGGCAGCTCAAGTTTGCTCCCACCTTTCCTCGCAAAGACGTATGAGATGGTTGATGATCCTTCTACTGATTCAGTTGTGTCATGGAGCCAGAGTAACAAAAGCTTTATTGTGTGGAATCCGCCTGAGTTTGCAAGAGATTTGCTTCCAAAATTCTTCAAGCACAATAACTTTTCTAGCTTCATCAGACAACTGAATACATATGTGAGCACTTCTCTCTTTATAAACTAATGGCAAATAGGACACTCTTGGAAATTTGGTTCTCTCCACTTATCTGAAGCAATTGTTTGTAAATTGTTAGTTTGAACACATTGTTTTTGTATATGGACAGGGTTTCAGGAAGATTGATCCAGAGCAGTGGGAATTTGCAAATGATGAATTCGTTAGAGGCAAACCAGACCTTTTGAAGAATATTCACAGACGTAAGCCAGTCCACAGCCACTCCATCCAGAATCTCCATGGTCAAGCAGTTGCTCCATTGACAGAGTCAGAAAGAAACAGTTTCCATGATGAAATTGACAGACTTAAAAATGAAAAAGAGACTCTTTTGCTGGAGTTAGATAGGCATGAAAAAGAGTGTCAAGAATTCGAATTGCAAATGCAGCTCTTAAAAGAACATTTGAAACATCTTGAGCAGCGCCAGCAGAGTGTATTATCTATAGTGGCTCAAGTCTTGCAGAAACCAGGGCTTCACTTGCATCTCACACCAAAATTAGAAGCTAATGAAAGAAAGAGAAGGTTTCCAGGAATTGGTTTCATACATGATGGTGTTACTGTTGAAGATGGTAAGACAACTGCTTCTCAAATTATAGACAAAGAAAATATAGATATTACATCCCTGGAAAACATAGAACTGCTTGAGCAGTTAGAATCATCCTTGATATTTTGGGAAAACATAGTGCATGATGTCTGGCAAAGCCCTAAGCAAAGTTTGAGCCTCAAATTGGATGAATCAACAAGTTGTGGAGATAGTCCAGCGTCATCAGCCATACAAGTTAACATTCAGGGTCGGCCTAAGACCCCTGGGATTGATATGAACTCTGAGCCTACTGCTTCTGTTACTTCTGAGCTGACTGTTTTAAAGGGACAAACATTCAGTACCCCTGCACCTGCCCGAGCTGGGCCTAATGATGTCTTCTGGGAACAGTTTCTGACAGAAAACCCTGGTTCAACTGATACAGAGCAAGTTCAGTCTATACGGAAAGATAGTAATGGCATCAGAAACGAAAGTGAACCTGGTAGTCATGTTAAATTGTGGTGGGGTGTGGGCAATGTAAATAATCCTGCAGAGCAAACGGGGTTTCCTACTGCAGAGAGAACTTGATATTGCCTGATTATTTCCCAGCTTTTGATGCCTTAGTATCTCAGATGTAATAAAATTAGGTATTATTGATCTGAATTTACAGTGAGTTGAAATTTATTGCTTGAGTTCATCTGTTCCTAGCATTTATAATTGATGTCTTTCTCTTGTCATAGTGATTCCACCTTTTGGGTAACGAGGATAAAATGCCACTTTTCATACTAGTGGTTGCCTGACTTAAAAGAATTGGATTTGTCTGAGTACATAAAGTAAGCAACAGTAGGATTTAGTTTTATCATTATATATTTATGAGCAATTGATCCTTGAAAATAACAAACGATGTAGTTTATGCAACTCTGTATGCCACATTTGGGCCTTAGCAGAATATGATATCTGGTGTTATTTGGTCATGAAAACAAGTTCGATAAGTTTGAGTTATATTTCGATATTTCTAGCTGTCTGTCTAGTGTCGATTATGCTGATTGTTTTTTCCTCTTATTTCATCCATCCTCTTCCGTACGGATGCTTTCAATAAAAGGAAAGAAAATTCTTTAGGATGGTATCTTGGAATGGTCTGTTAGCAGCTGAAGGTTGATAAGTATGAGGTATTTAAGATTGTTGATGTGCTATTCCATTCTCTCTTTTCCGACAGTTTGGCAGGAACAAAATAAAAGAGCTTTTGAAGGGAAGGAAGTGTTGCTTTTTTCACTTTTAAAGAATAGATGGCTACATACTCTTTCATGTTGTGATAATAGGGACTCTAATAGTGAGATAGAATTGTTGGATACCAGAGATTTCTCTTGTAAATGGTTTCCTTAGTCACTTTCTTAATGCCTTGATAAAGTTTTCTGATTTAACAAACAAAGACACTGAGAGTGGCAAGCTATTATATATTTTTTAATCCTTCAAAGTTAATGCTTTGCTTCGGTGCAACTTTTAATAAGTTCACACCAGACCTCTAATTCATGTTTATTCTTCTCATGTCAGCTGCATCATGCCTCAATTTGTCGATTGGGACTCCAGAGTAATTGAATAAGAAATATTCAATTCCAGACTTTGAAAGGCTTTGCCGTTGTTCTAATTTACTTGGCTCAGAGATGATAAAAGGAAATTGACTTTTTACATTTTACGGCTAAATTGAATTTAAGGATCTTGGGCTTCTGTAGTTGCTTTCATGATCTGCAGAACAATGGTATGAAAGCCAGCAAACTCTGCTGCTCCTCTGCTTGCTTTTCCTTGCAGAACATTTTAGTTACTGTAATGAGGAAACACAGTCGTTCTTTGAAATGCCAAAATTATTGACAGGTGAGGCCGAATTGTGTTACATAGCTAATCTCATGCTTTCTAAAAGCAAGGCTAGCATGGGGTAGTATTTCATTCTAGTTTTTACTATACATGCCTTGTACATCAGCGCTAGCAAGGAATAGTATTTCACTCTAGTCTTTAATACACATGGCTTGTGCAGCATTTCCTGATTGCTTGGTTTCGATATTTTGGAATGTGCAGATAGTAATAGATCTTTGTATTCGCTCGAGTTGAGTTGATGTTATGGGAATGAACTGCTGATATGTTGTACTGCTGAATTCAGTATATGGATCTTGTCTCTCTGTAGTAGCTTAAATGAGCTGCAGATATTGCCATGAAACCCAGGAAAACAGTGCTGCTGCTCTGCTTGCTTTTCTCTTGCAGAACATTAAGGCTCTCCAATGAGGAATCTATACTTGTTCTTTGAAATGTTAAAATTGTTGGCAGGTGAATCTAAAACTCTGAATGCAGTTAGATAGGTAATCTAATGTTTTCTAAGAGCAACACTACCATGGATTAGTATTTAATTCTAGTCTGTAGTACACATGGCTTGTACAGCATTTCCTGACTGCTTTGCTTCCAATATTCTAGAATGTGAAGATGTTGATAGATCTTTGTATTCACTCGAGTTGAGTCGACAGTAATAGAAATGTCTTTGTTTGGGGATTCCTTAATAGGTTCTTAGCATTGTTGGTTATTCAATTTTCCCAACTTCCATCCGATTTGAAGATCACAATGGCTCTTTTGCATCTTTTTGTTTGTATGTAAGTGGCCCACTAATCCCTCTAGGCCTTTTGGTTGTGGTTCTGTTCAGATACATTATTGTCATCAAACAAATACAATGGGTACCTACCATTATCACCTGAATCCCACTTCTTCCAAGGGAAATGGGCAATTGGATGGCGGGGCCAAGGAAATGGAGTACATAGATCACGAGAGTTTCTTGTCCCTGTGAACAGACAGCTGGTCTGGTCTGTGATCTTTCCCAGCAGGGAAAAGAAAAAGGAGTCGCAAGCAAAATTTTCAGCGTAACTAGTTGGAAAACTTACAATAATTCCCATATAGTTTGACCTAATTTATACCTTGTCTTCTTTATTTTTAGAGATCTATACTTTGTTATCTGTTTCTTTTACATCATCTAAAAACAACTTCTGAAACCTTAATTTAAGTTATACAATAGTCATTTTTTCAATAATTTCAATTTGTCCGATATTCTCTTTAAAGTTAATGGACATTTTAGATTATCGATTTTTCTTCTCTGTAAATGCATATTTCTCTTTGTAAATGCAAATTAGTATTCTTTAAACGTCAGTTAATTTTGAAAAATATCAAAAATTTTAAAATTACTAAAATATTGTAACCAGACAGTTTAAATTAGGGTTTCAAAAGTTATTATTGGACAATGTAAAGAAAGTGAGAGGCAAAGTATAAGTTTTTTATAATAGATGGGTAAAATGCAGGTTAGATCAAATTCCAGGAGTTCTATAATTTTCCTTAAATAGTTCATGATAATTTTTTTTTAGTTATTGGTTTGCACGGTAATATGTATTTTGGCACTCCTGTGATATACTTTTATGATCCAGTTACCAGTTCAGGTAGTTTTATGCAAATTTTTACATTTTAGCAGTTCCCCTTTACATCCTCGAAAAGCTTATGATTTGTATGCGACAGTGATACCTTATTTTAAAGAAGAAAATTAGATGACTTTGGTAGGATAAAAGCGAAATTAAGAAATCTTTTTCTTTTTTTTATTCTTCACAGAGTAGGTGTCCTTTTAGGAAATCCTAAAGTAGATGGGTCAAACAAATTAAGATAGGATAAAATTGAGATCAAGAGTTCCCTTTTTTTTTTTTTTTCAATTTTGGAAAATAATTTTATATATAATTCTCATTTTCCGAGAAATACCCATCGAGGTTGCATTTTAACAATTCAGTTAGATATGTTAATATACTAACAATTCTTTGTTTGGTTATATTTGGAAAGTAATTGTTCATGATTCTAACAATCCAATGATTTCCCAATCGTCAAAATTGTATGGGTTTTATTCTTTTAAACCAAAGTTGGGCAAAGTAAGATTCACAAAGTAATTGTGCATGGAAAAATGAAGACATAACCCCTAAATTCTTAGATATTTACAGTTTGGTACCTAAACTTTTAAAAATTTATAAAACAGTCCCTAAAATTTCTACTTTTGGTCCTTGAACTTTTGAAGAGAAAAATTACAGAGTTGCACATTTGTCCATGAACTTTTATAAAATGCACAAATATACCTTAAGATTTTAAATTTTACATTTTAGTCAATGTGATCAAAGTTTAAAGAAATACATAAAATACCTCAACTAAACGTGAGAAAGTTAAAATCTTCATTCTTTATGGGGTTGTGAACTAAACATAGGAAAATTAGGATGTTACTTTTAAGGGTTTTGACAATCCTTAAACCAGTCACCCCTTTAGTCTAACATTCTTTTTTTGTGTACTTGTGGACGGTCTCCTCCGAATCTAGTTGATCAAAGGGGTAGTGAACATAGTCTATGATTTCCCCAACTATAATAAATTGTTGCTAATGAGAATTTCAGGCTCAGAAAGTTTTCATTTTGATGCTTAACTGTTTTTGCTAAGGTTGTTAAAATCAAAATTTCACATAAAATTGTTTTTGTTTTCCCTGAATCGTAGCCATAAAATCTTATCAGGATTATAAGTGCATTTGTAGAATTTAATTGCAATGTGTTTCCTATTTCAAGTAATAAAATTGTAAGATTCTAAAATCCGATTAGGATTTTAATAACCTTTGTTTCTGCATATCATTTTTATTGTTGGATTGATCCTATGTGCTGCTGTAATATTGCCTCAATGCTTAACTGTTTTTCGGTTTCTTTTTTAGGGTTGGATTGCTGCTATGAACTACTGTAATATTGCTCTAATTCTTTTTTTGTTACTCAGAAGTTCCTACATGAAGTGTACAGGGTTGAGAGATATATAGATATGACAGGGAAGGGGATGCCTGTCTTCTTTACATCACATTCATAGTGTTAAATACCATCACGGTATACCGTTTACAATGGATACGCGGTTTGCGGTACAAATGTTTTTACGTTTTGTCATTTTATCACGCGGTATACCACGGTATTTTAAGGTATACCATATACCTCTCATTTTTTGTATGTATTTTGTTAAAAAATTACGATATACTGCATGGTACATACTACAGTATTTCATTTTTTGAGGTTTTTTTTTTCATTTTACATAAATAATATCATAAATATATAAAAAAATTAAAATATAAATAATACACATATCATAAAATAAACATTTACTTTTTTTTTGTTACTTTTCTTAATTAATATAATAACTTAATGGATGGTAGCAACTTGAAGGCCTTTGTGGTGTTGAACAATATCCCTCAATTGGATTTCTAGTGCATACTACTCCAACTAAATATCTTCTATCATATATATTTTATTTATATTTGACAAATTATAATGATAAAAATTAGAATACATATAAAATATGTAAAAATAAATTATTAAATAAATTATGTCATCTAAAAATAATATTCTAACATTTATTTTTTGTGGTAACAGTATACGGCACAGTATAACATGCGGTATACCTTAAAATTCTAGGGTGTGATATGTCTAGCGGTAATGATGTTTAACACCTTGATCACATTCCTCCTTTCTTTTCTGTGCCTCCGACTGGGTTTAGATTTCAATTTAAGTCTGACCGGTTGATTTATTGTCTTTATTTCACTTGATTAACAACCATAATCTCTTTTTTCATTGTATCTTATTCCTTCTTCTCATTCACAAAATGTGTTTATCACCATTAGTAGAAGTATTGTGTGGTCCTTCTAACACTCTATAGTGGATAGATCTGGGTGATTTGTTTTTCAGTGTTAATGGGTTTGGCAGAGATTATAGGATGAAAAATGACTGCCATTGATGATGAAGCATTTTTGAGTAATGGATCAAATGATGACATCAAATTTTTTTATCTTGTCATTACATTAGATTTTATGTTAGTTGACCTACTATTAGGAGTTGACCTGCCTTTTATTTTCCTGGTCATCTATTGTTTGTTTTAACTATTTGATCATTCTCTATCTGGGTTTTGTTTAAGTTATTTATAAGTTATTTATTATAAATTTATTATGGTTTACATGAAATATTTAGCTTGATCCAATTCTCTTCCTTTCATTCAATATTACAAGAATGAGTAGCATTTTTAGTAGTCTACTTTATGTTTCTACTATTTTTTAAAATCTTATGTCGTTATTTTATAAATTATCATTTAGCTCAGTTTTGTAAAGTATCATGGCTCGCTTCGGTTTAGTAAAGGCCTAATGTGATTTCTGGATACCGATAGTCATGCACAAAAAGCAAAATCAAGTGCTTGATAGAACATCAGATTTTTTTTCAACTTGTATTAGTTCATCTGCGATTATTAATAATACATCAAAAGTACTTAAACTGATTTCTATGTATAATAACTATCTATCCAAAATAAATAATCATACATTTTAAGAAATATGTAAATTTATTTTAAATTATCTATTCATTTTTTTATGAAAAATACTTCTATTTGATCAAAAGTGAGCAAAACGTTAGCAAACAAACCAATAACAACATAAGAGTATAAGGAATAATAGAAATGTAAAATTAGACACTACGAAAGCTATTCATTCCTACAACACTGAATAAAATAAAA
Source organism: Aquilaria sinensis (assembly GCA_005392925.1). NCBI lineage: Eukaryota > Viridiplantae > Streptophyta > Magnoliopsida > Malvales > Thymelaeaceae > Aquilaria > Aquilaria sinensis. The sequence continues at coordinate 362,564 of SMDT01001327.1, read as the reverse complement.
AGAGCCAAATTGAATTGAATCTTTCATATAAATAAGAATAAATTTGGATTCGATAACTCACAAATAACTAAAATAAAACCCAAATAGTGAATTATCAAATAGTCAAAACAAAACATAGACAATCTGACCAAATAAAAGGTAGATCAACCAACATAAAGTTTAATATAATAAATAAATAAATACTCCCTCCATTTTATATTAGCTGTCCTTTTTACCTTTTTTGACTAAGGTTTGACTTGAATATATTTATATTAATATGAATTAAAAAAAATTCTAAAATATGATATTTAGAAACTAGAATCTTTAAAGTTTCACTTTCATGTAAAAAGTTCACATTTTTATGATAAATTTTAAGATAAATAAAATCATAGATTAATTGATGTGAATAGTAAAGAGGACAGGTTTTATGAAACAGAGGGAGTAAAATTTTCCAACATCATCACTGGATCTATTATTCTCATCATTGACACAAGCCATTTTTCCCTACTTGACCCATTAACATTGAAATCAGATCACCCAAATATGTTCGTCGCAAAGTGTCGAAAGAACCAACGATGCTGCTGCTAATGTCGATAAAAGATTTTGTGAATGAGAAAAGGAAGAAGAAACGGTGAAAAAAATTGAGAGTGTAAATAAAGACAGTAAATCAACAATGCAAGCTTTAGTTGAATCTAAACACAACAGAGCAGGAGGCGCAAAGAAGAAATGAGGAAGGCAATGGAGAGAAAATGGGTGGACATTATGGCCAGGCTTTAGAAACCTTATTCTAAAATATATATTATTAAAGCGATTATTATGATATATAATAGTATTATATTTTGAATGACCGGAACAAAGAAAATAAGTAAAAATAAAAATGATTCATTTTTAAAGACAAAAAGCGCAAATTTAATAGTAAATTATAGGAATAGAGTAATTTTGTCGCTAATTTTTTTTCTTTTGTGATAAATTTATCATTAATTTTTTTGAAAAGTGCAAATTTACCGTCAATATTTTTTGTTAGAAGTAAATCTACCACTGACTAATTAAATTGCTTAATGTGGCAAACGCCACAAATGAGAAAAATGCAAGTTTCACTTCTAATTTTTTTTAACTAATACCCTGGCCCAAAAGTTTCTGAATTATTATTTTCACCACCATCTTTGCTCTACCAAGCTCATGTATTCGCTGATACCCTTCATCCTTTCCACCATTGGCGTGACCTTTACTTTTACACATGTCCTGTCAATGCTATCGGAAACACTTCTTAAAACAAATCTTGATCAAACATGGTTCAGTTGATACATGTGATACTAAATCTACAGATACTGTAGTTCCAGAATAAAGAATTGATGGGAGCAACGGTGGAGGATTGCTTGGTGATAATGAAGCAGGTGAAAACAAGAAGAGTCAGCAATATGTGTGTATGGTCAAACACAAGACTTTAACTCATTTAGGCATTATTAAATATTTAGAAAGCTAATGGTTAAGAAGAAAACTTTCAAATACTAGTTTAATAGTTATGATATGAAATATTATTTGAATAAACAGAACATTTCTACTATTTAATAGTCAGGGGTAAAATTATCATACTAAAAATATTAATAATAAATTTACTTGTAAAAGAATTTTAGTGGAAAAATTACTACACCCCGTAAATTAGTCGCAAAATTACTCCACCAGTTGCAGATTTGCCTCTTTTAAGCCATTTTTCCACAAAAATAAAAAAAATAAAAAAAAAAAAAGGGGGCACGGAATGTTGTTATTTTGCCCTTGCAATTCATGCAGAGCAGATAAGGCCCTTCTTCTCCAAGCTTCAATGGCGACCTTACCACGGCCACTGGTTTTCCCTTCAGCAGAAGCGCCCACATCCCTTTCCGAAATCAAGCAAAATCATGCCCAGCTCCTCAAAACCGGCCTTTTCCGCACCAACACCTTTGCCACCAACAAGCTCATCTCTTTTGCCGCCGCCGATCCCCGCCCGGACATTCTCTCGTATGCCCTCTCCGTTTTCTCTCGCATCTCCAGCCCGAATTCCTACTCTTTCAACTCCATTATCAGAGCTTATGCTAATAGCCAGAACCCAGAAGTCGCTTTCTCAGTCTTTCACCAAATGCTTCATGGCCCTGTTGCTCCTGATAAGTACACTTTCACCTTTCTTCTGAAGGCTTGTCCTCGATTTCGGGGTCTCCAAGAAGGGAGGCAAGTTCACGGGTTGGCGTTAAAGCTGGGAATTGGAGCGGATGTTTTTGTCGCGAACACTTTGATTCACTTGTACGCGACGAGTTTGTGTCTTGGAGAAGCGAGGAATCTGCTCGACAAAATGCCTCAACGAGACGTTGTTTCTTGGAATGCTTTGTTGAGTGGGTTTATTGAAGTGGGGTTCGTGGAATTAGCGTGTCGTTTGTTTGATGAAATGGAGGAAAGGAATGTGGAGTCGTGGAATTTTATGATATCGGGTTGTCTTAAAGTTGGGCAGCTTGAAGAAGCAAAACGTATCTTTGACAGAATGCCTGAAAAGAATGTTGTGTCATGGAATGCTATGATAACTGGTTATGCTCACGCAAGCTGCTTTAGTGAGGTACTGGCACTTTTTGAAGAAATGCAGAATGCTGAAGTGAAGCCGGATGGTTTCACATTAGTGAACGTGTTATCTACTTGTGCTCATCTTGGGGCACTGGGTCAAGGTGAATGGATTTGTACTTACATCGATAAAAATTCAATTCCGGTTGAAGGGTTTCTCTCTACTGCTATAGTTGATATGTACTCAAAATGTGGGAGCATTGATAAGGCGCTTAAAGTGTTTAGAGACACTAGGAGAAAGGACATCAGTACATGGAATTCCATAATTACTGGTTTAGGAATTCATGGACGTGGGAAGCAAGCGTTGAAACTTTTCTCGGAGATGCTGATGGAAGGTTTTGAACCCAATGAGGTGACATTTATTGGTGTTCTCTCCGCTTGCAGTCGTGCAGGCTTGTTGGATGAGGGCCAACAGATGTTTGACCTCATGGTTGAGCATTATACGATTCAACCTTCTATTGAGCACTACGGATGCCTGGTGGATCTGCTTGGCCGACAGGGTTTATTAGATGAAGCTTTAGCGCTACTGAGAAATGTGCCAGGGAAAGAAGCTAGTGTGCTATGGGAATCCCTTCTAGGTGCCTGCAAAATCCATGGCAATGCAGAAATGGCAGAGTATGTAGCTAGAGAGCTCTTAAACCTGAACCCTGATGACGGTTCTGGCTTTGTTCAATTGTCAAATACATATGCAACACTTGAAAGATGGGAGGATGTTGTAGAACTTAGGAGAAAAATGAAGGCACAAAATGTGAATAAGGAGCCTGGATGTAGCATGATTGAAGTGAATGGTGTTGTGCATGAGTTCTTAGCCGGTGAAGGGCTAATTTTTTATTAGCTCTGATGCTAAAAAGAAAAATTAAATGGAGAGAATTGTTAGTAGCTGTTACTCTCCTGCATTGGGTATAAGCTGATCATCAACTCTCATTGGAAATGAAATAAATTATGAAAACGATAACAACAAACTGTATAAGTGACTCAAAAAGCTCATGGCATTCTGGGCCTTCAGATCCTGATTTGAAGTTAAATCAGAAGAAGTCTGCTGGAAAATAGTTAGATGTATAAAATGACCAGCCTATTGTACCATCTCTTTGCTAAATGGTGCTGCCTTTTTACAGTAGCCCACTTCAAATGGATTTGCAGGCAACAGGAAGCATATATCAATAAGTTAATAGTAAATCCTCATTGAGAGGCCTGAACATATTGACACCCATCTCAAAAGTTTCTTCTGGTCTCAAAGTGGATCTCCAAAAGCTTTTCATCTAAAGCTTCCTAATGGTGTGCCAGTTACTGTAGAAAGCTATCTACATATTTGCTCATTTTGAGCTAGAAAGCAGGAAATTATGCAGGTATTGTTGGTTCAGGAGTTCAATATCAAACCTTGCTTCATCTAGTCTGGTCCATACCTCTCGGAATACCTTGATAATGAGGTCATGATATTCATCAGAATTCAGCGTCAGATAACAGGCTAAGAGGGCTTCAAGTTCTTCTGATTGACTGATCCCTTTCTCCACAATCATCTCTATCATTGAATCTCTGAAGTCCTTCTCTGGATCAGCAGAAAATTTCACCATTGCAAAGTTCTCTAGTCCGGTTCTGTCCTTTCTTGTTCTCCCTTCTGCTGCTTTTGTTTTCAATTTGGCCTTCTTCATGTCCTCAAGGGCTCTTACCTTGCAGATTTCTGTTCTGGTGACTGTTCTCGGGGAAAATACTTTCACTTTGCTTTTCTGTTTAGTTCCTCTGCTTTCTAGTTCTCTGCCTACGTGGACTGATTTCCTCTGTTTATCACTTTTCTCCATAAGCTGCTTAATTTTCCTGTCCTTCAGAGTTATTCTCTGCGAGCTCAAACATTGAGGTTGAAGTTCATCTGTTTCTGGCAATTTATGACCACAGAAGAGATTGTCTTCTTTAGTTGTAATTGAATCAGAGCAAGTTGGATTCTCATAAGGGATCTGCTTCTGTCTCCTCAAAAACTCCTCCTGTAACTTAAGATTGTCCATCCCAATTATAGGAACTGCCTTTGAGGATTTCAGTTCCAAGGCACTTTCTTCTACAGATGTTGCAGGCATTCCCTCTGCTCCACCTCTGTTTCTTTCGATTCTGAACCTCTTCCCTCCCATAACCCTTTTAGTTGATTTCTTGGCTGTCAAGTATTCCTCATCCATCAGTCGTGGTGCCTTGATTATCATTGCCTTTTCTTTTTTATACGTCTCCTTGCCTGCAAAAATCTCTGCATCTCTGTGGATTTCATTCATCAGCTTTGCTTCCCAAGCAGCCCTGCTGGACTTCTCAGTCCCTACTTTCCCCCTTTCTCTTGACATGTTTGATCCACATATCTCGCAACTTGATGGGAGATTAAGCTCATTCTCGGAATCATACCATACCGACTTCAATTCTCTTCTGCTAGTCCTTCCGTCGACATTCTCCTCATGAAATGACAACCTCCAGAAGGCATCATTATCCCCACGGTAGAACCTACCTCCATCTCCAACTCCACCATAATTGACTGAACCTGTCACATGCACGGCATTTAGCTTCTCAACTGACTTCTGTTTTGCAGGTTTGGCTGTGGTGTTGATGCTCATCCGTTTGAACATAGAAGTCCATGAAACGGGAAGGACATGAGAAAGCGAGGGAAACCGGGAAGAGGACACAGATGAAGCAGGTTTCTTTCTTCCCCACTTCATCATTTACGCAGTGAAGAGAACTATGTTGTTTTTGTCTGGGTGAGAATTCTTCAGTTCTGTCTAAGTTTTGGGTAGCTGGGAAGGTGAGTGAACAAAGGTGTGAAAACTGAATTGGATGATAATGGAGAGGTCTAGCAGTTAAGCAACGGTTGAGGGTGTTGAATAGGGACGTGGGTTGCATACTAATTGGGTGCTATTTTTTGGTATTTCAAAAGCTAGCCCCGCCCTAAATCTTGTGACCACTTTTCCTACCTTTTGCCAACTTTATAATTAGTGCTTGAAGGAAAAAAACTTATCGGCAGTTGGCGACCCCCCTTGGTCCCCCACGTTAAGGAACAAACTGGGTTCATTTATGAGAAACTCACTCAAAGAAAGAGATCTCCATCTCTAAGAGCTTGGCCTTCATAAATAGGTTACAGATTTAGCTTCTGCTATTCTTCTGCATGTTGAGCATCTGTTAATGGCCAGTGCACGTATTAATTGCTCTGAGATTATGTAGGCTTTGATTTGGACAGTTTATTGTTACCCTGTTGGTGGATTTGGTGAATGGGGATTGGCAATAGTTCAATTTTAACCGGGATTCTTCTTTAGTCAAAGTTCTTCTTTTCCCTTTTGTGAACCAAATATGATACGATTGATGGCTTTGCGCTGTTACTTCTTTTGCTTTTTCAACTTTGTTTTTTTGCTTCTTTAGTGTTTCTAGACCAGATGCCTCTTTTAGCGTTAAATTGCACCAAAAATCCAAAATATTTAGTTTGGGTTTCAAATCCATCCCTAACCTCTCACTTGTTGCTTAATGGTCCTAAACCTTTCCCCTTCATTGCAAATTTGTCTCTATACTCAGGTTAAACCGAGCTGGTATAGAAAACCAATTACAAAGAGTAAAAATTAATAATTTACATACTCTATTAATTATCAAAAAAATTATAGTACACTTTGAATTAATGGAAATACAGTTAATGAACATCTTAAATTAGAATTTAAAAAGTTAATTTAAGATAATTATGTAAGAGTTAATAAATTTAAAATATTTAGAAATTAGTTTCTAATAAATTCAAAATTTGCTATAATTTATTGCTAGTTAATAGACTATGTAAATTATCAATTTTTCTTTTTTATAATTTGATTAAGTCAGTCTAGCCTAGGGCCGTGGACAATTTGCAATGGATTGGAGGGGAAAGGTTTGAGATCATTAAGCAACAAGTGAGGTTAGGGACGTATTTGCAACTAAAGTTAAAGTTTTGGGGCTTTTGATGTAATTAACCCTCTGTTCGAACTCTACAAAGCATTCATGGGCTGGGCTGGAATGATAATTTTTAGGCCCTTTAGCCATTTGCAACTTTTTTTTTTCGGGGGACCATTATGTAGTATTGGGTTAATTTACATTCACTCCCTGAGATCCAGTGGAAATTATACTTTTTTTCACATGTCTCTTCAAAAATTACACTTTGCCATGCTACTTTTCCAATAATGTTAATCAACTGTTAGTCAACAATGATAAAAGATTGTTTTTCCTTAAATATAGCAAAGTCGATAATAAAACATCTTAATTTAAAGTCTAGTTTAATTTCCTAGCCAGGAATTTACAAATTCCAATTTTGGCAATAAGTGTCAAACAATTATTGGATGAATAAATTAGGTTTTTTATTATTAGCTTTCTATACTTAAGAGCAAAAATGAGAGGAAAGCTAAACCTCAAGCTAATTGTACGTATTTCACCTTAAATTAGTTTAAGGGGTCGAATGAACCGTTCTACTTGTACTATATTGCTACTTGCGTCGGAAAGATAAAGGCATCAATCCCAAATCAAAAGGATCGAAAATTTCTAATCGTAAAGGTGTTTCTTTTGGGCTAGTTGGCTTCCATATTCTTTTGTTCTCTAATGAAATCATATAACAAATTACTGGTAATATCTTGCAAGTCATATTCATTTGGCATGTTGATGATACTATTGTGAGGCTAGGTTGGCTGAAGTTTTATGATCTTATAATAGCTGTATCTACTAATTAACAAGGAGTGGCCTAGTCTCTGTAGAATAGACCAGTGAGCCCTTCAAGTTTAGGGTTTTTATGTTTTCTTGGAAAAGAAAAATTATGCATTTCATCCCACTATGTGCCATGAACTACTAGTCTCAGACATCAGTCTGGTTGAATATATACGTCCACTTATTTGATAGTTATTTTCTCATTAGACTAGTTTTATATAGTCTTCTAATTTTGATTGGTGGAGAAATTCTTCCAAATAGGGAACAGATTGAAAATTAATTTCTTTCTTGCTCAGAGGATAGTAGCAGCCGTAAGGGATTAGATAAATCTAATATGAAGCATGTAGCTTTATATGCACTTTGTCCTTTTCTTTTCTGGTTGGGAAAGCAGGTTGAACAAAAGGTGAAGCATCGAAACAACCCCACATTTTGAAACTTAATGGGAACCGGACCACTGGCTAAAGCTTCTGAAATTATTAGTACATAATTGCCTCCAGAAAGCAAGAATAACCTCTGAACCACTTCAGGAAAGGACCCAGCGTAGAAAAGAATATACTTTTCTGTTTCGAATTCTACTATTATTGAGACAATGCAAGGACTTAGAGATGTCGAGGATGATCAAGTTCACATTGTCTCACTTCTTGTTACATTTCTCATCAATGGCTGAAGACAAAAAGCTAAAAAGGTTACTTCTTATTGTTGGTCTGCTGGTGGTGGTCGGTGTTGGAGGACAAACTCGTAGATCTGCAGATGGTGAGATAGAATATGTGTCTGCTGTTGGAGATCCAGGGATGAGAAGGGATGGTCTGAGACTGGGGATTGAGTCATGGAACCAATGTAATGAGGTTGGTGAAGAAGTTCCTCACATGGGCAGCCCCAGAGCTGCAGATTGCTTTGACATATACAAGGCTTCTCCACCTGCAAAAAGTATGTTTCCCCTTTTTATTTTTCTCCTTTTACTTGGGGGTCTGGGTTCATATTTATGTTCAAATTTATGAATACAAAATTTTACAAAATTTCCTCTTAATGATATCAAATAGTTGGTGGACATTAGGTAGTTTGAATTCAAGTCTTGTAAACAATTCCATTTTTAATCATCTGTCATATCATTTAGTAAGAAAGCTCTTAATAGAATATTTATAATGTTACTATCATTTTCTTTATTTGGATGTTAAAGACATACTTTAAGATGAGTAATGTAAATTGACAGAACAAAAATGCTCTTTATGCAATGTGCTACCCTACATACTAATCCACAGAGTGACAGAAGATGACAACAGGCTAAGAGCAGGTGACCCATTTCTTGGGCTGCAACCAGAGGCCCAGTATGATGTAAATCTTTATGCAGCAAGCAAAGAGCTCTACCTAGGCTCCAAATGTCAAGTCCAAGACGCTCCAAATCCATGGCAGTTCTGGATGATAATGCTCAAGAATGGCAACATGGACACCTTCGCTGCACAGTGCCACAGAAACGGTGCAGAAGCTGCCCCATTTGGGCCTGATAAGCGGTTCCCTTGCTTTGGTAAAGGGTGCATGAACCAGCCATTGATCTTGCATGACTACACTACATTTCGGGGTCCTAACATGACGACTCTTAGGGGGAAGTTTTATGGGTCTTGGGATTTGGATGCTGACTGGAGCAAAGGATTGGTGGCAGAGAATTTGAATTTGTCTTACTATTCTGTGGATTGGAAGAAGGAAATTGGGAGTGGAAGTTGGGTGTTTCATAATGTTCTTAGGACTTCAACAAAGTATCCTTGGTTGATGCTCTACTTCAGATCTGATGCCACTCATGGCCTCTCTGCTGGCTACCATTATCCTACTAGAGGCATGTCCAAAATTGTAAGTAGAATCATTATATACCTTTCCTAACTTCTGTGCAATTTTATATGGCCATTCAACCTTACCTGCAAAATAAGTAACCTACAAATTTTTTGTGAAAGTATCAGTTTACTTCATTTCATTTACCCACTTTGTATTCTGCATGGATTATTGATACGTCTATAGATCCCAGAATCACCAAACTTCAAAGTAAGGTTCAAGCTTCAAGTGATCAAAGGTGGGGGACCCAAGAGCCAGTTCTACCTGCTGGACATTGGCAGCTGCTGGAAGAACAACGGGCAGCCATGCAACGGCCACGTTTTGTCCGACGTGACCAGGTACAACCAAATGATCCTGAACCCCAACACCCACGGGTGGTGCAGCCCCAGCCGGGTCAAACTGTGCCCGCCATTGCACACCTTTCCAGACGGCACAAGCGTGCACCGGAGTGACACCGGCCGCTTCCCTTACTCAGCTTACCACCTATACTGTGCTCCTGGAAATGCACAGGAACTAGAGCCTCCCTTCAGTGTGTGTGACCCCTATAGTAATCCTCAGCCTCAAGAGATATTGCAGATTTTGCCCCACCCCGTTTGGGGGGAGTTCGGGTACCCTACCGGACAAGGGGAGGGTTGGATTGGTGATCCAAGAACATGGGAGCTTGACGTCGGAAGGTTGTCTCAATCTCTCTATTTTTATCAGGTTCGCTAACTTTTTCTTTTTGGTTTCAACATGCCACAAAATGTTACTAGTACAAAAATTCCTACAAAATCTCCTCTGCCAAATTGAAACATTTGCAGGATCCAGGAAGTCCAGTGGCGAAGAGGAAATGGACCTCCATTAATGTGGGAACAGAGATTTTTAAAGATCCTCACCGAGAGGCAGAATGGACAGTTTCTCAATTCGACATCATTGTGCCTAAATCATGACTTCTCTTTTTCTTCTTTTTTCCGTATAATGAGAATACCTTTGTTATACAATAAATGTTACAGCTTTATTTTTCATATATCTTCAAAAACCGCTTACTTTTACATTTTTTTATAGAATTAAAATTATTCGAAAGCTAATAATTTATTTTAGTTAATATCCAGTTGAATAATACTTTTTATAAACTAATTAGTTTCTTATGAACTTTTTTCCTTATCCAACCAAAAAAATTAAATAATTTTTTACAGAAAATATTTCAAAATTAATTTTCAGATTTCTTAAATTATAGAATTTCAATTGGTATACAATTTTAGAAAATAGTCGGTATTTATAAAGGTAACTACGCTTAATTAATTTTAAAAAATTTCTTGAAAATTATTTTTTCAACTCCCCAGATTTTGTAATAGATCGGAACTATCCTTTTATCTAGGGTAACTTATAATTACTGAAAAGCTTTTACACAACTTCAAGTTCTAATGGTTTAAATATTTATCGAACGTTAGAATTACTTACCAGAAAATCTATAATACATTTGAATAAATAAAATTTTGATAATCAAAACAAATAAAAATTTAGGTCTCCGTATATCTGTGATATCTTTAATTGGCGGGGGTATATAAATGATAAAATATAACGTGAATGAAATAATCAAAAGTACGCCAGTGGGTTATATAACGTGAATGAAAAAAAATTCCGTTGCCGGGAATCGAACCCGGGTCTGCTGGGTGAAAGCCAGACATCCTAACCGCTGGACGACAACGGATTTTGATGTTGGGCTATTAAATAATATTTATATAAAACAGCTTAGAAACTTTTTTTCCTGTGATTTTTTGTCAGTTATCTTGTTCAAGAGTGTCTTTGTGTCACACATACACACGTTCAATTACATGCAAGCTCCTATCTTGTTAGTGAGTCGTGAACTGTGAAACTTTCATTTTCCATTAACATATGTGGGTCTCTATTATGGATTAAAATGTTACACAGTTTGTACTCAAGTAACAAGTCCTTCAATATAATCAATTAGGAAAAGGTGCAACATTACTACTAATGTTCCTGCTTTGTGGTGAATATTAATCTTTTTCTTTTGAATGAAAATAAATCACGAATGTGTAAATAGTATCAATGGCCTCTAATCTCTAATCCAATAGGTTCTTAACCTTTATTTTTTTAATTCATTACATACATGTCCCTACCTCTAGGTACGAAAACAACTTTATAATTATGCCACTGAAATTTTATAAACCTTTTGGTGTATATATATATATATATATATATCTTTAGGTCTTTATTTGTTATTAAATACCCCATTTGTCATCCCTAAATACCACAAATACAGATTCCCTCCAACTTATGTCATCAGCTCTCCAACATTGTCATCTGATTGTGGTCCAACATGATCAACTCATCAAACTCATTAATTCATCCCTAATTTCCTTACTCAGCTGCCCCTGGTGTTTCTGCTAGTTGAAAATTAGAAGGTTAGTTATTTTATCTCCCACTTATCTTCTACCAGTGACTATTGCATTTTGTGTCCTACTTTTTAACCACAAAACAATTGCATTTTTGTTGTTGTTACCAATTATTGCATTTGACTTTGTGTTTTGAAACCTGGTAATTTCGCTAATTTGATATATCAACCCTACCATTCTTACGGCATACATAAGGATTTCTAAATTTTGGCAATAAGATCTCATCGTGGACAATTGCTAAGGAAAAATGTCACTATTTATTAGCCCAATATATGGTACTTACTAATGACATATAAATTATGTTTTGACTTTGCCCCCATAGGAAAAAAATTCCTGTAGCCACCACTGCCAAGATAGGCACAAAAGCTTGATCTACAAAAAGGAAAATTAATAGTTTAAATGGTCAATTAACTGTTAAAAAATTATGGCACAATTTAAATTTGTTAAGAGACAGTTACTGAATAGTTTGAATATATTAACTCTCATATAACAATCTAACATTATCTTTCTAAATTCTAATTTAAAATGTTCTATAGTTATCTTCTGATAAATTCAAGTTGTGTTATACTTCCTCCGTCTCACAAAAATTGACTCTTTTACTATTTATAGCAATTAATTTATTATTTTATTTATTTAAAAATTTATTATAAAAATATGAATATTTTATATGAAAATAAAACTTTAAATATTATAGTTTCAAAATATCATTTTTTAAGAATTTTTTTCAATACATATTGATATGAATATGTTCAAGTCAAACTTCAATTAAAAAATAAAATGGTCAATTAATACGTAATGGATGGAGCAATATTTTAACAGTTAATAAACCATTTATATTATTAGGTTTTCTTCTCTATAAATCAAGCTTTTGTGTCTACCTTGAACTACGGGCCAATATGCAATGAAATATAATGGTTTGATACCAGTTTACAATAAAATAAAGGTTGAGGACAAATTTGTAATAATAAGCCATTTAAATTTTTAACATTAGATTAAATCTGTCACTAAAGTTGTGCATCATGCAAGTCAAGTAGCTCCCTTGTCAATTTTGGATGTGTTTTCTTCAGTTTCAACCATAAGCAACTCTGAAAGACTTTAGGTGGCAATTTGATCAACAGGGGCTAATGACAACAATGTGAGAATGTTGATTGCAAAATAAAGAAAGCTCAGGTCTTTTATTGTTCAGGAAAAATATGAATGATGGAACTAAAGCAAGGATATGTAGGTAACTGTTAGACAATAACCAAACTTTTGGCCAAATGGTTAAGAGTTAAGGTGATCCTTGCCATTGATTTCCAAGATTTAATCTCCCATTCTTGTCTTGACCTCCCTCTTATATACCAAGAAAAACTCTAATACACTCTAGAAAACATGACGTCAAGTCAAAGTGTGTTCGAGAGAAATGATGAAGGTGTTGTTCAAGATGAAAACTCCATATATGATAAGCTTCAAATTTCTTGACCTCTCTTATTAGCAAATGACAATAACGAGCCTTCAATTACAATGCAAAATAGAAAGAAAGGTCTATATTTTGGCTTAAGCACATCAAGGATGGAGGACAAGGATAGGGGGAGGGGCCAACAACTAAGGGAAACATCCAAGATGAAAGACAGAGGATGAGGGGAGGGGTTAATGGCAAAGGGAAACGTTAGGGATGCAGGATAGAGGATCCACGAAATGAAATACAAAAGATGAAAGGAAATCATAGGAGTTAAAGATAAATGAGAGATGAGGCCAAGGTGGGCAGCAATCTTTTTGGAGATAGAAATTGGGGGGAAAAATAGGGTTTAGAGTAGAGATGAGAAATGAACCCATAAAAGTAGTGACAAATCTAGAATATTTTAAAAGTGGGATCCATGTCTAAACCTAAATTATGATCGATCTTAAATTTAAATTAATCAAAATTTAAATTTTAGACTATAACACAACCATCTAAAGAAGATGCCTCTCTTGAAGTCATTCTCTTGTAAATTTGTTAGTATAAAAAAACCATCTAAGTAAAAAGTCTTTGAGCTAATTACTAATAGTATATGTACAAATTCCAAATAGTATATGTACAAATAAAAATTATTTTGAGTACCCTTTAGCTTTAATTTGAAGCAAGTTAGTAAATTTTATTGATTTTCAAAATAAAGTACTTCTAAGTCACTAATATATATGTTTTGTATTTAAGTTTGAATTGAATTAGTCTTTAAGATGTTTAAAAAATTTAAAAATGAATTTTAAAAGAAAAATACTACTGTTACTTTTTTCAGGTAAAACATGATGATATTTAGTTAATTTTTCAAAAAATAAAATTGTGGTATCCTACTTCTCAAGGTTGATTGCCTACAAATATACTAATTCTAGTTTCTTTTGAATAAAATAATCTAAACATGGAAGATTTTATAATTTTACACTAAAAACAAGTAGAAAAAAGTCTTTTTTTTTTACAAAGTCGACACTTGTATTAAAGATTAACATGATTTAGTTGAAATGTTTATACTTAACTTGGTTTGAGTTCAATGACTAAAATAGGCTGACTTGTAATTGAGAATAAACTATACCAATCAAATGAAGTCCAAAGGTAATGTTACATTTAAGCCATGATTTTAATATAAGAAAGAAGAATGACAAAAAAAAAATTATAATGAGTGACTTTTGCTTTTTTTGCTATATTTTTATTAAGAATAGTGGAGTCTAATAAAAATTTAAAGTAATGTACAAACTTAATTTTACATACTAGTTACTCGCATTATTTAAATAAAAAAAGTCCATGGACCCCACTTATATATATATATATATATATATATATATATATATATATATATATATATATATATATATATATATATATATACCCTAAACCCTAAACCCTAAACCCTATATATATATATATATATATATATATATACATCCACCTTTACATAAAAGATGTGGTGGCTAATAACTCCATAATAGTAATATATCAAGTAGGTTGTGGTACTTTAGGTTGGGGAGCATAAGTATTAATGTTTTTTGGTATAGAATTATATTGGGTCTAGAGATTTCAGGTTGGGTTCAGGTTTTCGGATTTTGCCTAAACCGAACCAGGATTTTAAGCTTTTTTCTTTTTGAGTTTGTGTCACCCAAATTCACTAATCCCCCCATAGACACAAGCTTAACTTGACCCGAAATTTTGGGTTCAAGTCAGAAAGTTAGGTTTTGGCCTTGCTTTCGCGCTATATTCAATCACAGAGACCCCAGCCAAGAAAAAGTGCCTTTTGTTAGTCTACTCAACATGAAGCTCTTTTCCCATATCCAAACCATCTTGTTCCTCTACCGTTAGTACCAAATAGCCTTAAAACCATCTTGAAATCTTATCCAACATGAGACACAACAAAGCACTAACCCACAACTGACTAAAACTCTCCATAGAGGAGTGTGTGTAACTAGACGGGATAATTTTCCAAAATTATGCCTCAGCCTAAATCACTTTTGTTTTTCCAAGCACTTTCCTTGATTCTTTCCGACCTTCTTTCCCAATGATGCCCCAAGTTAATCTTTAATTAGCATATGCACTGGTCAGCTGCTACGATTGAAATCGCAAAGATCGCATCAAAGCCGGAAAAAAAAAGCCAGAAGCCACTAACTAGGAGAAAATAGTGTGATTACAATTGCTGGCCAAGAGAAAAGGGATCCGGGCGTGATTAATAGTAATATTGGAGCACAATTTCAGTTGTCGACCAAGAGAAAATAGCAACTAAGAAAGAGAGCAGCTAAGAGTGAGATTTGGATATTAAGCAAAGCTCCGGTATTGGGCAAGCGAAATCCAAATACTGGGCAAATGAGTTCATGGCATTAGAGGCGACTCGACGGTGAGCAAGGTCGGTTGAACTGGTGAGTCGATGATTAGAGGTGGTGAGTCCAAAAACTAGTGCTATTGCAGGAAATGTGCATCAACTCTAATGAAGAAGAGTCAGATTGCATCTTCATTTACACTTTTGTATTTTTATTAAGACACATTTACAAATTCATTTAGACACTTTGTCTTAGTCTCTCAGACATTTTTAAATTTAGAAAGAATAAATTTTTTACATGTTGTTGAAGTCATTTTTATATATAACATCAGACACTTTTATATATTTATCAATACATTTTTATTTATTGTTTCACACACTTTTATTTTTAAGATAATAAATTACTTACATATTACTTTGGACACTTTTACCTATTTGTATATACACTTTAACATATTTATTCAAACACTTTTATATATTATTTTGGAAAAGAAAAAATGGTAATGGTTTTTATATTATGTGGAGAGAACAAATTATGTGCATATTATTTCAGATGTTTATACATACTTATCTAGATATTTTTGCCAATTTGTTTGGACACTTTGCATCTTTTGTCTATGACACTGAAGAAGATAGTTTCTACGTATGATTTGGTTGGGGATGAGAGAGGAGCACCATTTGTGGTGGTCTGAAAGAGAAAACGGAACAATAGACTAGGTATGGAGGCACACAATTGTTGCAAGATTTGAAGGAGCACTGCAATGTTGTGATTTGGAGGTGAGTAAAAATGGAAGATTTGGAGGTGATGACTACTCGAAGTTAGCGGCGGCAACAGTGACAGTAAAGGTAGTGGCAAGAATGAGGTAGGTTTTTTAAGGGAGAAGGAAAGTTTTGACCAAGGGCAATTTTGCCAAATTATTGAGATGGATGTGAATTATATATGAAAACTTAAGAGTGAATTAGTATGTCTAATTATACACATGTATAATACTTCATCCGTTTCACAAAAATTGACTCTTTTACTATTTATAGTAATTAATTTATGATTTTGTTTATTTTAAAATCTATTATAAAAATATGAATATTTCATATGAAAATGAAACTTTAAATATTATAGTTCTAAATATCATTTTTAAGAATTTTTTTCAATATATATTAATATAAATATATTCATGTCAAACTTCAATTAAAATAGTTAAAAGGGTCAATTAATGTAAAATGGAAGAAGTAATCAACAAAAGAGAGACATTGAATTGGTTGCATTTAATTGGGAACAATATCTCATCATAATACAAAACCAGCTGAATCACAAGCAAGACCCCTAATTCTTTAATTTTAGCCACTAATTCCCCAAAACTCAGAAACAGTAGAGCAGCATTGGAGTAGAGGTGGGAACCAGGTAGGACCGGCCGGTCCGGCCGCCTGGTCCTGGGTCCTGAGGACCGGGCTCGGCCCGGTTGTAGGCAGGGCGGTTCCGAGCCGGTCCCGGGGCGGTTGCGGGGTCCTGGGGCGGGGCGGGTTTCATTTTTTTTTAAATATATATATATATATATATATATATAATAGAACAATTATTAATTATATAAGTCATAAATATTTTTAAGAAAAAACACCACCTCCGGTGTAAGTTTTATTAAGTTAAAAAGTCAAACGGCACTTACAAATAATCGGAACGTGCCTTACATTTTGAAATGGCAAAAACGTTCCGGAAATGATAAATAATAGAAACCTATGATCTGTGCTGAACAGCATAATCAGATCAAATACAAACTACATGTATGATTGAAAAAAAAAAAAATTCAAGTCTCGGTATCGGATATTACCTCCTCATCCGAACTCTTTTGGTCTTGCTGCCGGAGTGCTGCGAGGCCCCAATCTCGGTTGCACACGCATACTTCTACCGCGTCGGGTGTCAATCTTGACCGTTTTTCTGTTATCACCCGTTTTCCGGCACTAAACGCTGCCTCGGATGAGACGGTCGATACTGGAACGGCAAGAATCTCCTGTGCGATTATCGACAAGATCGGAAATCTTGATCTCTTTTGTTTCCACCACTCCAAGATGTCGAGGTCACTTGCCTCGAACGATGTGTTGAGATAGTCATCGACCTCAGCTAATCCCGATGTCATCGGTTGGGGTCGTTTGAGCATTTGGAGCGCCGGGTTGAATCTTGAGGAGATTGATCTCCTTGAAGGCTCGGTTTGAGGAGCTTCGGATCTTACCTTATCCGAATGCCGCTCACAATATAACTTGTATAAAGAATGCAAGTACTCGGAAGCAGAAGCAGACATAGCCAAAACATTTATATGAGACATTTCTAAATAAGTATGAAAAATTCCTTCAAGCAGTGTTGTTGTGCCCGTTAATTTTACATACGGGTCAAGTAAAGAAGCGACTAAAAAGATAGGTGGAATGTTTGAGAAATATTGAAGCCACTTAGCCCGCATGGCTTCGACAGTCGGTTTTAACAACTCATCATTTTTAAATTGATGTAAAGCATATGTGATGTTCACTAAATGAAACAAAACTTGATGACTTGTTGGGTAGTAAACACCAGAGAAAAATTCAGTTGCCTCGTAAAAAAACTTAAGCAATTCACCGGTTTTGGAACATTTCTCCCAAATTTCAGTCGTAAGAAATTCAGAACCCATTTTTAAATTCATGAAATGTGACAACAAATTTGCATACGGTAATGCATCTTGCAACATAAAAAATGTGGAGTTCCAGCGGGTTGGGCAATCCAATTTAAACCGTTTCCAAGAAAATGGTTTTTGATTTTCAATACAAAAGCTTTTAAATTCACGAAAAATAGCAGGTCTGGACATCAAATATTTTAATGAGTTTCGAATAGGCAAAATCTCATTTTGGAGAACTTCTAAACCCTTTTGCACACAAATGTTCAAAATATGGCACATGCATCTAACGTGAAAGAATGCACCGTTGAGCGGTGGTTTTAAGTTTTGACTCAAAAGACGAGCGGCAACATCATTATTTGAAGCATTATCAAATGAAATGCACAGAACTTTATCAGTACAAAAATAATCACGTAAAGTTTCTAAGATACAATTAAATATTTGAAAACCAGTATGATCTGTTTCAATAACCTTAAATGACAAAATTCATTTTTGCATTATCCAATCAGAATCAATCCAATGAGAAGTAACACAATAGAATGATTGACCTATAGGTGATGTCCACATATCAGAAGTAAATGCCACACAATGATCAAGAGCAGAAAAATATGCTTGCAAATCTGATTTTCCGGCTTCAAATTGTCTAAAGCTTTCTTTCCTAGCAGTTTTTCTAGATACTTTTCTAAATGCAGGATTTAATTATGATTTTATCTAAAATTCTAGGTGGACATCTTCAGCTTGTGAAAAAGGTTTTTAGGTAAGTATCATCCAATTTACCATACTTTCTCTACAAGATTGTTGGTTAAAATGAAATATACCTGGTTCGCCGGCGCCGGTTGTAGACCCAAGTTGTGTTTGTCCTCCAGAACTAGTCCCGGTACTAGGGAGGACGTTAGAATGTTGATTTTCAATATGCCGCTTCAGCGTTCCAATGCCGGAATTCTTTCTATGCACCAATTTTTTCTCGCAATGTTTGCATTTCCCATACCTCGGCTCCCCTTCGTTTATGAGCTCATAATGCTCCCAACCCAAGCAGTTAGTCTCGTGGATTTACCTTGTGCTTGAGTTTCCTCCACGCCGGGTTCATGACTTGTAGGCGTCAGTTCTATTGACGGATTCTCGGATGCCATCGCATCCAACTCTTCCACTTCATCATCAGATAATTGATCGTCGAGACCCAAATCATAATTCGTCATATCGATTCTGGTATCATCGTCGTGAAACTCTTGAATTGAAATGCCTTTATCGGTGGGTCGAGATTGGCGACGGAACAAGGCTCGGAGGCCGGTGTTGCGGGGAGATGAACTATCTGTTGACTTGCCCTTTCCTTTTAAAGTCATGTCACACGTACTAATAGTAGTGATTAATGTAAAATCAAGAGAGGATTATGAAGATATTAGGGAGAGATTAGTAAGAAATTTGGAAGAGATTAAGAAAATAAAGAGAATGGTTGAGAGAATATAGTGGATAAAGAAGAGAGATTGTGTGATTGTGTGAGGATTGAGTGAAAATGGCATTGGTATTTATAAGGGGAGGGAAAAAATTAGTTTGACCAAAAAGTCCTTGAAATTTAGTTGTTGGGAGGGGCAAAAATGAAAATTTGAGGGCTAAAATAGATCAGAAAGCTGTTGAAAGGTCTACTGTGTAATTAGCTATTTTTTTAAAAAAATTTTTGCAGGTTAACGTTAGGCAGGGAGTCGTTGCGGCACCAGGCGAGGGCGGGTCGGCAGGGCAGGGCGGTCCCGGTCTGGGTCGGGCTGATTTGGGTGTTTTGACTGGGCCAGGACGATCTTTTTTGCGTCTCCTCCTCCTATTGGGCTCATACTCAGCCCATTATATAACGGGTTTTTTTTTTTTGCGGAGTGGAACATATTTGACCGGTCCAGGCCGGAGTTGACTGACGATCCGGTCCCAGTTCAGGCCGGGTCAACCTGGCCCACCTCCCACCTCTACTTTGGAGGCAGGGGAGGCACATTTGGTCGAAGCCACCACCCACCAATTTGTCAAAGGAACCAAAAAAATGGTCAAACATGCCACGGTCCTTGAACTTAAATCACAAGACTCTTTGGATTGGATTAGATCAACGCCGTTTAACAACACACACACATTCAACCATTTATGCATTTGCCGGCCAACGACATTCACAAATTGCTAGAGGACACCTACCCTACTTAAATTGTGACCACCAACTTATATGACCGAAAACAAAGGGCATTTCTCCACTATTCATTGTATTTAATGACACGAAGAATAGTTTTTTCCTCAATCACTTAATGAAAGGAAGCTTGTCAGAAGATATAAGTCATTGCCAATGGGGGATTCATATGTATAATAAACACGATTGTTAAAATTCCTACTTAAATCTTTAAATTTTACAATTTTATGATTAGAGGTACAATAAATAATTTAGTTAGATTCTACAATTATAATTAACAATTCTACAACTACAATTTAGAAAGAAAAACGAATTTTATATGGAATCTCAATTTTGATAACCTTGATCATAAGAGGTTCATGGACCTCCATTTGTTTCTTCACTATTTCTGTGATTATTATTATTATTATTATTATTATTATTATTATTGTTGTTGTTTTTGTTGTCTCTTTCTCAAAAATACAATTTTGATAATCTTATTAAATTTTTGTGATTTTTTTTAATGCATAAAACTATAAAAATTCATAAAAAATTAATAATGTCATGAAAATTTACTTTCAAATATATTATTGCATCTACATAATATTGACTTTTAAAAAAATTTAGTTCAAGACAAAAAAAATGTAAAAATAAAAAAATATATTTTAAATTAAAACAAATTAACTTTGAGAGACGTAACTGCATGCGCTTGTCTCTATTAGCAGCTGGACTAACTCAACACAAAATTGAGGACTGAGACTAATGAGTTATTAGGCAGGACCCGATGGTATTTAAGCAAACCACATAAAAATATTACACTGGAGGAGATCCATAGGATAATCCATCCGTAGGATCGTCCATCACTTTGACTTATTTAATCTAACTTATTTATATATATTTTTTTTGTTGATAAAGTATTCCAAAACAGCATTAAGAAGCGCCTTTTTTATTTATTTTTTTTATACCTTTTACCATTTCCCTTAAGCTCTCATATAGATGTGCCAAAAAGAAGTTACCAAAGTCAACTTTAAGTAATTGGGTGTTAAGTGGTAGGAGAGAGGGCAAATCAATTTCCTATAGATTAGTAGATGGGAGCTGTAAAAATGTGTCTAAAAAAAGAATCAGCGGTGGAAGAAAAGTTGAACTTAAATGAATCATTCCATCACCGGTGGTTCTTTTCTTCCAAACCATCAAAATACAGTTTGTAGTCTCTTTCAGTTTCAAATGGGTAGTTGACACCAGCAACATTTGGGACCCCCAACATTCAAGTTATATAACCTTCTTTCTTCTGCTTACTCATTTTGAGGGTTAAACTTGAAAGCATAAATCCCTAACCAATTAGGGTTTTTTTAACCGAACTGACCCAAAACCGAGTTGAATAGATCTGAAAAATACGGTTCTATTTCAATTCTAGTTCAATTTTCGCCTTTGACCATGGTTTCGGTCCGGTTTCAGTTTTTTTTGCATTTGACCATAGTTTCGGTCCGGTTTCGGTTTTTTTCCCTTTTCTTACACCACCAATTAGCAATTACACCAAAAGACTTGATGCTTCCCAATTTTGTATTAGTTAGGGCAAATGGAATGGAAAATCCAGAATGAGGACAAAAGAGATCAGATTGACTAAACCAATGCCAGAACCAGAAGAAATGATTGTTGTGCTCTAACCATCATTACTAACCACAATAGCACCACCTGCTATCATTCCATTGTAGACAAAGTCAGTTTCCACTACAAGCTTAAAAATCTTGAGTCCCCAATTGTTTCCCTTTAAAATGGCCTACTCAATCATCCACTTATCTTCTTCACATTGCATTTTAGGCCAATAGAATGTTCAAAACCCTTTGTATTTGCCCCCTCACACTCACCAATGACACCTCCACCAAGAGGCCATCTTTGAAAGAATCACATGTTTTACTTTTTTTTTTTTTTAATTTTTTTGGAGGGTCATAGGACACCCAATGAGACTAAAGCTCATCCTTCCCAATCTGGCGAAGTAAAAATATAATTCTAGGACCTTTATTTCAAGATCAGGAGTATTACCTTTAGGGCGCACAACTAACACTGTTAGATTTAACTCATCAAAAAGAGCAGAGCATTGGATTAAAGCATCAGCATATGCTGCTTCAAATGGGTGCTTATACTTGCTGATATAAGCCATTATATTATGATGGAATAAAGGCAATTCTTACTAGAAGACAAGAAGAACTTGAAACCCAGCGTGTTCCCCATTACAGAAATATCTAGTCATCATTCCTCAGAAGGTAATTCTTAGGTGGGCTTACAAAGATTCGGATGCCCCCTTCTTATGACCGAACAACAAACTGTAGTTTTGATCTAACGTTGGCTCTGTCAACTTTCAGCTCTGCACATTCTTCTTTCTTTTCTTTTCTTTTCTTTTCTCCTCTTTTTTCTTTTTCAATGGCAACAAGTTTGGACAGGAAATGATCTAAATCGAGTTCTTTAATCTTTTGAGCATCCCAAACCACAGAACACTAATATCATTCTCAATGGAGAGACAGCAGAAACTAGAGTGTAACATTTCTTTCCTGTCATTATCTGATATTTCAATGAAAGAATGTATAATTATTACCAACAAAACTGTGAAGATATATAAATGGGGATGACAACAACACAAGGTTACTATTACAAAACACGGACTGAGATGGACATAGGAACTGAGACCTCGCTGGCGAAACTTGAATCACGATTGGTAGCTGAGTTCCCCGCGAAAGCATATCCAATGCCCAAGCCACCAAAATGCAAGGAAGCATTATCGTACCTTTGGAAAACACGGGCAAGTGATGCGGCTTTTCTTCTTGCTCGCTTTGTCCCCGTGAAGAGCAGGGTCTGAAGCAAACCAGCCAGAGCTGGGGCCTTGAGGACTTTCTCTGTGGCAGCAGTACCACCACTTCGACACAACTCTAGCAATGCAGCAACTGCATTCTCCTTCCCTCTGGGTGTTCCACATCGCATCATTCCTAGTAGTCCTCCCACCGCAGTTTCCTCCTTCCCAACCGCTTCAGCTCCAGCTGGCTGCCTAACAATCAAGGCCAGTGCACCGGCTGCTTCTTCTGAGACCACTTCGTTCCCCAGAGCTCCAACTAATGCGGTTGCAGCTCCAGCCTCAATCATTCTAACACAATTTTCAGTGTGAGTGGAAAGATTAAACAAAGCAGTGACAGCATCCTTCTTCCCTCGTGATGTCCCTGTTCTCAGCAACCCTGCTAGGGCTTCAATTGCACCTTGCTCATCGGCTATTTTCTTCTTATAGTCATGTACAGCAGAGAGACTAAACAAGGTGGCTGCAGCATTCTCCCTTGCTTCTGTTGTCAGTCCAGATCTCAGGACTTCAACTATCGAGCTCAAACAACCATCTTCATCCATTATCCGGCTCTTGTTTTTGTCGTAAATGGACAGGTTAAGCATTGCCGTAACAGAATTCTCTTGGGCAACAGCATTTGTTGATAATAACAACTTCTTTAGATGGGGAATGGCCCCGGCTTCGGCAATAAAAGAACGGTTTTCTTTTCCAGTTTTTGCCAACAAACGAATCTCTCGTGCAGCAATAGTCTTAGCACTTTGGGATCCATCGGCTAGCTGTTCAATGACAAGAGTCGAAGTAGCTCTATTAGCTACAATTGCAGCTTTAATAGGCATAGCTCCAGCAAAAGACTCGACAGATGCATCTGCAGTGTCCGGAGGGTCATAAGGGATCCCATGAGCAGTGCACCACTGCATGATCAAGTTCCTCAGAGCACGATTAGGAACCAGGCGACTGTGGATGAGCATCTGTCCCGTTTTTGGACAAGTACAATGCCCTTCCTCCATCCACCTGGATATTGAACTCCGATCATACGTCTGCCCTGTAGAAATTATCACAGGATCCCGCATCAAATCCAGCAATATTGGGCAACAGAAGTCCTTCGGAACTGTCATGAACGTGCCAGCAATCTCCTGAGAGATCAACCCCCTCCTCGACTTCCTCTGACTCCTAAAACTCAACTCCACCTCATCTTCCTCGAACCCAAAAAGCAAAAATCTGCAATATCTAGTGACCGCAACAAACCCGTTAAGCACAGAAGCTGTAGGTTCAATATCTCCTTCATGGTTCACAATTTGCTCCTCTAAAAATTCAATTTCATGTCTACAACTTGCAGCATTCTTAATCCCTAAGCTATCTACAAAGAACATCCTCAGTTCCACCACATTGGGTACCCTTCCATTCCCAAACTCATCAAGAAACCAAAAGAAACTCTTCCTCAAATTCTCATCCTTTTTATCAATATACAGTTTAGCTTTCCTAGCCTGCTTTTGCAGCAGCTCAACCTGCTCCCTAACATCATCACTCAACCCAACCTCCCCGATTGGGAACACATCCAAAAGGGTCGAAATTTCCTGGTTCAAATCATGGAAGTGGCCGGAAATCGTATGGTTTTGAAGCAGAAGCCATAACTTACTCGAGTGGGCGCAATAATCCAGCAGTATCTTGGACCTGTAAAAGAGCAAATACAGCTCCTTGAAGCACAACATCGCCGTCGACGGCAGCCGCGACCCAGAACCCGATTCCTTCAAATAATCCAATAACACAACGAAAACCTCAATCTTGCGAATCAAAGACCGAGAATTGTTCCTCTGGAAGAAGAAGGACCTTGGGGAGAAACACGAAACCAGCTCTGCCGACACCGTCGCAAGGGTCTCTATAAGAGCCACGTCGGATAAGTCAACGGGCGCCAGAAAGGCCTCTAGCGATGGCGATCTCCGCCGTCTGAGGGAAGAGAATATCGCCGCCGTGGCCATCAAAAGCACTGTCCCAATTCGATTCCAAAGTTTCTGAGCAAAACCCAGAAATTTATTCAGCAAATGAACAAACAAACAAGCAACAAAAGCGATTGGCTCCGCAGAAGCAGATCTATGAACAAATGAGGGAGAGAAGAAAAGGGTTTGCCGGATGAGTTATGGTGGTTCGAGAAATGGGTTAGAATCTTCAAAAGGGCGTTTAGAAGAAGAGATTTTAGTCAATGGATGGGAGAGCTAGAAAATGGATTCTCTGAGGGAAAGGAGAACTCTTTTGTGTGGCCGAATCCGCGTTTAGAAGAGAAGAAAGGAAAAGAGTCCGAATTTTCCCAAAGACTTCTCTTTTTCTTTTTTTTTCTGCTTAATTTCGTTTTTGTTGTCTTGTTAATGGCTTGATGTAGTACTAGTGGTAAATTGGTCGGCTATTTCGTTTCGTTTTCTTCTTGTTTCTAATTTCTCTCTAGAAATTTAGAGAAGCTGCGGGGAAACGACTTTGGGCAGCAAATTTTTGTTAGGCCTAATCAACATAAGACCTCTTAACTTGGCTGACTCATATAAGTTAGTTACTTAATTTAAATTCAGTCTCTGTTTGTTCTTTAACTTTATAACTTATTAGGAGTTAATCTAGCTACCTAATTTGTCAAAACATTATTACCCTTTTTGAACGTTAAGTAGCGTTGAGGACTGAAATACATGGTAAGAGAAACAATGTGGATTCCTAGAGCATTTTCCTTTTTTTTTCCATGGGAGGTATTTTTTGCTTTTTTATTTTTTTTATCAAAGAGGGATTTTTGCCCAAAATAGGTACTTGTTTTTTTTTTTCCAAAAATCAAATACATAATTACTCATCAGTTCTGGTTAATTTCTTGTCAAAAAAATTGAAATATATAGTTTATGCAATTTATTATTATTATTATTATTATTATTATTATTATTAAGTAATAGAATTACATTTAATGATATTCAATTTATTAAATGTAATCATCACATATATAATTACATACATTAAAACCAATAAATCATTTCTTTTTGGGTCCAGTACTTTCAAACTTAATCATGATGCTTTTGTTGATTCTAGTGGAATGGGAGGTGTGGCTGCCATAATCAGAGACAATAATGCCTATGTGGTCATTACTTGTACAAGTAAAATTGGGGACTAAGCCCCTAGAGGCTAAGATGTGGGCATTATGTAAAGGCTTGCACTTAGTGTCACTCATGGGGAATATTTTACTGGAAGTAAAAACAGATAACAGTGTAGCTATCCAGGAACTACTAGCCAATGCCAACTCAAAAACTGCACTCACACCCTTAATGTTCGACTACATGTCCTCAATCCAACAAGTGCAAGTCAGGGAATATAGAGCCATATTCAGGGAGATGAATAAAGTAGTTGACCACTTGGCTAGGATAGGAGCAAAGTAGGAAGAACCTTTTGTTGTGTTGGACCATGTATCAGAAACGTTAGCTCATTTTGTAAACTTGGATAAACGGGGGTGCTAAGTTCAATGGATTGGTGTTTAAACCACTACAAGCCTGTGCTGCTTTTAACAGTTTGTAGATACTCTTATCTCTTTTTGGTTTTTATAAGTATCCTTTATTACAAAAAAAAAAGGACATTTTTTAGTAAAAAAAAATCATGGAAGAGAATATCATAAAATATTACATTTTTTTGTCTCAACAGAGAAAACAAGTATTCCTTTTTAGGTTGTCTTAAAAAAGATGAATTGTTTCCCATTTTGTGAAGTTTTTAACATTTAATTTATCTTACTATCCGC
Source organism: Aquilaria sinensis (assembly GCA_005392925.1). NCBI lineage: Eukaryota > Viridiplantae > Streptophyta > Magnoliopsida > Malvales > Thymelaeaceae > Aquilaria > Aquilaria sinensis. The sequence continues at coordinate 336,023 of SMDT01001327.1, read as the reverse complement.
ATTTAAACTCTCTCTATATAAAACTCAGACAAGAATATTTTTTTTTATAATTCTCATTTAAGCTTTCAATGCACAAAATACAAAAAGGAATTCTTTTTAAAAAAATTTAAGCTTTAGGGGTAAAAATAGATAGAACACCATAAATTATACTTATCTTAATCTTTATATTGAAAGAAATGCAGCATCCAGAATGGAACAAAAGGAGTATTTGACAATGGCACTTAAGGGAAAATAGCTAAAATTTGGGTTGATTTGACCTAAATTTTGGCAACTAAAATCGGGTCGGGTCAAACTTGATTGACTTAAAATGATCTAAATTTCTCCTTGTCTCAACCTTGACAGACTACAAAGCCAAACCCCAATTTTCCACTAAAAAATAAAAGAGCTTAACCCAATTAACTATACCTAAATCCATTAGCGGACTCTTTCTTTTACCTTAAACTACACACAAGTACAACACAAATGCTTGCACACAACGCCCTTTACAACTAACACTCTTATACTTTTACTACTCTCACTCATCTTCATAGTCTGCCTCTCCGCTCATCCTCCTCCTCAATGCCTACATTCACCATCAACTTTAGCTCTCACTTCCCTAATGACAACCTCCTATTTGGTTAGCCACTCCACCACAAAACCCTACTCAAACATAAAATGCCCTCCCTTATTTTTAAATTATTTCTCTTCCCTTCCACCTACCATATTAACTCGTGCTGAGTTGCCTTCATGTTTGTGGATAATAAAGAGAAGGGCGAATAGATCTTTTAGGATCCCTAAAGGTAGAACAAGCGGGCACACGAATTAAAGCTAGCTTACAGGGATGGATGGTATGATGAAGCAGTACTTAAGGTTTGGAAAAGGAAGCCAATCTCTGTTGATTTGCCTTACAAGGTGGACTTTATTGTAAGGATTGAAGATCGAGGATTGGTCAAGTTCTTTGCCCATCTCAAGGAAGACAAGTGCGGGCCAACTCGAATTCCACCTTTTCAAACATGAATTCGTTAGGTTCGAGTCAGGGTTTTGAGGGTAGCAAAGGTTGTTTGTGTATCTAGTTCGACCCAAACTGGGCATTTTCTGACCTAACCTTCACCCCCCTAATCTCCATGTACAATTCCTCCAAACAAATCACAGAGGTTCCAATCTAACTACCATAACACTCGAACAAATATAACAACAATTTTAACTAAATGCAGAAGTTGTAGATGGAGGAATAAACTCAACTATAGGAATAGCAATTTGAACAAAAGGAATAACAATATCAATCGAATAAAGAATAATCAGCTAAAATAATAATAATCTCAAATTAAGCAACAATGATATGAACAAAAGGAACATTAATGTCAACTAAATGAAACAATTGCAAATACATAAACAATAATATAAATTAAATGATCAATAAACTAGATAAAAAGAATAAAAATATTGACCAAAGAAAAAACAATATCTGTTTTGGTAAATACACTAAAGTGATGGAATATCTTATACTTCACAGGTACCAAATAGTTACACTTTCTCTTTGTTATATGACTACTAAACTATTGCCATATATTATACATAACTACTTGTTTTTTAATGTTTAATTGAAAAAGAGAAAGATTTGTCCGTTTGAATTTGAGTTTGAGAAATTTCTAACCAAAAAAGATTGTTTATGGTTTAAAGGAGTCAAATACATTTTTAGATCAAGTTTTGGCTTTTGGTCATGTAGGCCCCTATTCACTGAATATTTGTAAATGTGTTTGATTTTTGGAATGGTATTGATATACAATATGTGTATCTAAGGGCACTTTCCTTTCAAAAGATATGGTACTAAATTGCACGATCTATCCATAAAATATACCTCATTTTGTATACTTACCTTTGAAATATCAAATGTTAAAAATATGATCAAAGTAACATTTTGTAAGAAAAATGTCATTCCATCTGCAATCTCCAATAATGTTGATGGAATGCGATGTGAAAATATAAAATTAACCCTTGAATTCAAACAAAATGGGCACAAACCATCTAAACATAAATTCAGGACATATAACCCCTCGAATACAAAAAAAAACCTTAAAATAGAATAAAAAGATGCTACAAATTCAATATGCCCATTGAAAATTAAAACATCCAATCCCTTCAAATAGTTATGGAGAATATTTTAGATGCCAAAATAAATATAATTTGACACACTTATTTATTCTTTTCAACTTAAACACTAAATAGCTAAAAAAAACCAAAAAAAAAAAAGCTACCAATTTTACATGACCATCCCAAATTAAAAAAAATCCAATCTATTTAAATAAATAAAAAGAATATTTTAAATTCCAAAAAAAAAAAGAATCTAACACACTTATATATTTTTGCAACTTAAACCCCAAAATAGTCATAAAAATTGAAAAATAGAATGAAAAACTACCAATTTGACATGCCCATCTCAAATTAAAGCATTCAATCCCTTAATATAATCATGAAAAATATTATAGATTTAAAAAAATTTAATTTGACACACATATCTATTTTTTCAACTTAAACCTTAAAATAGCAAAAAAAAATTGAATAATATAATGAAAAATAAAAAAAAAACTACCAATTCAACTTGCCTATCCCAAACTAAAGCATACAATCCCTTCAAATAATTATTGAGAATATCTTAGATGCCAAGAAATAGAATTTGATACACTTATCTATTATTTTTAACTTAAACCCTAAAATAGCCATAAAAACAGAAAAATATAATGAAAAAAATAAAGTACCAATTTAACATTTGCATCCAAAATTAAAGTATATATAATTATTTTAAGGGATTGATGATTTAATTTGGGATGAGCATGTTGTATTGGTAGCCTTTTTTTTTTTATGCCATTTTTCATTTTTTGCTATTTAGGGTTTAATTTGAAAAAAAAATAGATGAGGGTGTCAAATTATAATTTTTTCGAAATTTATAATATTCTTCATAATTATTTGAAGGGATTAGATACTTTAATTTGGGATCAGCATGCTCAACTGGTAGTGTTTTTTTTCATCCCATTTTTCAATTGTTTTTGCCATTTTAAAATTGAAAAAAATATATTTGTGTCAATTTTTTTTAATCTAAAATATTCTCCATAATTATTTGAATGGACTAGATACTTTAATTTGGGATAGGCATGTTAAACTAGTAATGTTTTTTCTATTATAATTTAAGGTTTTTTTTTTCTATTCGAGGGGATATGTATCCCAAAATTATGTTTGGGGGATTTTGTTTCTGTTTTGCTTGAGTTTAGGGGCAAATTTTACATTGTCACTTTGAATTTCCGTCAATACTAACAGAAATCATAGACAAGGGATATTTTTGCTACAAAATATTATTTTAATCCTACTTTCATAACGTTCAATAGTTCAGAGGTAAATATACAAAAATAGTTATATTTTAAGAATAAATTGTACAATTTAACCTAAAACATAATTGAGATTAGTACTTTCTTAATAATGAAAAATTAATTGAGATTAAAACTAATTAATTGCCATGATAGGAAATGGAGATAAAAACTACTTGTATACAAATTCCAATGAGATGGAAATTATTTCCGTTTCAAAAAACATAAAAATTTAACTGAGTTGTATAGCCCAACTTGTAAAGTGTATATTTTCCATGTTTAAAATTCTTTTCACATCCAAATTCTTCAGAAAACAAATCATGGAAATTGACTACTCCCTGTAACTAAGTAAACATAAAATTTGGTGCATGCTCTCTTACGCTTAGTAAGCATATTGTATTCTTATTAATCTGGATCAAATTTCATTATGGGAGGGAGCTCTTCAAAGCATGATACACATACAATTAAAAGCTGGTAAAAGCCTTTTTAATTGAACTTCTCTTCTCCTAAAGCAATGTGCTTAGTTTAACCCTCAAAACAAGACAAGGGTGTAGTGCACGCAACATTAGGCGCGTAGGTTAATCTGACACCTGGTGAAAAAATAAAAAAAGAAAAAGAGCAAAAGGTAAATTTTTTGTTTGCCTCTGATCAATTTGACTAATAAAGGGTACCCCAAAAAAATGAGTAATAAAAAAGTTCTTGTTGCCAGCAGGATCGCAAGAGAAGAGTTGACCTGTAAAAGAAAGGTAAAAGAAACAAACAGAAATCGATGAGAGAGAGAGACAAACACAAACAAAATTGCAAAAAAAAAAAAACCCCAACGGAACGCTAAAAAGGGTGCTTCAACTGCGCAACTAATCACAAGCTTCCGCCCAAACACAGTTGTGTTGGTGCCTCTCTCTTTCTGCTGCCAATATGTCGTCCGATTACCTGAGGGCAAAGTTTCTTGTTGGAAAATCTACTGTGACGGTTTGGGATATTCGAAATCATCACGGGCCACCAATCAAGGGATGACTCATGTGAGAAACTTTCTTTGTCAGTCCACATTCATAAGGACTCACCAACGTCCCTGAGCATCCAGTAAATTGGCCTGCGACTCCTCCCTCCATTCTCCAACCCCACAAAAATGTTATTTGATTTAATTCGGTTGTCTTTTGGTTGTTATTAGTTTGTCAATATCCTTCTTAAATATTATACACTACCTTCTTCAAAACTATATATATTTATTATCGGATTCTAAGCACCAACAAAAAAAACTCACAATCATTAGAGTCCTTTTAACATTTTTCGTTTGTCCCAAGTTCCTTTCATTTGATATTTGAAAATTAATTTTTTTAAAGATACTCTCTATTATCAAACTGGAGATTATTTTCAAGCAACTTTTTGGGGCCGCCTCATATGCGCCCTACGGGCAAAAATTCAATGGTATCCTTATTAAAATTTCACAGTTTCAACCAAGTTCCTTCATAGCTTCTTTCGCTCCATCCTCTTGCTCTTCCTTGCTAGAACTGGAAACGAGCTGAACCTTTTATTGAACAGTTCAATCTTGAACTTAATTTTTTTTTTATCAAACTAAGTTTAATGAGCCTCAAGTCAAGCTTCAAGTTACATTTTAAGTTCAAACTTTTAATGAGCCAAACTCCGAATTTAGTACAATTCGACTCAAACTCTTATCAAACCTAACATTTTTTAATAGACAAATAATTCTAATTTTATAATAATATATCTAAACCGTACAATTCTTATTTCTATTTCTTAAATTGAGCTCAAACCTTGAATCGAGCTATCGAGCTTAACACGAACCTTTTTAAGCCAAGCTTTGAGCCCTGTTTTTCTAGCTCATCGAGCTTGAGTTCAAGCTCGAGTTTGAGCCAATCCTTAACAATCCAAGCTTTGAGCCTGGGGTGTTCGTACTCAAGTTAGCCTGTTTCTACCCTTACTCCTCGCTGTCAATCCCATTTGTCTTTAACGTGACCCCATCGCAAGAAGTTTGGTAATGCCATCTGACCTCGTCCCATGTTGCATTATCCAGCATCACTGACTATCAATGACACCAACTCGAGGAAGAGTAGCTGATGGGAACCCTTCCACCCCATTGCATCCTATTTCCGATCTGCCATCATCAAACATCTTCGCTCTTTGTTTACTCTAAGTTGCCAAAGTTAGACCCAAGCCACCGCCCCCCTCGTTTGTCCATCCCATCATCAAAGCGAAGAAGTGTTGACTTCAATTTCACCTTGTTTCATTGCAAACATGATTTTTAGAATTTTTTTGGCTAGTTTTGTTTCAACTTTCAATTTTTCTCCATTTACCTAATTTTACCCTAACTTTATTTTTAAGCTAAAATTTTTAATTATTGGTACACATGTAAAAAAATAATGTGGAGGAATTTATAAAATCATTTACAATAAAAACATAATATATCAGTAATAGTTCTGCAATATCATTTGTATATATGTGTCAAATATTCTGCACATGTTTGTCATTTGTTATATGCATTGAGTTTCATATATATTAGTCATCTGACTTGTATATATCTCAAATTTTGGTGGGAAACAAAATTTGAAGCTCTCATTCTTGCTTTTCTTATGGGAGGTTATTAAACTCATACATACTATTCAATATATCTATAACATATCAACAATCTCATTTGTACATCTGTCACACATTATTTGTGCAAATCTCTTTCTTTGTAAACCAAGTTTATACATATTCGATATTTAATTTGAACACATCTCCAATTCTAAAGGGACATGAGATGTAATGTGTTCATGTTTATTTCATATTATGATTGATAGTATTAGAATACAAATATATATAAAGACAAAGCGTATAGTGCACATTAAACTTACCCTAATTTTTTATTCCTTAGATAAAGTCCTAGACAAACCTAAGTTGCTTCTTTTCACTCTAGAATGGGCATACATATTTTCTAAATGATATTCTGACCCGATAACTTGATTTAGGATTGGGTTTTGATAGTTAATTTTGACATTATTTGTATTCGAAGTTAGGTGTAGAGGCAAAAAATTAGCTCTACCAATCAAAATTAATTTCATACATTTTGTAGTAAGCATAGTTGTTATCTAAAATTTTATATGGGTCTTAATGAATATTTTCTAAAAATTATATACCATTTACATAATTTTTCTAAAACCGCTTAATTATACATAACTCCGCCCCATTGAAAGTCATATGTTCTTATGTTAGAGATGAGTTAATGTGTGGTACAGTAATGTTTGAATATGGGCTGGTGCTTTGCTATCATTAATTCATTATGTTGATATTATTAAGGCCAAAATCCCTATTTCTCCCCCAAACTATACTCACTCATATACTTTGCACCCTGAACTACCGAACGGACTAGATCGAACGTTCAATTTTGTAAACTCGGAAAATTTAGTACTTCAACTCAGATTCAATCTCACGTGATCTCATGTGTCATGGGCAGCATCACTTGCTTAATGAAACAGCAATAACTAGGTAATTAAAGGCGGACCCTGTTGAGGGCTTCCTTCGATGGAAGCTTCGTCAGCTAGTACTTCAAGATCCCACAAATCACAAAACCAGTAAGGTTGTTGTCTTCTTTAAGGATTTTGGTGAAGTAGAGTCGTAACGACTGGTTGTACTAAGTGAAGCAAGTGGGCTTGTGAAGACAACCTGGGTTTTGAGGAGAGAGATCTAATTTGGGTAAGGAAGCTCTTTAATTTTTTAAGTGAGGAAAAACAAAAGTGCAATCAACCGATAAATGCTAGCTTATGCAGGAAAAGCGAAGGAATGAACACTGGTGTTGCTGTTGGTGGAGCCAAGAAAGATGTCTCCCGAGCAAGCTCTCATTGGCGTCAGCCTCCAAGCAATGCCCCAAAAATAAGCAAAGAAGTCACTAAATCAGATTTCATCAACGGAGCTCCGACTTCAACCCTTCCGGTTGCTAATCGTCGCCAGTGAATCTGACTAGTACATGGACAAAGCCTTGCTTATATAGTCATTTTCCTTAGTCGATAATTCCCCCGTTGATGCGTGTTCAGAAACTGCTTATATCGGAAGACTCCATATAAAAACAGAAAACAAAGCTATAATAATCAGAAAAAAATAGAACATTAGAACAGGACCAGATCAACGGTAGAAGCTTCCCCACCGATTTTACTTTTTTAAGGTCACACGAATCAAGGAGATTATTGAGCAACTTTTGAACGAAAGGCTTATAAAAAAACACTCTAGATGGAGTCACACATTGCTTCGACGAAGTCCTAGTTAGGATTGGCAGAGGGCAAAGTGACACTGCTCCATTAAACAAGTTACGCCATCCATGGCACATGAGATCACATGAGATTGAATATAAGTTAAAAGACTAAACTATCCAAGTTTACAAAGTTGAGGATGTTAGTGTTGTGCCCAAAAACCAATCATGAGATGATTGTATTTTTGCACATTGAGCTATAATATTTTATTAAGACATTAATCCGGCAACTATGTTTGTTGTTTTGTTTCTGTGTAACATAATTGTAACCCCTAGAATAATGATATTCTCAAATGTCTCTGGTATAGTATTATTGTGGAGTGAGTTACAATAATACATAACGACTAGCATATGTAGAGATTAATATGAGATATGTAGTCTACATATAACTATAAGTTAGAGAACTTGTGTACTGGACCGACCCACTATGAGAATGCTACATGGATCGATATATGAGTGTCATAAGATCATGGTATATGTAGTCTTTTGACCTAAGGTCATCAAGGTTCACTACATATGAGTTACATACTTTGATACTTCCCTTTGTTGCTTGTAATTGAGTGAACTTGAAGGAGGTCATTGGGTATGTCACATATCATGTAGAGGGATTTGTATGATCAAGATGAGATTTGTCCCTCCTATGTAATGAGAGTGATATCTTCGAGCCCCTTAATAGAGTGAAACTTAGAAAGTGCATGACCATACTCGGATGAGTTGATATATGATATTAATGTCATCAATTTAAGTTAGTCAACTTGGTAATCAAAAAACCAAAGATTAAGCTATATAAGAGTGACACATTTCATGTCTCGTGCATAGTCTTGATATCTTGGACAAATAGATAATAACATATATGGGTAATGATCATAAAGGTTTAGTCGAATCACCGACAACCTTGTCACTTGAACAGCAATGATGTGTTGCTAGACACCGCTCATTGCTTATGATCATAAATGTGATTTATGATCATTACCAACGTGGTAAGAGCCTATTGAGTTGCACATATAGAGTTATTTGGATTATTAGAATGCATGGGCTAATTATTTAGGTTATGGTTTCATGATAATTTTGTATTAATAATTGGCCCAAAAGTTCAGCCAATATTAAGCTCGAAATTAAAGCCTAATTGGATTAGGGCTTTGAAACCTATTAGGCCTAAAAGTTGAGTCTCACTATCAATACAACTTTTAGTGAGAAATTTATAGTCCTTGCGCTAGCCTCAAAAAAAGAAGACAACTGCACTCTTCTCTTGCTATTTCTTGGAGGACACAAGCTAGCACTGCGAACGTAAGATAAACGCATCTGCCGGGATATGGTAGAAGCGTGGTGATCCCGAGAGGTTCATGTGGATACCATAGAGAGCTTGAACATGTCAACTGTTCAGGTTTTGTGATTTGACATTACAGTTGGGTGAGAGATCTCAATTGAAATTAGGTATGAAAATTTTTGAACACCTGGTTTACCCCGTTTCACTTGGATCCTTGAGGGTTTCAGTTAAATTTCGCTACGCTTATTTGGCTCCCAAAACCCTACAAAGGGTTTGATTTGGTCCGTTTGATAATTCAAGGTGCAAAGTGTCTAAGTGAGTATAGAGCAATAGGGATTTGGTGTGTTACTATTTATATAATTGAAAATTGAAGGGATCATAGAGGCTTGGATCATCCAAGAGGTGAATTACAAACTAGGACCCTGCACATACAGATAATTGTCAAAGCCCTGGGAAGTGGTCTTAGGGGAAACCCTCCGACGATCAAGTTAGATTTCTGGCAAGTAAAGAGTAACAGACAAAGAAAGGAGAGTCAGAATACCATACTTTAGGATTGATATTTGGAGGGGTTCATATAGCTAAAATGAGCTCTTGGTAATTCGTCTTTGGGATAGGATTCATAGGAATCCTGTAACTTATCCCATATTTACGGGATATATTTTCGTTTCGTGGATAAGTTCCTTGAGGTCTATTTTGGGTCCCCAGGACGGCCTTTTTTACTAATCCTAAGACTTCCAGATTTGGATCATCTGAGCCTGTTGCTTATCAATAATAAAAAATGCTGAATGCTCAAACCAAGGCAAATGAAAAGAGAAATGGAAGTCCTTTTAGAATTTGGGGTTTATGGCGGATAAAATAAACATGGCATCAGAAAAGAGAAAGGATGGTAAATTGAGAAAATATGAAGGAAATAAAGATATTGGTAGAACCTCATTAGAATCCTTAAATCTTATGGATAAATGTATTTTTGCCCTCATTAAAAGGTAAACTACTTTATGAAGATTACAGTTTAGCAATATAATTTTTTCTTGCCCCTACTTTGTAAAAGTGTTGGGTCTGCCACTCATAAAGCACGTATATTTATAACATATGGATTATTCTTCACAGGGGAAAAAAAACATGTATATGGGGGCGGCCTTGTTATACTTGGCCTAATTCATAATTCACCCTTAAATTTTGATGACTTTGCACATAACCCATCTTGAAACTACGTAGCCCTTAACTTTGTAAAGTGGAATACATAAGCCCTTTCACCAATGGAAAAATCACTATTGCCTATTTTAGAACTCAAACGAGAGAAAAAGTGAACTTAAAGGACCTAGTTGGCATTATACTACAAGACATTAAAAAGACTTTCTTATTAATGGAGTTTTTTTTACTAGAGTTATTTTAAATTTTTATTATTGCAATAGTGTACTTTTGCTCTTACTTTTCATAATAGGCAAATTCATGGCATATTATCACAGAAATTAATGTTATTTTGTTTGTCATCTCGAGCTTTCCCTATTCACTAATATTTTTCATTTGAATTTTTATCTTTTTTTTTATTTTTCATTTGGTACCAACAAGAAAAAAAAATCCCTCAATAACTCAAAATGAAAATTATCTCATCGTACTTTTTAGAATTTATTATAGAACTGTCAACACAAATAAAGTAACACATTAGTCTCTATTAAACGAAAGAGAAAGTGAACTTAAAGGACGTGGTTGACATTATACTATAGGACATTAAAAAGGCTGGCTTATTTATGGAGTGTTTTTACTAGAGTTATTTTAAAGTTTTACTATTGCAATAGTGTGCTTTTGCTCTTACTTTTCATAATAGGCAAATTCATGCCATATTATCACATAAATTAATGTTACGTTGTTTGCCATCTCGAGCTTTTGCTTTTCACCAATATTTTTCATTTGAATTTTATTTTTTTTATTTTTCGTTTGGTTCCAACATGAAAAAAAAATCCCTCGATAACTCAAAATGCAAATTATCTCATGGTACTTTTTAGACTATTATAAAACTGTCAGCACAAATAAAGTAACACATTAGTCTTTATTAAAATTAAATTGTTTATTTTTTGTCAATTATTTTTTTACCAAAATATCAACATGAGTTAGTATTATTTAATTTTCCTAAAAGAACTTTAACTTCTTGTATAGGTTTATTATTAATTTTTTATAAGCAGTGGCAATCCTGCTTCTTGTGGCCATAGGCAGAACTCTCGATCTCTCTCATTGTGGTAGAATACAAACTATGTCCTTCATATTAACTCTCATTTTCATGTGAGTCCTAAACCAAGCAAATGTCACATTTTCATCTGTTGAGGGGCTTATGTGTCCTAATTCACAAAGTTTAAGAGTGAAATATAAATTTAGGCCTATTTGTAAGGTTTACACTGTTTTGAGGAAAAGTACCATGGATAACATGAACATATGTCTAATTAGACATACCTGTTATTTTACAATTTTACCCTCAAATTTACCCCTCCCCAAACCCTCTCTCTCGATTCTGGCTATCAACCTACATCTAACTTGAAATCCGGCGTGCAAAGAAGCCAATGAGGCTGAGCGACTCAGGCGAGGAACGACGAGAAACGAACGGCCGACGACACGAGCAAGCAACGAAGGCGAAGGATGCAGAGGAACCCTGAATGGCCAGGTCGAGGAACGACAAACGCCAGGGAATCGTGATAAACGAACAACGACAGTGGCGCAATCGGCAGCGACAGCGTGATGTTGTAGCTGAATGCTTCAATCAGCAACGGTAAGGCGTGGCGACGACGGTGATGTTGTCTTCAAATTTCTGATTGAATCTTGGCTTCAGATCTGAGGAGGCGAACCGGCGATCCGAGGAGGCAAAGCGGTGAGGCAAGTCTGAGGCGAGGTTAGAGGTGAGGTGACGAGGCGAGTTCGAGACGAAGGTGGAGGTAAGGCGACGAGGCGAGTCCGAGGAGGCAAAGCCGCAAGGTAAACAGGCGTGAAGGGCAACGGCGAGGCGGTGCAATGAAGGAGGAGAAGCAGCGAGGAGGCGGCGATGGCGACGTAAACAGACTATGGGGGATGCGGACGCATTTTGTAATTATTTACATATTTTCCTAGGCATTTTGTAATTTTTTTAAATTGTTATTTAGACACTTTTAAATTTCTATTTAGACACTTCTTTTATCATTTCGTATATATTTTTTTATCATGAAAATAAATTGTTTGCATATTGCTTTAGACATTTTGTTAATTTTCTTTAGACACTTTTACACATTTATTCAGACACCTTTTTATTGTTTCAATTAGTTATTTTTTAAAAGAGTAAATTGTTTACGTATTGGTCAGACACTTTTTAAATATTTTTTTAGACACTTTTACACATTCATTCAGATACTTTTTTATTGTTTCAATTAGTTATTTTTTAATAGAATAAATTATCTACGTATTGGTCAGACACTTCTAAATATTTCTTTAGACACTTTTCGGTGTCTATTCAGACACTTTTCATTTTTTCAAACATGATATATGACGTCTACGACGAGATTATGAAGTATGACAGTTTGGTGGCGGCACCGGCACTGGTGGAGACAGCAGTAGCAAGCTAGGGTTTTTTGTAGAAAAGAATATTTTAACTAAGGGTATTTTTGTCAATTTTTTTTTATGATTTATGCCTTATATATAGAAGATTAAGGAATAGGTTAGTATGTCTAATTAGACATAGGTGCATAATAGAAGAACTAGAGGAAAAGCGAAAGCGTTGGTGTGGAGAAAATTATGAGGAAATTTTATAAATTCAGTGAACCAAACCTTAAGAGCTGTCAGCTCTGCCGGTTGAGGACGCATATATCCCTCGTTATGGTGGGAGTTCAAGTAATGACGCACTCCTAAAATATTAGAAAACCAAAAAGTGGTTAAATTGCAACTCTAGTACTCCAGGTCTCACACGGTAGACATTTCTCCCTAATTTTTTTGGGGTAGATTCTCGTACTTTATACTTATAATGCTTCTCTGTGTGTGTATAATTTAAGGAAAAATAAGTTTAAGAGATGTTGATTTTGTTTGGGTTTCAGGGGGTTGGAATAACTTTTTATTTTTATATAAATTTTATATTAAGTAAAAGTTGAATAAAATTTTAAAAAGATAACTTAAAAAGCCTAAATAAAAGACAATTAATAATAAATAGTTATGTTTTCTTAAAAAAAAAATAAAAAGTGCTTTTTGGGCTAAGATTTCAATAAATATACAATTTGGAAATATAATGACTTTTTTTTAATACATTAATAATAATCTAAAAGGAACTCAACCTAAAATTTTTTAATAAAAATATTTCTCCATTAAATACAAGACATACTGATGCGGTCCGGTGGTGTGGAGCCAGCATCTCCACTGTGTGCAGTGGTGAAGGCAGCAGGGGTTCTTGGAGGTGAGGGTTAGTCCAGAAGGAAGGCGTCCAGGGTGGATCACCTTAAGTGATGGCCGGCAGCTCCTTGGTCCCGTGAGCAAGGTAATGACGGGAGGTACCTCCGGTGTGGGAGAGAGCCCGGTGCAGTGATTCTTTAGGGAGACCTGGCTGAAACACTCAAAAAACAAGGGTTAGGAGGCCCCCGGGGTGGTTTTTCGGGGGGGAACCTCCGACGACCAAGTCAGTGCTTTGAGAAGGAGAGATACTTAGTAATAAGCACAAGGGACTCTTGCCTGGCATGTCTTTTTGAGGGCCGAAGGAAGAGCATATAGGCGAAGAGAGAGTTTTCAGGGGGAGGAAGTAGAGCGTCCTGTGTTTTCTGGCCTCTCTCTCCGTTCTCTTGCCAGAAGGTCCCCCTCCTATGATGATTTCCCTTGGATAAAAGGAAGAGGGTGACCCCTTTAGATAATTACACGTGTATGGCACATGTACGGTTGGATGGTGTTCGTACTTCTAGGCATGGGGGCCCCTAGCCACCTGCAGGCTCCTCAGGCCGTGAGTCGTTGCCCTTCGTGACAGGACATTAGACTGCGATGGCGTGTCAGAGCGTATCTAAAGGTGGCGTGCTGGAGACGTATGTGAGCGGAGTGTCAGAGACTCCTTGATAGCTCTTGCCGTACAACCGAGGTCCCTTTGGTTGATGTTTTACTTCGTGGTGAGGAGTTTTTTTTCGGAGCCAGGCTGGAACTTCGACGTCTCTGACTTCGGGGGTTGTTCTCCCTCGGAGGGTGATTAGTCCTTCTCTCCCGAAGCTGGTTTGGTCGCCTTCCCAAATGAGGCACTGCGCTGGCTCCCGTAGCTGGAATTGGCGAGCTACCGAGGTCGTGTGCCTTAGGTGCCTGACTCTCTCTTTTCCGTGGTTGGTGGGTAAATAGGGCGATAGCACTTCGGCTATCACATGCCCCCCTTGGAAAGTCGAAGTGAAGACTTCGGCAAATAGCTTTTCCGGCGTTTGTCTATCGCTTAATTGGCAATTTTTAACAGGACGACATCGTGGACTCCCGGAGGCCCACGTAGTAGTATGTCCGTTTTCGGTCGAACAGGGCGGCACGGAGCCTTTGAACCCTGGACCTTATGGATTTACACTCGGAGTATGACATCGACCGGCAAGGCACTTCGCCACCTAGGTGATAAGCCTTGTTCGGACAGGTGTCATCTACCCGCCCTTCGGTGTTCTTGAGATTCCCAACTTGTTCACTTTTCCCGCCATAGGCTAGTGGATCGACGCGTCTTAAAACTAAGTGTGTCAGCCTCGAGCAATGGGCCCTGGTTTTCCGGATGTCAGAAAATGTGTCCTAGTTTCTCGTGATGGGCGACACGTGGCAGTCATCAGCTGAGATGGGCACACCTTTTCATGCGCGAAGGGTAATCATGGCGACGCTTCGCCTTCGCAGCATTTATGATGCCTTTTTGGCTGCCCTTCCTCGATCTATATAAGCCTTCCTCCTGTCATACTCTTCACTTGTGTTTCTTTGCTCCCACTTTGCTCTCGCTTTTCCTTCCCTTTTTGCGGCGGTCTTAGCAGCGGAGTGATTTCTGGCAACCTTTCACGACGGCGTCCTCAAACCCCGACTTTGGCAATAGCTTTGGTGGGTTTTGACTTCTAGAGTTCCTTCGGTGTTTGCTTTTATTTTAGCTTTCTGAAGTCATTTTTTCCCTTTTTCCAAAGTCATTTTTCGGTCAACCATGCCTATTCCTGAGAGCTGGCAACCCCTTTTGTCTCACCCTTGTTGCATCATTCCTGAAAATTAGAAAAGTGGAAGACCAAATTTTTTCTTCCCTCGTATGCTATTACAAGGTTACCTCGCCTTGGCCAGTTTAGCTTTATGAATCGGGGTGATGAGGTTACCGTTTTCCGAGCCCAACTGAAGGTCGGACTTCGGTTTCCTCCTACGAAGATGATTTGCGACTTTTGCCAGTTTCATGGCATAGCCGTGAATCAGCTTCCTCTCAACTCATTTTGCTATTTCAACGCCTTTCTCTGCATGTGCGGGATCTTCGAGGTAGAACCCCATTTCATCCTATTCATGCAGTATTATAAGCTCTATCCGGTTTCGAAGGGTGGCTTTTATTTCATACTGCCTCGGGGATCTGGGAGCAAGAAATTTATGTTCACCTTCACTACCAAGGATAGCTGGCAAGGGTGGCAAAGGAAGTTCTTCTTCCTGAAGGTGGCGGAGGCCTGGTCGCACGTCCCGACTAAGTGGGCTCGGGGAAAGTTGGAGGTGGATGTCATGGATCCCAGGAAGCTGCTAACTCCCGAGTTGGCGGCGAGGTTTGGGGACTTTGACAAACGAATCTATGCTGTCGCCGACTGGAATGCCGAGGTCCCTTCACGCTCTCTCTACCCTTTCCCGATCATGTTGAAACTCATGACCGAAGATGTCCTTCGGGAGCTGGGGGTGGTTACGGAGCATAAGACGGATCTCGGCATGCTAGCTCCTGCTACCAAGGGAAAAAACTCTTGGCTGGTGAAGCTCCTTCGGAGCGAGCTCACTTACGAAGCCTTTTCTGAAAGTAAGTTTCTTTCAAAGTTTTTTCAGCAGAAGTGCCTGTGGACTTACACTGATTTCTTCCCTCTTTTTCAAAGATGGGCGAGGAGTCTACCGCCTACTACAGGTCTTTCTTCCTTGGTCAGGCCGAGAAGGGAGAACAAAAGAAGAGGCGCAAGGCTTCTGGGAGCGGATCATCTTCGACCAAGAAGGACGCCCCTCTTCCCCTTTCGGAGGACGTTTTGGAAGTCGGCGATGTTATTGCTACTTCCACTAAGGCTGGCGATATCACTGCAACTTCTACCAAGGTTGCAATTTTTGCCGAACCTGAAACTGCTGCCGAAGTCCCTGCCGGGGTGATTGCCCTTCCTGCTCCTCTGAGTCCCGTTACGTCGGCAGATCTTGTGGGCTCTTTGGCGGATCTTTCTGCTGAAGATCTAGAAAGACGCCGAAGGGCCAATGGCAAACATATTCCTGCCGACGTGGAGAAGGTCGATGACTCTGATGACGACTGTGCCGAGGTCGTGCCAGGTTTGTCTTTTTTTTTTTCCTTACAATCAATTTACATTTTTTATAATCAAGGAATTTTTACCTGACAAGATGCAAGTTTCTTTTTGCAGAGGATCTGGCGCCCCTGGCTTGGAAGATTGAGCACGCCCGAAAGAGGGATCTTCGGGATTCTCATGTCCCAAAGGACAAAGTCCCAAGGGAGCCGTTCTGGTCTTTTACGGAGGACATGAATCTATTCTCCGAGGATTGTCAGGAAATGCCCCCCCAAATGGCAAGGGGCGTGCTTACTCATGCATCCTTCAAGGCAGTCGCCGAGGAGTGCGCCTCCGAGGATGCCCTTGCTGCAAAAGTTTCTCAGCATGCTGCTCAGGTAACTCTTCAGGCTCTTCACTTTTCCTTCCCATTTTTTGCCTAAGTGTTTTTGGCTTTCCTTGTGCACATTTCGCTAAGTACCTTATCTTTTTTTACAGCTTCTAGGGTATAGTGGGTACCTCCGAGCTTAGGCAGCGAAGCAGTCTTCGGTCCGAGCTTGGGCTGAAGACAAATTGGAGAAGGCCAAAGTCTTTTGTGCCAACTCGGTGCTGACGAACACCAAGTTGAACCAAATATGCAAGGAGAAGATTGCCAATCTTCGGGAGGAATTCTTGAAGGGCCAAGAAGAGCTCTTGAAGAATTTTTTCGAGAAGATGTCCGACCTTGGTGGCAAACTAGCCAGCCTGACTTCGGCCAACGAGACCCTTCAAAAGGAAAAAGAAGAGGAGTTTGCCCTTTTGGCGAAGGCGATGGCTGAGAATGCTGAACTCCAGGCCAAGGTCAACTCGCTGAAGGAGGGTTCGAAGAAGAAGAAGAAAACTGAGGAGCTGGAGAAGGAGATTTCCGACCTTCAGCAGGAGGTTTCGGATCTTCAGCATGAGGCGGACGAGTTTGACATTGAAAGAGGCAAAGCCGTCCAGATGTCCAATGTTGCTTTTCAGGACGGCTTCTGCCTAGCTCGTCATTAGTTTCTGAAGAAGTATCCGGACCTCGATCCTTCCTTTTTGGCTGCCCTGGATATTCCCGGGGGACCTCGGTGGATGTGGTCAAGAGTCAAGTTCCTTAACCTGCCGTTTCCTCCTCCTGCATCGAAGGCGGCGGCAAAAGACTCAAGAGCCGAAGCTTCCCACGACGCTGAGGTCCCTTAGATAATCTATGACCTTCTTCTTTTTCTTTGTACTCTTCTTCTTGTAATCTTCTCCTTGTATCAAGACCTTCTTCAATGAATTTTCCTTCATTATTTTGGCTAAGTCTTTTTGAGCAATTTTTGTTTCCCATTTATACCGACCATTTTCGGTCAAAGGACTTCGGTACTTTCTTTGCTCGTTTTCGTCGGCCATTCTTCGGGAGGTCTTTCGCAGTTGGTGAAGTTCTCTTAGGCAAAGTTTAGCCTCCCCCTTGCCGGCCGTGTTTGGTAGACTTGCCTTCTTTTGGGCCTAAAGCCCAACTTCAGCTTTGTTCTTCGGAAGGAATAGGAGGCTTTCGGGAGTCCATACTTCAGCTTTGTTCGGTGAACATTCTTAGACAGGGGAAAACTTTCTGTCCTTAGACAAATTTCTGGCCTTCACCATTTCTTGTCTGAAAAATTCTAAGTGTAGAATTTTTTTTTTTAAGGCGCCCGAGTGCCTTGTATTTTTCAGTTTTCCTTCTTCGGTGTTGCCAAGCTTGTATGCTCCTGTTCGGACCTTGTTTAGGATCCAATAAGGCCCTTTCCCGTTTGGCCGAAGTACCCCATAGGACGGCTTTCGGGGTTCTAATTCAACCTTTCGGGGGCGAGGTCTCTTTTTCCTTGTTCTTGTTGGCCTATCATGCAGATTTGCACTTATGGCCACCTTTTGCTGAAAAGGCCTCCTTTCGAGCTCGGCCGTTTCTCGGTATTTGACAACTAGGTCGAGCTTAGTTCTCAAGTCGAGGTCACTTCCTCTTTCGTCAAACATCTGTATGCTAGCCGAACTTCTTCAAATGGATAATGGCTTTCTGTACTGAGGATAAGCGAGAAAAGTGTCTCCTCTTTGGTCCTTGGGGAGTTGTTTGATAACTCCTTGGTACAGTAGGAAGTTCTCCTGGCCATCTTCTCTTTGCATTTCTCGCAGTCCCTCTTTTATAGCTCTTTTGGCAACCTTCTGTTTGTCTGTTGCTCGGGGGCTGAGCTAATGGGCTGAAGTGCCTTTTTATTCCGAGGTCGGTGACGAATTCTTGAAATCCCTTGTTCATAGACTGGAAATCACTACTGGCCAGTGTCACCGTCGGTATGCCAAATTAGCATATTATGTTCTTTCAGACGAACTTTTTGTGCACCTTCTGCCAGCATGTTTGCTAGGAGTTCTGCCTTTCCCCACTCAGTGAAGTAGTCCTCTGCTATCTCACAGAACTTCACATATCTTTAGGTGTTGTCTGGAGTGGCTTGGTGCAGTCTTTTTAAGGTTATCCACTCTGAAGGCAGTCTTCGGGTGCTGTCGTGTCTCTGGCCGTTTTCACACCTCTTGGACGAATTGTCCTGCACCCTTTTTACATATATATATATAATTCTATAATAGAGTTGCGTACCTTTGCCTGCATAGTTTTTCCTTAGTTTAGGAAATATCGTCCGGAACGTCTTTGCACTTTCTGCCTCTTCATGAGGATTTTCAGTAGCGAGATTCCTTTTTGTAGATCTTTCCGCTTTTTTGTGCGAGGTTACTATACCTAGCGTTGCCATGCTCGGATGGGCCAACACTTTTGGTAATCAAATTTGATCGTTTTGGTGGCCTCACTGCCTTCGGGCCCCCGAAGGGGTATCCCAGCGCCCTGATGTTCTGCGCTCGGGGTTTCACTGACAATGAGCTTCCACTCTGGATCTACCTTCGCTCTGTCTCCTTTGTTAGTTTCAGCCTTCCTTATTTCTGGGATTTTGGCGATCTAGTCTGCCAGTACCTGGGCGCTTACTGCCCTTCTAGGCTTACACGCGATGTAGTACTCTTTGGGTTCGATGCACCATTTTGATAGTCCTTTCCGAATGCTCTACGCTTTTTTTCCAGGTCGCGCAGAGGCGAATCCCTTGGGACGACGATAGCGTGTCCAGGGAAGTAGAGTCGGCGCCTTCTGCCAGCACGTCAGGTCGTAGATGACCTTTCGGGGCAATGGGTTTTGACTTCGTTGCTGAGGAGATGGCGATTTTTTGCCTCTAGTGCAGAACTCTTTCGGCGGAGAGGTCTAGGTCATCCCGACCCTGCTTTTCTCGTAGGCTATACTCCAGGGGGTATGGTTCCCGCCGAGGACTCAAATCTCCGTTTCCCAAATTCCTGTGCATTGACACGGGATTCTCTTCCCGTCGAGATACCGATGGGGAGGGCCTCCGGCCCGAATTTAGCTGCAGCCTTGTTTGGCTTGACTACTGCGTCATTTCGACCATGCCAGGGCGTGGGAATTTGTGCAGGAAGCCTATGGTAATAGTCAGAGGGCGTTCACCCTCTGGCAGGGAATTCCTTGCTGCCATTATTCGGTTGCCCGTTGAATCTCTAGCACGGACGGGGACCTCGGGAGTCCCCTCTCCTTAGAACGCCGAGCTTCAACTTCGGCAACCTGGGAGTGATTTCCCATAGACGGCGCCAGATGATGCGGTCCGGTGGTGCGGAGCCAGCATCTCCACTGTGTGTAGTGGTGAAGGCAGCAGAGGTTCTTGGAGGCGAGGGTTAGTCCAGAAGGAAGGCGTCCTGGGTGGATCACCTTAAGTGATGGCCGGCAGCTCCTTGGTCTCGTGAGTAGGGTAGTGACGGGAGGTACCTCCGGTGTGGGAGAGAGCCCGGTGCAGTGATTCTTCAGGGAGGCCTGGCTGAAACACTCAAAAAACAAGGGTTAGGAAGCCCCCGGGGTAGTTTTCCGGGGGGGAACCTCCGACGCCCAAGTCAGTGCTTTGAGAAGGAGAGATACTCAGTAATAAGCACAAGGGACTCTTGCCTAGCGTGTCTTTCTGAGGGCCGAAGGGAGAGCATTCAGGCGAAGGGAGAGTTTTCAGGCTCCGTTCTCTTGCCAGAAGGCCCCCCTCCTATGATGATTTCCTTTGGATAAAAGGAAGAGGGTGACCCCTTTAGATGATTACACGTGTATGGCACGTGTACGGTTGGATGGTGTTCGTACTTCTGGGCGTGGGGGCCCCTAGCCACCTGCAGGCTCCTCGGGCCGTGAGTCGTTGCCCTTCGTGACAAGACATTAGACTGCGATGGCGTGTCAGAGCGTATCTAAAGGTGGCGTGTCGGAGACGTATGTGAGCGGAGTGTCAGAGACTCCTTGATAGCTCTTGCCGTACAACCGAGGTCCCTTTGGTTGATGTCTCACTCTGTGGTGAGGAGTCTTTTTTCGGAGCTAGGCTGGAACTTCAGCGTCTCTGACTTCGGGGGCTGTTCTCCCTCGGAGGGTGATTGGTCCTTCTCCCCCGAAGCTGGTTAGGTCGCCTTCCCGAAGGAGGCGTTGCGCTGGCTCCCATAGCTGGAATTGGCGAACTACTGAGGTCGTGTGCCTTAGGTGCCTGGCTCTCTCTTTTCCGTGGTCGGTGGGTAAATAGGGCGATAGCACTTCGGCTATCACATACAACATCTATAACAGAAATAATACCACTAAATATAATATACAAATAGGCTCCTAATTAGTGATTATGTCTTTAATGTCGTTGTTATACTATACATATATAAAACCAAATGTAAGATCACCAAAAGAATCTGAATAATTGAAAATTCGCCTGTACCCACCAAATAGATAAATTTTCACAACAATATCCGTAACCCATGAGTGAGTATTTGCCAGTAAGGGATTCAACCAATCCATTATCATCCTTTGTTGGGTGGGGGTTTCTTGCTGCTGTTTCCGGCTACTTGAAAGGAATACAACAAAGTTCCTTATCGAATAAAATTGGGTACTGTTCCTTCAGTACTTAAACAATGCAAGCTTTGGGCAAGTATCTATTTAAAGGAAGATTTAAAGATAACATCTTCCAAGCATTTTTAATAATATATGTGGCAATTATTAAATTTGTAATTATTTACTGTGATACTAGATTTTGTATTTGGATTTTTTTTTGGAAAAATGTTTTATTCTAATTAAAAGTTAGTCAAACGGTACATTACAAGCAAATGAACGGTATAAGACTCTAATAGATAATAGTAACATAAAACTGGCTACAAAAAGTCTATTTATTTCTGTGATATTAAATGAAGAGAAGATAATCAGATCAAGCTGAACATTTCAAGTAAGTCAAAATAAATCTAGATTGTAGAACTTACAAGTAATTAGAACAAAGCCAAAACCAAGCCAATAATAACAAAGTAGTGCTAAAACCAACATGATATTAGAGGCTTGAACAAAAACATCTATAAAAATAAAATGATTGCCTATAAAACCTAAAAATAAAAAATAAAAAATAATTTTATTCTATACAATCATCTTCATATCTGTTGCTAAGTATCAAAACACCTAATAGAATTGAGATTTTGGTGAATTCAAAAGTTTTGAATCACTCTTGAATACTAAGATTTTAAGGAGACTATATCCGCTATAAAATTTGATAGATAATATTAGATAAGGTCAGTTATGTAATAAAAATATTGAAAGAGACCTAGCCATATTTAGGCCAAAGTTTGAATCTGGCAAAGAAAAAGCAGAAGAAGATGGGAGAGATGGCAAAAGGGTAGTTGTTGGAGGAGAGGAAGCGTGCTAACCTTGAAGGGTTGATTTTCTGTATTTGGATTAGTCTTTTAAGTCGTTCTAACTAATAAAATTTCTTATTAATAGTGCAACAAATTATTCCAACGTAAATAAGATGTTGCTCTTTTAAGAATAGTTTCTATCTACTCCTATATTTTTTTGTTTTTTCTTTAGAAAAAAGGAGGAAAATCGAAAACAAAAAAATAAAGGCGGAATCACTAATAAACACCATTATTTGCATTTGGCTCGATCTGCACATGGATCTTTTTATTTTTTATTTTTATTTTTTTGGTGAATAAACCAGTGATGTTTGGGGGAATAATACTTTGGTCCTTAAAACTTCCACTTTTTCAATTTTAGTCCCAAAAGTTTGCGTTTTTCAAAATTTCCTAAAATTTTGCAATTATGTAAATAGTCAATTTTAAAAACTTTTCTTTATGTGGTTGATCAATAGGAAAAAGGAAAACCATTGTAATATTATGTGAAATTAACCTTTTTGAAATCTAATTTAAGATGTTTGGTAACAAATTTTTTAATAAATTTAAATTATGTAATAATTTTTTAACAGTTAAGATCATTTAACATATTCATCTTTTCTCAGTATAAATTACTAGATTTTTGTTCAATAATTGTCTCACAGGAAATCTAAAACTAACTGTTTATATTTAGGGACTGAAACATAGGTGAAAATACTCCTTCAACCCCTGAAAATCAGTTGACCAAGATACTTACTCCCTGAATTTTAATTCAGGTCAACTCAGTCCTTAAACTTGGTTAAATGGATTAGTCAAATCCTTTGACTTACACGTGATGTAACGCCGTTCGGCCTCTGTTTGCACTGCCACAAAAAATGTTGAAAGGCTGACACTCCCTACCATCTTCACGTATGAAATAGGAGATCCAGTTAAACACTCTTAGACCAAATTTTCATGGCCTTTTTGGTCTTCGGAGCGTATTTGCAAAAAAATTCTCATTCGATTCACTTCAGCTTTTTAAAGGAACAAAAACATAAAAATGTACAGACACTTTCATAAACTATCACAGAACAATTTGGAGTCTACAAAAAGTAAAAAAATAAAATGGATCAAGCTTCAGAGAAAGAAGAAGAATTATCCAATTTCAAGCATTGCTCAATGTATCATCGCTATCTGTCTCTCTAGTCTGTTCTTTCTCTTTCTTGTCTGGATTGATCGTTGAGTTCTTTTTTTTTTTATTATTATTATATACAACTTAAAGAAGAAGCAGTGAAATGTGCTCTTATTTTTGTGTCCTGCCTTAGATTTATTAGCAAATCTTTCACGCATGAAGAAAGGAAAGAAAAAAGAACCTTTTTTTTCCTCTAATTTTTTTTATTTCTTGAATTTTTAATGGCGACGAACGTTACGAGACTTTGGAATTTGGGATGTTTCCAACTTGTTAGAGCCATGCTTGTCTCATACTTAAGAGCTTCTCTTTTCTAACCAGATAAAAGAAATGGGCATATTGCTATCGTCGGAATTCGCTATTATGGCGTTCGCAGCTGTTGAGGAAGATTTGGGGCTCAACAGATCTGATCAAATGGCTGACCTCCAGCCAAACACATCTTGAGAAAAATGATGGCTTATTTGTGAAGTTCATAAAATCAGGATAAAGTAGTAAAAGAACATGAAGTTTTGGATGGGGTCTGCGATTTTTCCTTCACAAAACAATTGCTACATTCGTCTCGCAAAACTTGCCTTCTTTACCATTCATAGTAATCAATTCATAATTTTCTTTCTTTCAAAATTTCTTATATAAATATAAAATTTTATATGAAAATAGTACATTAAAGACTCTAGTTTTGAAATATATTTTTTTAAATTTTTTTACAATATAAATTAATATTGATATATTTAAGTCAAACTTTAGTCTAAAAAGGTAAAAAAATCAAATTTGATGTTATAATTCTAATCCTAACAATTTAGATGTGTCATCAAATCTCAGAGGACGAACACTGTTATTTGTTTCGAAGTCGCACGATGAAATGAGTGGGTTAAAGGGTTTAACTGGCCAACTTAACCAAATTCAGGAATTGAATTCGTCCGAGTTAAAGTTCTAAACATCCTCAACAACCGAGTTCAGGGACTGAACGGGTATTTCAGCTTAAAACATAAAATGTGAGGCCTAGATGATAAGACAGCCATCACATCACGTGTTAGAGGCGACTTCAACGTGCATTAGGCGGCACTGCTTCTGACACCTGGCGCTTTTATCCCTGTCACGTTTTATCGCTACGTTTTGGCCACGCAGCCATGGTCAACCCTAAAGTCAAAGGCCCGGCCTTATGAGTTTATAACTAGCTTTTCCTCTCCTTATTTTATAAGAGAATAATATAACATGAAAACCCAGATAAGAGCACAGGTGTGTCGTGAATTTTAATTTTTTATCATTGAATGGACAAAGAATCATATACTTTTTTATAGTTAGGTAAAAAGTAAAATCACTTAATAAAGAATTGATGTGTTTGCATTTAGCGCAATATGGCCGTCTAAGTTTTTTAGTTAAGATAGAATGAACCATTAAAGTTTTAACTATGATAAAAAAGGAAATTTGTTCAATGAAATAGATCAACAAGATCACTTAACATGAAAAAAGTATAAGATTGTGTTAAATATTTCGTGTGGTAAAACAATTCATCGAAAGAATATCAAATTAAGTTTTAATTTAATGACTTGATTTAGTGGAATTCGGATTGATCACTTTTCTAGCAACATCAACCGCCTAAATAAATGACTTCAAAGATAGTGGTTCTCAAAATCAACTTCTCGTTTATTCTAGTTGTATTTCAAAAATAGTTTGAGACTATTTATCTGACACAATTCTTAACATAGAATCATCTATTTGGGCTAATTTTACAATATCAACTGGCCATTAAAACATTAGTAGACAAGTGAGCCAAAATAAAGTGCGGCTTTTCCTTGCATTTTGCATTTTGCAAATCAATAAATCAATCAATTGAGTCTTAACCCCAACTAATTGAGGTCGGCTACACAAATCATGTATCATCATTCAAAGTTGTTTAGAAGTAAGCTTATTGATCCCACAATCCTAACAAGAACGTCTTTTTGTACAAATTTGCCCAACCAAGTTTAGTTCTCTGTTTGCCTTTTTATTACCCCACCTAAATTCATCTTATTACTACTTTGCACTGTGTCACATCTATTCATCTCATCTGAAATAAACGAAATCATCTAAGACACCCCTCACCGATTTTATCCTTAATTGGGCTACTTCTACCACACTTCGCCTTCGTTTCTAATTATATCTTTAACATAAGTTCACTCTTTGACTGCAACATTCATTTCTTTTTCATGTAGCTATAATATTTTTCCTTCAACTTGAGCAACATATTTTTATCTAGTGTAACTAAGACTTTTGCTTGCAAATGGTATTCTAAGCATAATAGTTACCAAAATAACCTTAGTTACTTTAAGAAACAGGTCTTGTAGCCCGACAGTTGTTGTAATATAGGCCTTATGTTCATCCTGTTACTGAAGGCGTTTCCATTACCTTTTCTTACCTTAAGGCAGCTTCTTTAAGGCGTTTGGCCAGGACAATTTGCTTTCTTTATTTTCCCCTCTCACCCTCATCTCCCACAAGATACGGCCCCATCTACCAACCCGAAAATTTAAAGCCATTTGATGAAAGCAATATCCTCTATATTCACTTTGAGAAAGCTCTTGGCCTTTTAATAAAACCCAACCCCCTATATTCCTATGACCCTATCTAGGCTAAACTTGCACTCCATATGTTCCTTCTTAGTTATACTTACCCCTAAAAATCAAATGGTTATAGGCAAATTGGTATAATTATCAAATTATGATGTGACGTTCAAATCTACTCATAAGTCATGGTCCAATACTTAACACGGCCCTGGGTCTTCGCACGCAGTGGGCTACGATGTCTCTTTACGCCATTTTCTGGATTTGTTGTGTGTTTGTGGACTTTACTCAGTCGATAATCAAGCCATGCGGATGCCAATGAGATTACCGAATCAGGGGATTAGCTTGCATCACATGCTGGTGTGGATCCCCTTCTTCAGGTTATATATATTTCCATTGTCCTCATATTTTTTGGATTATTTGATATTTGATTTGGTGCGGGGATTAAGGAACTAGAGAAAATTTATATATTATTTTTTTTTCTTTTAATCTTTTTACACGTAAGTCAAAAAAATTGAAAATATTGAGTATTGAAATGATATTTTGAAGGTTAGTATAATAAAGTAATTTACTGAATATGAAAATGTTGAAAAGATTTGAAGCCATCTAAATGGAATATATTGCATGGTTTATGGACGAAAAGAGTATTAACTTGAATTGTACCATTTGTCCTTGAACTGAACTTGTATTATAATTTTGTCCCTAGAGCAACAGAGTAGTAAACTTGTTAAAATAACCATATGTTACACGATTAGCCTTCTGCATGTAAACCTTTGATAGGTATTTAACATACAAATGTAAACTATGAAGCGGGATAGACCTCATGATATAAATTTTACTCCCTCTATCTTCAAAAAATAATATCACATTTTTTATTTTAGATAGTCCTTAAATGTTATAACATTTTTATATTTAGTAAATTATTTTATCATATTACCATTCAAACTATCATTTTAATATTTTTTTTCTATCTCTCTTATTTAGATGTAAAAAATAAGAGATAAAAGTAACAACCACACTAACTTTTTCATCTTTTTTAATCTTTATACTAAACTCAAATGTTACAAACCTAAATATGAACTGATTGAATCTACCCTAATTAGTGTAGATTTAACGAGATGGTCCAAGAAGTGTCCAGACTCCAGAGGATGTGATCATGTTTTGAATTTGACTTCAAAAGCACCACGTGCCAATTGCATGTGTTTTGACTTGTCGACATCCCTTCTTTTGCTGACCGTATCATGCATACGGACGTAAACCAATTAGGTTTGGAACTTTGAATATTTTAAGCGGATTGGTGATAAGGTTAGACAACAAATCTTGTCATTGATTGATTTGGTTCCCTATAATCTTTATTCCAATTGGTTTTCGAGTTCCCATCCTTTTAGGACACTTGTAAAAATCAACCTTCGTCTACAATACCTGTATGAAATTCGGCCTCACTGCAATAAATTTGTAAGTAATTATTATTAAATTTATTATTTAATATTAATTATCTTTTATATTACTAAAATTATATTTAGGAATGTGCAAATTCTTTGAATAAGTGAGTGCATGTGTATATGGAAATAAAACCTTTGACATCTCAATGCAATTGTTTTAAATTCCAAAGTAGCAAACTTAGATATAAACATATGCTTCCAATTTTTGTCAAAAGGTTCATAAGACTGCATTTAATTTTCTAGAAATATACAACAATACAATTGTTGCACCTAAGAATATTGGAAGTTACTAAGTGAAATGTTCCTAGTACATCTAAATCTTTCTACACTGAAAGATTCAAAGTATATGTATGATCTTCTAATTTGAGTGAATAAATTGGTCTAATTTCAAGCATTTTGTGCATTTCTTTTGATAGTTATAAAGAGCTAGAGACAATCTGTTTCTCATTCGGTAAAGTTTCAATCTTATGAATAAGTTTGTTGTTATTCTATAATTTCATCCATGATCAATTTCTAATACTAATCTAGGAAAATCTTTTTCCCTTTTCTCCTTTTCTTTTTTCAAGAAGATTTTATATATGAAAAAGTAACTACCATGTGCTAAGACTATGGGAAGTGTAAGATGGAGCTGAAATTCAATCCAATGTAACATGGAGTTGAGATTCAATCCTGCATGTATTTCATTGCAAATCATAGCACTAGGAAGTAAGAAGAGTTTTTGTGATGACATGCAATATTTAATATTCTATAATAAAAAAAATTAAAAATTTGATATATATTATTATGTTTTTTATTTGATTTTTTTATTGCACCATCACGGTGATAAAATACAATTTTATCATTTTTTTTAAATAATCTTGTGATAAAGGATGCGACTTTCCCCTTTTAAAATTTTTATTTGTATTCAGATTCTGTTACTTTTTTCTTTTTATTTTTGTATTTTAAATTTGATTCTATTTCTCTCTTTTCGATTCCCTTATTGTAAAAAATATTTGTTTACAAAAGTTTAGCCCATACCACGTATTAGGTCACTTGGTATATGTTTGAAGTTTTTTCTACTAAAATTTATGATGCTGCTACCTTCAAACGGTGATAATTTGTACTCTAATACTTCAAAAAAGAAAATTAAAAGCACTCCCAAAACATTTTTCCTATCATTACTTTAAGAGTGAAAAGATTATTTTCATATTGTTTTTCAGTATCTAAATAACAAAAAGTAAATAAATCAATTAGCTTTTCATAAGACAGTATTTACTCTTTAATTTGTTATACAAAAAAATATTGACTTTCAATTGGTGTAAATTATTTTAAAAATCTATTTTTAAAAGAAAAGAAAACCTCAATTTTCCTTAAACAATGTATTTATTTTTTGAAAAAAAAAAATTAATTAAGACTCTCTTCATTTTTGCTTAGAAAGTAAGGATATCGAAGGCTGAACTTGGTGAGGGTAGAGTCATTCCTAAACCCTACTCACAATACAAAATTTCTACCCAAACTCTCCCCGCAACCTGCAGTAGGTAAGATTTTTTCTCCCAAACCTTCTCCGCATTGGGGCAGGTAGAGTTGAGTATTATACCTGCAATACTTGCACAAGTGAACACATAATAGAAAATTAAAACTAAACAAAGCAAGAAATATTTTAGGGTTTAAGGTATTGTGCTAAAGAAAGCAAGAAATATTTTAGGGTTTAAAGTATTGTGCCTTTGTAATAGTAATTGCAACCCACATCCTTTCACAAACAAACTGGGAATTGGGATCTGGCTATTTGGCTATATGACAATGAATTTTAAGATTTACTAGTTATAATTATATTATATATATGAGTTGTATAGGATTAGGATTAGGTATATATATAATATATGTAATATTTTACAAACTTAAATACTATAGATAATATGCAGGTAGGGTATGGGCCCGATTTATGAACGGTAGATCCTTAAACTCATACTCCTTGACCCAGAGGTTACAAAAACAAAAAATATTCAAACCAGGCCTAAACTTGTTCAATTGAACAAAAAACTAAAAAGGAAAAACTACTCATCAACTAGGATATAGTAGGATACCCATAGGTAATGATGCAAATTGACACCCTTATTAGAAAGTCAATACTTCAAAAATTTTAGTTTAACTTTATTTATTGAGAGCAAGAAAATGTATAGTGGGTAATTTAGAATAAATATAAATACTAAAACAATAAAAATAGCAATATAGGCTTAAATATTTGGGAAAATCACTAATCAATTTGGAAAAAATCACAACAACTTTATCATAATTTTCTCCCTCCATCCCCCTTTTTTTCTCCATTTAACTTTTTTGCCTAATTTGACTTGAATTGATTCATATTATTATTTGTTAGAAAAAATTAAAAAATATATTTAAAAAATATATGTCTTGATTTATCATTCATATATAAAATTTTTTTCATTTATATACTAAAATGTTGGAAATAATAAATTATAAATTAATTACTGAAAATTGAATGATGCAAATAATTTGGGACAGAGAGTACCATATTTATTTTTAACAAATTGTAATGGCATAGTTCACTTCAATATCAATTCGTATTTATTAATATAATCACTAACTAACAAAAACAAGTTTTTCCCCGTCCATTGGAGGGGTTAAATATCTAGTAATTAATTAAAAATGGGTATTCAAAAGTATTATTACAAGCGTCTTTGGGAATAATGTGATATTACATGCTTTGAAAAGAAATAGAAGTTTTTTTAGAACCCAGAGGAGAACCGAACTTACTTGTTTGTGACATTTTTTAGGAAATAGGGAGATGAGAGTTGAACTATATACCCTTAGGCCTTGTCTATTATGCCAGAAGACCCAGAACAACAGCAAGTTTTTTACTGTAAAAAATGACAAATTATTTTACACGATAAATGACTGGACCCTAATCTGTAGTGAGCAGCCTGTCACACATGTATTTTCCTAAATGATTTACACCGATCACCTAAACATAAAACAACTCAAACCATGGACAAACGTTAGACTAGAGAATTCATGCAAACTCTTGACATTTCCAGACATTTATAACCTGAAACTTCATTCTGTCATGATAATATTCACAAGGCCATACACATTATGATTTTCCATCACAAAATTCATAACCCCACAAGCGTTAGGATTCGAGAATTCGTCGATACTGACAGAATCAAGTGATTGTTGGCGTGCGAAGCTGGAGTTTGGTAACGTGAAGAATAAACTGTTATTGGTTTGGATGGAAGTTAATTCGACGTACCAAGTCGATTAAATGTAAACATGGATTCAGGAAAATGAACAAATGAATAAAGAGTTGCACTCTATGATTCTTTTCCCTACATTTTCTTGTTGTTAGTAGGAACTTTAGATGTTTATTAGAACATTATGAAAGATTCAATCGGAGCTTGTGAACTGCAAGAGGCTTGACTACTTACAGAGTGAGAAATGGTCCCAAAAGTGTTGGAAGCTGTCTGAAGCTTCGCTCATCCTACCTTGGAGACTTAGAAGACAGGCACTTCCCACATGAGACAAGCTTCATTAACGAATATGGTCGACGTGACCTAATTTTCAGGCGGGCAAGCTGCAGATGCACAGACTTTTGGTGATTACTTCAATATTTACTGCTCAAAAAAATATCGTTCTTAGGATTCTAAAAGTGTCAACAGAAAGAGCCCGGAAGATCTGCTATGAAAGGATTACCTTGCGACGGGTTACCCTTGATGCTTTCCAACAAAGCAGGCTCCTTGTTCTTGGCTCAAGTCTCCTGTAAAGTTGTTAAATGCACGATTTAGAAATTGATGAGGAACGTATCAACCTTCAGGCAGCAACACTGGCCCGTTAAAGGCCCCATATTCAGCTGGCTAACTATGGACCATAACGGCAGAAAACTTGGATGCACAAAGACATGAAGGGCGTTATGATTTGAGCACTACACGCATACTGCTGTAATCAGGATGGCAGGGATAATGGATGAGATTTTTTTTTAGAAAAAAAAACAACAGTGCCCGAGGTAAAACCAATTCTTCACTGCAACCAAAACAACTGTGCAGACAATAATAATCACAACAGAGTACTTGTGAACTTACAAATTCTCCTGCTCAAGCTTTTCAGCTATGGAAACTGCTTTGCGTTTCGACCATCCATTGAGCTGTGCACATCCTTCGGCCTGTTGAATCACATGTGCAAGGGAAACTTTGCTTTTAACAATGCTCCGACTCTGACTTTGCTCTCCAAGTTTCCTTCTCGTCGTGATTGATTTTGTATGAGGGGCAACCGCATTCCCAACCCGCCGAATTCTAGTTGGGTCAGTGTTAACATGTTTCTGATCCTTGGGTTTCCAGGGAGAAGCTGGTAGCTCAACAATTTCACTTCGTCCACCTTCAAAAGTTTCACAAGGCATCAGCTGAGCTTGAGAGCTGGAAGCATTATCTTCACCTTTCCCACCAGTTTTTTCTTTACCACCTGATCCTGCCCTAGATACCTCATTTCCGGGATGAGTGCCGGTGTCTTTGGCAGTATGATTTGAGCCATTTCCAGAGGTTGGCAGGAAAACCCGGACAGCTTTTGCATTACTTTTAGTTTCACAACTAATTTCAATCGTTACTGAAGACCCAAGTACAGACTCAAATGCTTCCAATATATGCCCTCTAAATTTCTCTGCCACAGCCTTTGATGAAGGAGAACTGAACATCAGCTGCACCGTGGGAGCTGAAAGGACAACCATTGGAAAAAATATATATATAAAAACTGGCCGTAATTCTAATATAGGAAAATCAGCCCTTCTGTTCTCATCCAACTGGAATGAAATATCACACTAGTACTCAAAATCGCAGACATGTGTCAATATCAAAAAAGGGAATTTAAGATACTGTAGATATATGATGGTTACTAACTGAGGTATTTCTAAACATCTTCAACCTCATAAATTGCATTAATGCCTGTTAGAAAAAATGCAAACTTGATTAAGAAAACCTACTTCATGCTTTGTATGCTACTCAACAAGGAGCCTGCAAACACTTGACCATTGCTGAAAGCTTTTCTAATCACTTGGGCCAGACGATTTGAACAGAAACTACTCAGGAAAATGATTTCCTGAAAATGATGAGTTGAAACAAGGACAAGCACAGCCAAAAGGCAACAAACAGAATGCAAACTCAAGAACTACATGAAAATTTGACAGTTCTGTGGTTCTGTTCAAATGGAAGGTGAGAATCAGACTAAACCAAGGTCAGTTTATCATGCAAAAATATAGCAGCAGGACCATGCAATGTTAGATGAGCAGGGGGTGTGATAGGTGTACCTTCTCCAAAACTGATAGAGACTAGCTTCCCTTCCTGGTTCAGAAACGACTTTAGATTACCATTTTGTATGCTTTCTAGCACATCCAACCAAAGCTGCTCAATTTCCTTTTGTCTCTTAACTAAATTCTGCTTCCCACTGAACCTTATCGTAGCATCTGAAGGGCCAGATGTTGGATGAGGTCCCAACCCATCAATGGAATGCATTCCAATATCTACACCCACTCCTTTAACCATACCATTTGAATCTCCAGTACCATTAGGCACCATGGCAACATGATCAGCTCTCCTATCTACGTCTCTTCCCCTAGCATGACGGCGAGCCAGGGACTTGTGATTAGAACTGATATCAGAAGAATAGACAGGCAGCACATACTGCTGCTCAGGAGCAAGTTGAAGCAGTGCAGCAGTAAGCCAAGTTATCTTATCATTTGACATCCTTAGTTGTTTTTCAGCCTCAGATAAAGTTTTCAGGGCTTGGCGTAGCCTCTCCATATTTTCTTTAGACACTGGATTACATGAATTCATCACATGAATCAGGAATCAGGAAAAAAAAAAGCAAAAAATAATAACAAAATAAAATAAAACTAATTCTGCTCTTTCTCTTATCTAAAAACTGTTTAGTTCTTGTCATAGACCAGAAAAGTTAGACCAAACCAGACAAAGTAGAGAAACCAGTCATAAATAATAATTGTAGAGCAAGCAACAAATAGATTCGAAGAGATCCTTACAATATTTTATATTGTTGACATTTTACTTAACTATTATCAGAGTTAAGACTAACTAGATGTGTATACAATATGCCGTAACTTAGACAGGTAACTTTTTCAAAACATACATGGTTGGTGACGAAAGAACTTCCTTCTGTGTCTTTCCTTAGTAAAATCATAACTGCCAGCAAGTATATCAGTTATAACAGTAGCAAGCTGTGACATCAGAGCCAAAGGTTCCACACCAGCTTCCATTATATCTCTCAAATTCTTTACTGTGTTGACTGTGTCTGCAGACAGTGCTAAATCAAGGAGATCGATCAACCTTTCATCAGAGATAAGCCCAGCCTGAAACAATATAACACGCAGAAACAATCATCTACAACACAGAGCTGAGATTTATCCTTCCTAATCTCTTTCTTTCCTGCGCCTCCTATGTTTTATTGTCCACTATGGAAGAATGTCTTTGGCCAATCATTCTAAATAACAACAGAAGAAAATATCAGAAATTCATGCCAACATTTCAACGAATGAGCTGTCACTTCAGTAGTGAGAATAGTTATCATGGTTCATCAATTTGGCAGTCACCAGTGTCTCAAAGCAAAACCAGGACAATGAACTTGATTGACTCATATGCCAGAAAATTGTAGCTAGAGTATAGGTTCCTAAGCTTTTTTATGAGTTAAAGAAACATAAACTCAGGCTACACCAGTATAAGGACCAAAATCATCATTTGAAGCTATGTCAATAAATTGATCACCAGGATCAGTGAAATTTCTAAAACAAAAAGAGTGAAGATAGCAGCCTCAAAGAATTTAGTTTTTAATGAGCATTATTTTGCAAGTAGGAAGCATACCAGTTCCTGAACCAAAGGAACAGAGATTTTCTGCCCGAGCAAGCTTAGCTGCTCAAGGGTCATCTCTGCATCCCTTAATGATCCATCAGATCGAGAAGCAATCAGCTTGATAGCATCCCTATCAATTTCAACGTCTTCTTTTGATGCAATGAATTGTAAAGTATAGATGATATCTGCATCCTTCAACTTGGGGAAGAAGAACTTTTGACACCTTGATATGACCATATGAGGCAGCACATCAAGACTTGAACAAACAAGAACAAATACTACACGCCTAGGTACCCGATCTATGACCTTTGACAAAGCACTCCAGCAATCTGAGGAGAGAGTGTCACAATCATCGAATATAAAGACTCTGTACTGAGATGGAAGACGAGAAACAATCATATTATCAATTAGATCCATAATGCCCTGGAAGTCAAAATTACTGACAGGACCAACCTCCCTTATATTTCGACTCTTACCCATATCATGAGTGATGCAAGAATTGCAATTTCCACAAGGCTTGGTCTGCTCAGATGACCGGCAATTCAAAGCCCTTGCAAATATCCGAGCACAAGAAGTTTTCCCTGTACCCGGAGGTCCATAAAAGACATAAAGCAGTCCGACCTTCTTTCTTGCAACAGCATTAGAAAGAGCTTGTGCCACCAAATTCTGTCCCATTAGATCACTGAAAGTTCTAGGCATGTACTTCTGAGTCACACTTTGGTGCTGACCATTATAATTAGCCCCCCATCTGTGTCGACCCATAGATTGAGCTTCAGAAACAAGGTCTGAGTCACTGCCATGCTTCAAAAGACTTTCAGCAAAAATACCAAGCTCCCCTGAATAGTCATTCACCCAATTACCATTTGTTGCACTGTCCTGAGATCCAGATGCCTCAACTAGAAGAGGCAGTGCCTCAGCATCAGATTTTGTGGAAGACTCTGAGTAATCTGATACCACTGGCAGGTCAGGAACACCTTTCCCATGGGAAGCTGCAGCATCCTTTCTCAACCTTGAGTCTGAGAGACCACAAGATAGACTCCTTCCTGCCTTGTCAAGGAAAGTTTTACCCTGATAATGAATTCTTGACCAGTTCCAAGGGATCCCACACCCATTACTAGGATCCCCTGGGACATTTTGCTCGCCATGGTCATCTTCTTCAATATCCATAGCATGCTTTGGATATGCAGAATTTCGATCAACTGAATTGGATGCCACAGATAACTCACTTTGACCTCTAACCTCTTTTGATGAGGAAGTAGCACGGGTTCTTCTAGCACGTCGAAACTTCCGCCTTTTCGCCTTGTTTAAGTCACTTGAATAATTATGAACATTGGCTCCAAGTCCCTCATCCACTTTATCAAGTCCAAAATGTCCCCCACGAGGACGGACATTAGAAGATGCACCAACTTCACTTTCCACTGCAAGGTCATTCAACTGCTCCGAAACAATCTTAGTTTCAGGATCTTTAATATGCTTCCCTTTTTTCTTATTTTTCCTACCTTTTGGAACAAGGCTGCCAGAAACAACACCATGGACCAAACGGTCACCATTTTCATCTTGAAGAGGCTCTTCATTTTCACCCAAATTATCAGCCCTGCTATTTATCGTACTAGATCCCGCTCTCCTGGTTCTTCCACTGTCTCTTAGTTCAGTTTTGATGCTATGGCCACTTGTAGCTGCCACTTCACCAACAGCTCCACTCACTTCACCAGGAGCAACTTTTGAGGTCACAAAATTTGCTGAAGGGATAGAGATTTCAGAGAACCTCCTACTATCCTTCTTCCTTTCAACTCCAACAGATTTTCCCCCCTCCCTGATGACATCAGGCTCACCTTTCTTTGCAAGTGTATGAACAAAAGAAGCAGAATGCCAAGGAGGACTAGCAGATGGGTCTCTCAACGATCGTGATCGCTGAAGGACCATGAGATCCCTTATAAGCGCCCTGTCAGCTAGTATAGGGCTCTGCTTGTGCATATGGTTCTTCAAGTGGATACAATTAGTCAAGTGAATGTGGTTGCGAAGGTGATCACTAATATCACCATTTGCATCCCTCAGAACCCTATCACTAACCACCCTTGTCATGATTAGAGCTTGACTGTGTTTGACGCCAGGATCTCTTACACATTAGCAAAACATACTGGGACATATTCCAAACATCTCTGACATTATGCTTCTTAAAAGACAAGGATAGCTCTAACATAGGACCAATTATTCATGCCGAAATAATAGGAATCGCATAAATCAAGCTCCACAAGATCTCCCAAACCAAGTAGCAGCTAATCTCAAGGGAACAAGACACCCCAATCGAAGATGTGCCCCCAAAAACAACCCAAATTAGAAATATTACCTTTTCCAGCACAGGAAAGCCACTCAGCTAATTACCACTGCTTGCTCAAAGCCTTCAATCTCCCCGCAAGGACCACCCAACATTACACGGAAGAATAGCCCAGCAGACAACAGCAGCAAATCAAGCTTGAACCTTTGAGGCACAAAAATCTTGAGGGCAAACTCTTGAACTTAAGGCAGAACCCCGGAAACTGAATCATGAAAAATTAGCAATAACAGGAAGAAGAAAAGGCCCACAACACAAGCCTCGAGCTTGTAGCTGAAAGACCTAGAAAATCATTCCTTTGTACGAAATGGGAAGTAGGGGACAAAGAGGTGGGAGATTAAAAGAGCCCCATTATTGCAAAAGCAAAGCAAGAAGGGAAAACAACAAGGAAGCAGCAGGACGACGAAGGTAATCGCTTTAATTGGAGTCACCTGACAGGGCCCGAAAAGCCAGACTAAACCGTTCTCATCATAAATAACCCATGATAGATCACCCACAACCAAATTCACATGCACTTCGGTGACTAGGGGTTTCTTTCTACAGAAACCGATGACACCATGAAGAAACAGATGAAAGTTGCAAGACAAACGAAGCGAAATTTGTCAGTGAAGAGAAGGAACTTTTGGGAAGTTCGAGTAATGGCGACTCATATGAGTATTTCCTAATAGAGACTGAAGTGTTGCTTTCCAGGGAGAGATGGATAGCGAGGGATCCGTTACACTCTTGCAGACAGAACCGCAGAGACGGCTTAGGAAACATGACATGTTATCGTCCCTCACCGTTTGTTTGAACATGCAAATTATTTGCGAGCGAGAAATTTCTTTTTGTTTTTTTTTTCTCGGTTTTCCAGGACATCACCACTACCACTAGTAGCAAATATTCAAACTCTTGATGTGTCGCTTTTGAATAAAAGGAGATGGATGTCACCACCATTGGTGGCAAATAATCGAACTCTAGATCAATGGAGTAGCTACAATATGTTGGGGTGGCTGTTGCCCTCAAAAATTTTGAAAAAATATAAATATGGAGTAGTAATTTGGTAATTTTGTTAAAAATTAGGGATTAAATATGCATTTTATCCCCTAAATATTGTGAAAAAATATAAAGATGGGCGGCAGTGAGGCACACATAAAAAAGAATAGGAACCAAGTGTGTATTTTTCTCTTACTCTCATTCAAAATGCACGACACCGTTTCAGGTATGCTATACATTCAATCCCCAAATTCTCAATTCTCAATTCCCCCGAATCCCTACCACTACGAGACCTCTGCTCCAGTGCTCCGCCTCATCACTCAACCAGTCCTCGCTCTCAACTCGCATCGCATTGTCGTTGCCTCACCCTCCCTTCCTTCCGCGCGGCAACATCTATTATAGCATCACACCAACACTGCGACTGCACGACAACGGGCTTTGTCCAACAATCCATTTGTCTCTGAGTCTCTGACAAGGCGACAAGAACAACTTGCAATGCCTTATTGTTCATTGGTCCTGCTCTCCTGCTCTAGTGCTACTGCTCAGTGCTCCGTCTGACGATCCGAGTCTCCGACACGATCACACAACAACACCCCAGTCACCCACTGTTTGTGCCAATGCCAATTATGCCATTGCATAGCAGCATAGGAGAAGTGGTGGCAAAAAATTGATAATCTTCTTTGCTTGCTTTGATTGTATAGCATTTTGTACCTTACTGTTAAAAGCCTTTTTTGATTGATAAGTGATAACTAGTGGCACCATAATATCAATTTTTATTCTTGTGGCTGCATTTTGTTGTGTCCTATACAAACTAATGCCATCCCATTTTCAGGCAGAAAATTCATAAAAATCATTTATTTATAATTTTCTTCCTATAATAGCTTTAAACTTGCTTATGTTTTTGCCGTTGATATTAACGCAGATGTCAGTGATGTGTAAAGTGTTCATTTCAATTTAGCTAGGTTTTAAAATTAAATATAGAATTGGAATTGAATGCCTTTTGGTTTAAATTCTATAATTGATGATTTCAGAGACATGAAAGATTGTCGTGTTACATTATGTATTAGAACTTTTATAATTTAGACTTAATCATGTTTGATGTTTATGTACTATTTAAATGTCATGGACTTATATAAATTGTATCATTTGGTTTGTTTTGTATTCTACAATTTAAGAATTCGTTCTAGCCTTGCCTCCCCAAGCCTTAAATCCTGGATCTACCACTGCTCTAGATATGTTGCTCTTGAATAGAAGAAATAGGGGGTTAGGGGAGGGATAATTAAAGGGATAACTATATTCCCTTCCCATGCCTCATTAATTCAGTATTATAATCTCCATAATTTGAGTGGATGGTGATTTTTCCTTCGTTTTAATGCATCACTCTCCCATCTCCTTTCTTTCGATTCCCTTTGTAAATTATTCAAACAAAGCATTAATGGGTAATTTCATTCGGGCCAACTTGTGTTAGTGCTGGAAATCCTTTAGGTTTGATGTCACTTCCCCCAACATTTCGCATACTCTTTTTATGGATGTTCATAAATACTGGTCAAATTAAAAAAATCAAGTCGAATAATGCAATTAAAAACCCATAAAACTAAAAATCTAAGGCCAATTTAGTTCAGTTTTGGTTTCTGGAACTCTAAAACCCATTGGTACAAGGGGTGTTCATAGGCTACATGTTTTCAACTTTTGTAGACTAGCTTGAATTTACAATAAAACCCAATCCAATATGAAAATTATCAAGTTGTGTTGGTTCTCCGGTACCTACATATAACAAGAACCTTGGAGATAAGCTAGTAATGATAGAGAAGTAAATGTGTTGCTGTTTGTTGTGTATTTATTCATGTTGTGTGTTTGTATTGCATATGATTTTAGTGAGCTGAAGCTTTTGCTTAGGGGTATAACGACCTTATGTCGGAAGTAAAATTGTTGATCTAGTGGTTTATGTCACATGACTGAAATCCATAATAAGGTATACACTTCATCCATGTCAAAATGTTTCTCACTTTTACTTTTTATTTTTATAAACATTATTATTGATGTACAATATAAGTAAAATAGACATGCTTACCCAATGTTAGCCTTTATCAACTTGTATAATTATAACAATAAATGAACGAATATTCTTTACATGATTAAGAATGTATATTTAAAAATATATGCATAGTTAGAGAAACATGATAAATGCTTTAAAACATGCAAAAATGAAAACAACGACAAAATTTTAGAACAACGATAAGTTCTTTGCTCATTAGCTTAAACTTTTGGCTATAAAAAGATTCCATATTGCACTTTCATGATGGATTTTGTGATTCATACCTCCCTAGTTGTAATATTTCTAACAGGGTAAAAGTCATATGTCATCTTTAAACTATGTCTCATGTTACTTAATCGTTCCAAAACTATATCAGGTGTTACACCAATCATCGTCAAACTATTCAATTGTTGCTATTTTGTCTTACCGTCCATCACAACTATTAAGGATGGACAAAACCGTGATGTGGCTGCTAATTTGTACATATTTTGCAAAATAAAAGAGAGTTAATGACTTAGATGAACAATAAAAGGTTTAGGGGCTAAACGAGAGTTTTACCGAAAGAGTAAAGGCTTGACTTATTCAAATATTGGAGATCGGGTTGGGGAACTAGGTTGCAATCAGATCTGGTTGCTCCCCCTTCGATTCAGTGATCGGAATTTGGATGGTGAAATGAGGACGTTGGTGGCTTGAGCTTCAATGGTGATGGTGCAAACCGATTCCATGAGAGGTGGATGAAGATGATCGACAACAAATTAAGGAAAAGACACTATGGGCTAGGGGCATGAAAGGCTCCTCCTCTCTTTTTCAGCATCGTCGATAGCTGGTGACGTCGAGACAAAGACACGGGGCGACGGTGAGGTAGGACAGTAACGACGGATAAGCTAATGGAAGGAGGTAGCGGTGCATCAGACAACAGGGCGGATATTTGGTTCGGTTCGGTTTAAAGCAAATAACAAAAAAAGTCACATCCAAACACAGTAATGCACTTATAACATAGAGAAATGTATGTGGCTTAAACAACTACATAGCAAGAAATCATGGACTATTTTAGGGTTTATACTTATATCCCTACAAAACACGGTGATGGGGAGTGGAGGCGAGTGACAGTTGCGTCCGAGAAAGATGCTAGAAGGGTGGAGGTGAGTGAAGGGCAATGTTGGAGGCGAGTGGAGGGCTAGGCTGTGAGGGCAGACGGTGGGAATGAGGGCTGAAATGAGTGGAAGGTGAGGGCTAACAGCGGGGGGAGGATGGAAGGGAGGTATGACGGCAGGGGAGAAAGCGCAGGGGAGTGGAGGACGAGGGCAAATGGCGGGGGCTAAGGCAAAGGCGAGGTCAAACGGCGGGGGCAAGGGAGGAGGGGAGTGGAGGGAGAGGGCAAACAGTGGGGGCGAGGGCGGAGGCAAAGCCAAAGGACAAAGTCAAGCAATGGGCGAAGGAGGATGATCTTGTGACTAGCCCACCAAAACCTCAAATATGGCATAAATAAATTTTGGTTTTTTTGGTTACCAAAATAACCGACACTCATAATCAAAATCGAACTGAAACCGATATTCTCTTTATTTGGTTTTAATTTAAACCAAACCGAAAAATTGTATTAACCAAACCAAGTTTCTGAATTTTTTCAGTTTTTCAATTTTTTCGGTTTTAACCGAATAATGATCACCCCGGGATTGAGGACTGTTAGGAAACGTCCCAGGGATGGTAGCGGCAAAAGAGCAAAGTTCAGGGTTTCCAAGGATGGTAGCCAAAAAAATGAGGGCTAGAGCTGCAATTTCTCCCTTTCATTTTTATCACCTGATTTTTTTATTTCGTTCATCTAAGTCACTAACTCTTTTTAGTTTTACAAGATACACAAACATCAGCAACCACACAAGCTTTTAAAGCCACATTAGTAGTGACATCATAGTTTCATCTATTCTTGACATCTATGATAGAAGATAGGATGGGACAGTAATAATTAAATAGTTTGAAAATAATTTATATAATAGTTGACTAAGTAACATGAGACACAGTTTAGGAATGAGACACAACATTTAACATTTCTAATATGAATTCTACTTTTTATGATAATAATCAATCCTTTGCTTTTTCAGGAAACTAATACAAAATCCCAGGCATAAGTGAGTGCTATGGAATTTGTGAAGGTAGAAAAGGCTTGTCCAATAATTAGTTGTGTGCGCTTTGGATTCCTCAGGCACAAGTGACTAGTTTATTACGTACCGACTCACATAAAAAGGTGGCCAATGCCATCATATTAACTCATTGGAAAAGGCTTTGTTTATGCGTAGTTTGGAGAGACAAAAGTAAATATTTTATCTCGTTCAATTCAACCCCTCCCATAGATCTTTTAAATTGCAATCTAGTCACCCACTTTGCAAGTGCTACTGGGAAAAACATTTTATGTTATCTACTAGTTCTTGTTGAGCAGTTCTAACTTCTAGGGTCACATTGTACTAGAGTCACATAAACGAATTAGTGTTAAATAATGACTTTAATAAACATGGTTCCTTTGGAGGTACTTTTGGATAACACAAATGAATTGAACCTAATTGATTTCAAACTCAAAACCATACTCGACTAAGCACATTCATTTATATAATCGAGCTGAACTTATTCTTAATAATGTTAAACTCAATTGATGATTAAATTTATAACACTGGCTTAAAACCGCTAAATTACATCAAATTTGTCATATAAATGTAGGTGTTCATGAGACCCTATTTAATAAGGAAAAAACCAGCAAGTTACACTATCTATCAAAAAAATTTATACAAATTTTTTGGAGATATGTTTTGGACAATCTAAACTAAAGTTTCAAAATTTGATTTTAAACAGTTATCTGAATTAACATATTTCATATAATGAATGATTTATATGGTGCCTTCTGAAAATTAGGTTGAAGACAAAATGGAACCATTAATAGGTTGAAGTAACAAAAAAAAAAAAAAGGCTAAGGATCACCAATGAAACTCATCAATTTATATTTTGCTGTCATTAGTATTGGTATATTGGATCGACCTCATGCCTTAATTTTATGGAAAACAAAATTATATGAGTCTAATCCATTGGACTTATATCTAAGGTTGATTAGGCAATATTGTCTTCGCATTTTTTTTTTATATTTTTTACCATGAATTTAATGAAGTTAGTTGAGTTGCACAATTTTTCCAAAATGTTAATTTCAGTAGTAACTAGACTAATCTATAATTTCAATTATGTACTGATTTTAATCATTATGCTCTAATCCGTTAACCATCCATTAGAATAAGGAACTTTTGATGTATAAATCTGAGCCATTTCTTTTCCACAGTACTCATCAAAACTTCAGACATTATATAATTGGATGGTAACGGGACCATTTTTATACTTACGCAGCGCTTTGTGCGAGCGTGTGTGCATTATTATGCGCACAAGCACAACCACGCATTATAACATCTTGTATAATTGCGGCTAGGTTAATGGTACCAATCACATCTACTCCCGTTATTACTAGTTATATTGCAACCAATTATAATATATCAGTATAATATATCAAATTACATGTTTTTATCATTTTTATATGTGCACATTAATATATAAGAATATTATTTTAAGATAACATGTATGAAATATAATTTTTTATACCTTTGTATATGTATTCTAATTATTTTTCATTATAATTTCTATAATACAAATAAAACATATATGAAAGGCAATATCTTTTTGTATGAAAGCATATAAAAAAATGAAACATATAGAATAAAATAAATATTATTTAATGAAAGGACTAATTTATGGATACACGAGACACATGATGAAACTTTGAAAGTTTTTTTTTGTTTTATATGTGAAAATTAAAATAAATAAAAGAATTATTTCCCTCATCTCACATTCTTTGCAACATTTTTCATTTTGGGTTGTCCTAAATTCTTTGAAACATTTCTTTTTTTAGTAAATTTTATCATGTATCTTTAACATTATACCCCTCATTCTCTCATCACTCAATTCCTCTCTTCCACGTTAAAACGCACTTCCCAATTCTCTCATTCAACCTCAGTGACGGACAGCTAGGGCAAAATGGACATTAATTGATGAGATAGGTAGACAATCGAGGTGAAGCAAATGGTGATGGATGCTACAGATGGATTATAGAGGCAAAGCGGTTGGAGATTGATGCGATGGACGAGATCGACACATATAGAGAGTAACATGGATGTAGATCGACGCAAATGGACAAAGATCTATAAGACGAACGGAGATCGATGTGATAGAGAGTAACACGGACAAACGGTGATCGATTTACACCGTGATAGGGACAACGGCGATCTGGTCTCATTCCCTAGTCTGCCAAAGCTTTGTTAGCAACAACGGCTAATCTGCTTTAAGGAAGACAACAGAGAAAAGGGCAAAACTGGAAAGTAAAGGCAAAAAAAGTCTGGCCTTAAACTGCATGCAAACCCATCTGTTTCAAAGAAAATAGGACAAAGAGAGTATAACAATTTTCATATCTCAATCATATTAACATCATCTACCAATTAAATTTTATTTTTAAATAAAATAAAAATTAATATTTATGTCAAAATATGTGTATTACTTATATTTCATTATTTTATATGTGCATGTATGTTATTTTGATTAAAAAGAAAAAATTACTTAACATATGTAATGCAGTAAGCTGCATACCACATTATACCATAATAAACTGAAAAAATACACAAAAATGCATTAGTATGAAAAATACCGCAAAACGCCATAGTATATCAAGTGAAAAAAAATACTACAACAGAGAAATAAAAAAGCAACTGAAGAAACAATCGCAAGAAGTTGTAAAAAGCAACCAATAAATGACTAAATTGTTTAGTTAGAAAAATACTAGTTACTAAAAGAAAGTGACTCAGTTGTGATTAAAAAAAGTAACCAACAACTTTAGTTGCTTTATGTGGGCAAAAACTTGGATTAAAGTGACTAAAGTATCAGTCACAATATAGCGACTGAAAAATTCAGTCTCTATTTTTAAGATAATAAAAGCCATTGATATTCAGTCGCTATATTGAGACTCTTATTGGTAAACTAAATCTTCATATTTTTCAT
This sequence comes from Aquilaria sinensis, assembly GCA_005392925.1. NCBI lineage: Eukaryota > Viridiplantae > Streptophyta > Magnoliopsida > Malvales > Thymelaeaceae > Aquilaria > Aquilaria sinensis. The sequence continues at coordinate 291,653 of SMDT01001327.1, read as the reverse complement.
ATAAAATTAAATTCTAATTTAAATTAGTAATAATAATATATAAAATGTGCAAAAATTTAAAAAAATGTAGAAAATATAAAACAGCAATTAAGTAAAAATAATTCTAAATAATTAATATTAATTTGAAAGTAAAATTTGTACAAGTAAACCCTAGAGGTTTAGATCAGTTAGATCAAAATACTGGTTCTCATCATGAGATCCCTTAGTACCTTGTGTTTCGAGCATCTGACTCCCTGATGCAGTCTGCTGGCTCTGCTGATTCGCCCAAGGCATCTTTGGATAATAAATGTCTGATCCCTGGTCAAATCATATCACCTAATCTGGGAGATGCTGAAGCTGCTACTCAGATGTCGATTGTGGCGGCAGTAGCTACAAATGGGGTGATGCCTGTGGATGCTATGAACATTGGTATGTCAACCCTGTCATGCACCTTCCAAATACAGGATAGCTCGGGATATAGGACCCCGTCATCCTTGTATGTGCCACTGGATAGGGATGAGGATGCTAGGGTAAGGGACCACTTGAGCCTAACCTCAATGGTATGTAGCCAAGATCAACTCCATGTAGCAGGTTGGCCTGAGCATGCATCTGGCCGACCGTCGCAGTATAAGCCGACATCAAATCATGACTGGCTTGACCCTACCACCCCTATTGCATCTAAGATATCAGAGTCTTTAAACTCCATACTCTTGCGTCCATTTAAGCCTACACTACCCACTATGATACAACCTCTTCTTGAATAGTAACAAGCTGCGCTCGGAGTTCTGCGTTCTCTTGAATCAGTTGCTCTATCCGGCCATCATCATGCCCCTAAATTTGAAATACGGTTAGTATCTACTAACTTTTAATTAATGTAAATAAATGGTAATTATTTAAATTAAATACCTATGATTGGGCACATTGGAACCAATCAGTGAATGCTAAAAGTTGTGGCACCCCCGTCCATTGTTTCTTGTAACACATGCCCACCACCCTCTCCCAGCACTCCTCACAAAATGTAAAGTGATTTTCGGGATTTAGGCCATACTTCTTGATGACCTCCTTCTCATACTTGGCCTTAAAACATGTATAACAAATTAAGAGTTTGATAATATGCTAAAAGTGAATGTAAAAATTGTAATTTCAATATAATACTAATTTAAATATGTTTACTTACCGCATTGTCAATATGCACCAGAGTAAAACTTCAGTTGATCCACGTTTCATAGAGATATGACGAATGAAATCTCCAAAGGGGGATGAATTGTTGTCCTTTGTCTGATATGTAAACAAATAAATAAATAAATAATGACTTGAGGTAAAAAAACAAATTAAAATAGTGTAACTTGTAACAAAGAATCTGAAAAAAGTTTGGGGCCTAGAGGTTCAAGTGAAGAGAAGAAAATGACGTGTATAATGGATGAGAAAAGGATGCAGCTAAGTTTTTGTTCCATAATTATGACTGAAAAGCTATTGAATTTCAAATTTTAAACAACAAGACTAACTGTTAAGTGACTACTATGTGGCAACTAAAAAAGTCGACTAAAATTCAATTTTTTTTCTCGAATTTGTGATTGAAAAAAGACTAAAAAAATGATTGCCATGATTCAAACGCTTTTCAGTCACAACGTTAGTGAGCACCACATATAAGTGACTAATTTGCAACTGAACAAAGAAGCAACTGAACTTTAGTCGCTTTTTTTTTAGTCATTTTTTTGTTCATCTATTGTAGCAAAAAATAAGAATGTATGAAAGTTTGTATACCATGTACTGTATATTCATAGTAAATAAAGTATCACCCAAAATTAAATATGTTTGTAATGGCACCAACTAATTTAATTTGAACTGAACAGTAATAATAATGACGATGATGATGATGATGATGATGATGATGATGATAAGGCTTAAATACCCCTTAAACTATCATCACTCAGATAAATTATCTATTCAACTATGACTCGTTATGACTCAGTCTCCTTAATATTAAAAATCAAACAGGTGACCCATTGACTTGGTCACATATTGTCACGGGGGTCACCTAGCTGTCAATCATGATAGCAACTCAATTCTCTGTCACCTCATTTTTTAGCCTTAATGGGTAGATAACCCCCTGAGCTATCACCACTTGGACAAATGACCCTCTCAACTATGTATAAAAATATATTTATTTATTTTAGTATATTTGATTCCAACATTTACTAAAAATGAAATTTACATAAAATAATAAAATTAATTTTTTAATTAATTCATAGCATTATTTTTTACTAAATATATGAATAATTAGTTATACTAATATTTACATGCATTTTTTAGTTATTAATTATTTCTTACTAATTTTATCTTAATTTATAATACTACAATACTAAAGTAAAAAAGTGATTGAGCTTCTAATTACATATTAGTTGTAGCAGGCTACTAAAACCTCAGTCACTACTTCAACGGCAAAAATGTTAGTCAGGACTGAAGGGTAATAGTGCCTAATGATTGAAAAGCTTAGTCCTTTAGATAGAGTGCAACCCAAAGCTTGGAGTGTCTAAATGTTTAATCGTTTGCCTTAGAGAGTGCCAGTTCAATTACTTTCAGCCATTTCTTTTTGTTAATTTAAATTTTAAGTATTAAAATTAAAATAGAATTAAATTAATTTGGTTATTTAGATATACTGATAATTAAATAAATTGAAAATGTAAATGAAATATTTAATTAAATTGCTTTTCCTTTTTTATGTTACTCATGACAAAACAACAATAGTGCTTATGGTGTGTGTGAGATAAATAATTACTTAAGATAAAATTGGTAAGAAATAATTAATAACTAAAAAAATTATATAAATGCTAGTATAACTCAATATTTATATATCTAGTAAAGATAACATCATGAATTAATTAAAAAAATTAAATTTATTGTTTTAAGTAAACTTCATTTTTAAAAGATACTAAAATCAAATATAAAAAATCAAATATATTTTTATACATAGTTGGAGGGTCATTTCCTTGAGTAATGATAGTTTAGGAGGTCATCTGCCCATGAAAGCTAACAATTGGGTGATAGAGACTTGAGCTCCCATTAAGACCAATGGCCTGCTAACCTACAGCTTGGTGACCTACCTGGCAGCATATGACCATGTCAGGAGATTATTTGTTCAATTTTTAATAGTTGAGGGATTGAGTTGTAACGTGCTATAGTTGATGGAGTTATCTGTCTGACTGTTGATATTTCAGGGGCGGGGGTTTTTAAGCTTAATAATAATTAGCATCAAAGTTTGTGATAGGTTTATAAATATGTGCATAAAGCAAGCAAGTCGAATAAGATTAAAATTCTCTTATAAGTCTTGTAGTACAATCCTACGTAGAGTTGTTTGCAGAAGCTATTTAACATCATGATTATGTAGGCAGTACTTTACCATTTTATCTTTTCATTTTACTTGATTCACATATTATAACTTTTTGCTGTAAAAACAATGTTACTTTTGATTTATCTTCATACTTAATTGCAAGAATGACGGAAGTATAACAATTTATGATCATTACAAACATCCTAATTTGTTAATCAATATGAATTGATCAACGATTTGAGATGTCTACGATAACTCACTAACTTTCAAAGGGATTTGTTTTGTCAAAATCCTTAAATATAACCCAACCTAGTCCACTTTTGGGATACCATAAGGGAAGATATCACCAACGTAACGATATTTTTTTTAAACGGTAGATTCCACCCAAAACAGGTAAACTGTACCTTTATTACCCTCATTCTAAAATCTTAGGGGATATGGACAGTTGATGATTGTAAGCCAAATTAGTCTTTGCAATACCTTTTATAAAGTGATTGCTAAGTTTTTGGTCAATCATTTGAAACTGGTCTTGGATAGTCTGGTTTTTCCATGTTAGCATATATTTGTTCATAATCGTAATATCCAAAATAATGTTATCATTGCCCATGAGCTTTTGCATGCTATATCCAGTATTGCTCGTCTAATTGGCATGTGTGGTTCTAAAGCTCTACTAAAACTGGACATCAGGAAAGCTTATGATAGCCTCCATTGGACTTTTATTGAAAAGGTTCTTCGGGCCATGTAATTTCCAAATAAGTGGATCCATTATATTATACAATGTTTTACAACTGTGTCATACTTTGTTTAGGTTAACGAATTCACTACTCCTTAATTGCCCCCATTAGCAAGGATTCTCCAGGGTGATCCATTGTCTACTTTAAAAATTGCAAAATCAAGGACTTCTTTAATGTCTCAGGGCAAGTAGATATGGACTAGAAATAACTCACATGTTTTTTGTGGATCATTGCCTAGTATGTTTTCAACCCATGGTGGTGACAATTTAGGCTCTAAGTCAGATACTTGAGGATTTCATGGTAGTTATAGGACAACATGTTAATCCCCAAAAGTCTGAATGGTATTCTAGTCGTAATATAGTAGGTCCTTCTAGAGATTGTATTCTTCAGGTACTTCCTTTCCTTGTCAGTCAAGGTATTCTTACCTATTTAGGTATACCTTTTTGCCAAAATTTGTCTCATATGTTGTTTTTCCAATTTCTTTTCCTTGCTGATAGAGTTTAAAAGTGTTTGGCAAACTGGAAATGAAACATCCTCAATCATGCAGGTAGGCTTACATTGATTCAATCAACTTTGTCTTCCATTCACCTTTATGTGATGTCAATCTTAAAGGTTTCGGTGACTTTATCAGATAAGCTTTCACAGTAGTTTATCCAATTTTGGTGGTTTGATAGTCAATCTAGAAGGGGGATGCATATGAAATGCCAAGATATTCTTCATCTCCCTAAAGGCATTAAAGGTCTTAGGATTAAGGATTTGCTATTGTTTAATCAAGTACTTTTGGTGAAAACATTTTGGAGGATATTTACATGAGATAATAATAAATTGGTTTATAAAGTCATAATGGCTAAATATGCACATAATCACTCAGTATTAACTACTGAGGCCCCTGGAAATATCACTCTAGTTTGGCGTAGTCTTCTTTATGGTAGGGAATTAATGAAGAATCATATTCAGTGGTCCATAAAGGATGACTCTATAGTTTGGGTTTAGGAGGATCCATGGCTTCTAGGTATTAATCCTTTTCAGCTGTGTAATATGACAAGGGACATCTATAAAAATCCTACACTTCAAGTTTCAGATTTATATGATCGACAAAGGTGACGTTGGAACAACCACTACTCCAACTTTTGTTTCCCTTCAAGTTGTTGATTTGGAAATACAAAAGAATCCCTCGTACCCACCTGATATGCGGGATACTATTGTGTGGTTAAGTAATGATTTTGGATCCTTTATAGTAAAACAAGGGTACAATCTGGAGCTACAAAAAAAATCTACCATCTTATTAAATACGACAATTAACTCCATTGGTAAGTCACCTCACCCAGATTTTACTTCGATCCTAAAGGCTATATGGGCTTCTTCAATACCTCATAAGTTTAAAATATTCTTATGGAAATACCTATTGCAAGCTCTATCAACCAAATCCAATCTTACAATCCATGGCAGTTATGTGGACTCTTTATGCTTGCATTGCGACTCACCTTTGGAAATAATGTTTTACCTTTTTTGGGAATGTCTGGGATTACAGAATTTATGAGGTAATTTTTGTTCTTGCCCTTCACCTACCATCTACAACTCTTTTGAAGAATGCTTGGCTTCCCTTATTTCTTATCAAAAACATTGGCCTTAAGATTGATTTCGATTTCTCATAGGCACTTTGTGGATTATCTAGCTTAGTTAGAATGAATGCACCTTCAGGAACACCCATTTTCATACTCTTTTTTTTATTATTATCTCTAGACGGGATGATCTTTTCTTTAATTATTGATGGTGAATGATTTTCGGCGAAAATACTCTTATTACCCTCATGCTCCTCCGCCTTCTTTATGTCAATCTTAGGGACAATAATATGAGTAGTTTAAGCCTTGGCGTCTTGAAATTTTTGTGACTAATGGGGCATGACATCACTCATTGGGTCAGGGTGCGGCAATTTGGGTATGGTTGGGTATCAATGCCCCTCCTAAACACAAACAAGGAATTCTACTTCCTACTGCAAATGAACATTGGAAGCTAAACTTTCTTCTATTTTTGGAGTGATTTTTTTTTACAGTGACTCAGGATTCAAGAACGATAACTATAGTAACTGATTGTTCACAAGCTCCACAGGCAATATTGGGTAATCTGTCAATTCCAACGAGGGTTCACCATCTTATTCACTAGATCAAGAATGTCCTTGAATCCATGTAGTGTTGTTCAATCCTGGTCATGCCTAGGCAAAAAGTCATTCTTACCCACCAACTTGCTTCCTCCATTATCTCTTGGCCGTATCTTGTATTTTTTATTACAAAAAAGAAAATCAAGATCATCATTACCAAAAAAATATTTTAATATATAAGTATGTATTTTATCTTATTATTTTTAATTATTATTGTTGCTGTATACTATCAGTTGTAACATAAGTGTAGGTTGTCACAATTAATAAAATCTCGGGAGTCCGAGTGTCGAACTACAGGGAAGTAAATTAAGAAATACAAATTACAGATTTTTAATAATGAAGGTTTTCGTGAAAGGTGTGAACAAGTGTTGATTAAAAATTTAAATTCAAATAAAATAGCTAAAGTTAGGGGATCCACTTCTAGTATATGAGTTACGATTAATTTTAGCCCATCTTACCACTCAATTAGGATCCATACATAAAGTAGGTCCCAATTGGGGAATTTAGTTAGTATTAACTTTCATTGATTTTAAAACGCCAACGCTTGCTAATGAGTTCAAGTATCTATCATGCCAACCTTTGTCGACAATAACTCAAGATTCCAATATAGCTAGTAGAGTCATGTTCTACAGAGGGAATCAAGTAGCTTTTGTGCCAATGATTGACTATGATGAATCAAAACTTCCACTTAACAAGGAGGGAAGTTAAATAGATTAAAGAAGAAAATACCGTTAACGTTGTGATCCATTCAAATCAATCATAACCTTTATACCAAAAGCTTCACCTTTTCACCTTAGCAAAAAGAAGATTAGTTAGCCATGATAAAAGTACACAACATGTAGAAAGATGAAATGAACATGAATTGAAAGATCAAAGAACGAACAAGAAGAAGAATGAGAAAACACTTGGACAGAGCTTCGATATTGAAAATAAGAATAAGAACAAAGGAGAAAAGCTAACTTTGATACAAAAAACATAAAGGAGGCCTAAGAAATGGCATTAATTTGTCCTGCCCCCTAAGGTGCCTATTTATAGAGTTTTGGGTTGGGTGAAATGGTAAAATAGAATTGTAAAATGTAGGTAAATACAAATCACCAAAGGCGGATTGCTTCTTCTTTTAATTTTTCAACCACCGTACACATTGAATCAGCTCTTCCTCAAAACACAAAATTTGTAGATCTTTTCTTGATCTTTAAAACAATAGCTTGCTTATTCAAATCGAACATCTGTAGCTCAAGTTATGGTTTTTCTACCGAAACTGCTCCTCAGCACATGGAAAAATGAAGGATCTCATCTATAATCAGATTTCGGCAATGAAAATGATCAAACTAGCTCGTGGAATGAAGAAGGATCGAATATCTATGTGTTGGCTTTTGGATGAATTTGGAATCACTTAGTTTCGACATCTACAACTTCAGATAGATTTTTCTCGTGAAGGGTCACCAAGTGATAATTTTACCTACATAAAAAATAATAATCATTTAATATATATTTTAATATTAATGAATAGTAAACTCGCGTATGAACAGTGAAGTACGCATATGAATAGTAAGTCGGTAAATAGTAACCATGAATAATAAATCGATGAATAGTAACCAGGTGAAAAATTGCTTCAAATTAGAGAACTTCATCACACTCAAAGTGTATAATGATAATTTAAACTCTTAACAGTAATACACTTATGAGTATTCATCAACTGCTTAATTTTTTTTATATATTCAAAATCTTTACAAGCATAAGAGTTACAATGATTAGAATGAGCTATAGGAAAGGTGGGGGATGAAGTGCATGATGCATGAAACCTTGAAGGATTCTGGTTGCCATTTAACTACTTCTAGATACCTGATATTTTGGATTAGAGTGTCACTCAAACCTGGGTCTTCTACCTAGAATGTTGTTGTCAGCTGAGTTGGGAACATGAGAGTTTGAATTCTATTAAAACTAATATAAATTTAAGACCAAGATATCTTCTCTATCTATTACAATATTGAATGCCTTTGTATTGTGCTGCTAAATGACATATGGAATTTACCCATTTGATAACTCTTATGCACAAACGTTATGAGATAGAGTTAGAGATAATATAAAGCATAACTAACCTTAAAGATGGAAAAAATTACAAAAAAAGCCACTGTTATTTATGTTTCAAGCTCAAATTTATCATTATTTTTCTCAGTTCAAATATACTACTTATGTAGTCAAATAAGCCAAATTAGCCACTTTTTGTTAAATTGTGAGAATGTTTCTATGTGAAATGAGTGTGTATTATAAAAAAAAATTACCCTACATGATAATATTATGAGTGAAATGAGTATATTTTGTTATTAGTAAAATACAAGCCCAATGCAAGGCCTATAATAGGTGGATCAATGATAGACAAATTAGAGGACTAGAAAACCAAAAAGGGAACCCATTAAGTATGAAAGCAAAATCCTAGAATTACAGGGTAGATTAAATAATTTCTATCTAGAAGCAGTTTTCACAGACCTCCTTCCAGCTATATAATCTAGCTCTATTCACCAAACTCAAGGTATGAGATTTTTGCTGAGCACTTATTATTTCTCTTATCTTGTCAAGACCTAACTTGATCTTTAGAGGGTTTCCTTTAGGAGAACACCTCGGGGCTCTGAAATTGTCTTTGCGTGCTGGGCCTCTGTTTACCATTCATCAAGCTTTTAAGTCAAGTCCACATGAACCCGTTAACTATCAATTTAGCATTATCTATGGGAACATGGTGTGCACTTAGAGATCTCAAATGGACAACCAAGATTAGCCAGCAAATAAGAATGAGAGCGAGACAAGCTGTCAGACCCTTAGATGAGGGGACTGACCAAAGAATTGAAAAATACTAGCCCTTGGTACCACAAAGGGACCCTATCAAAGAGAAAGGTCCAGCTTCATTGAATGATGATTAATTCCACTCTCTTTAACACACTTTTTTGAGCAACTAAAAGCAACCATTTAGCAGGAGATTCATAGAGCGCTCCCGAAGGCTTTAAAAGAAGCCGCTAAAAGCTACCTGATGCTTGATGAACCTTGCCAAGTCCCTCATTGGGAATTACCTCTAAAGGCCCATGTAGCTAAACCCCGACCATCTTTAGGGTGATTTGATGAACCTATTGGTAGCGATATAAGTGTTATCCTACAGAGGCTGGACCAAATGGAGTAGCACATGAGAAAGATCTACCTATACCATAATAGGCTCTGGTTCTACCATTGATATCGAATGTATGTGGCTACAACCATTTATGGATGAGATAATCAATGCTCCAACTCCTAATGGATTTCACATGCCAAAGATCTACCTATACGATAGTCCCATGGACCTAGTCAATTATTTGCAAATTCATATCACCTCCATGACTCTAGAGAGGGCCTCAGATGCAATCATGTGTAGGGCGTTCAATTCGACATTGATGGGAGTAACCACCTACTGGTTTATGACCAATAGAGGGCATTGTTTCCACTCATTCAAGAATCTTTCCCAAGCATTCCTTTGTCACTTTTTGGGGAGCAAACCAACCCCCAAAATGGTGGTTCATCTATTAAAGATACATGAAGGTTAGGATGAATCCTTAAGGGATTTCATATGAAGATTCAACACTGACGCAATACAGGTATAGGATTTGTCCTTGGAGCTATACTTGGCAGCTATCACCTAGGGGCTATTGAGGGTAGGGATGGCAAAATCGGACCCGACCCGATGACCTGGACCAACCAACCCGAACCCAAGCCCGACCTGACCCGATTTGACTAAAAAAGTCAACGACCTGAACCCGAACCCGAACCCAATTAAAGGGAAACCCGAGAAAACCCGAGAAAACCCGAACCCAAATGACCCAAACCCGAAATACCCGAACCTGAAATGACCCGAGCCTGAATTGACCCGAACCCGAAATGACCCAAACCCGAGACTGACCTGACCTGAACCCGAAATGACCCGATAACTAAACCCGATAATACCCGATTTTAACCTTCACCCTAAACCTTAACTTTCCTCTTTCATTATTTTTCATATTAAGTTAGTACTAAATATGGAGGTTTCTATGTTTAGTGATTTTCAGTTTTTTAGTCTTTCATATTTAGTATGTCTTACATTTAGGAATGGTGACTTCCGTTATTAGTAACTTCCATTTTTTGGTACTTCCATATTTAGTAAGTCTCATATTTGGAGATGAGACTTTCATATATAGTAGTTTCATTTCTTTTTTTAAGATATTCATGTTTAATAATTTTCATATTTTGAGAAAGAATTTCCATATTTAGTAATTTCTATTTTTTTAGGACTTCTATATATTACAAGTATCTTATTTGGGGAAAAAACATCCATATTTAGTGAATCCCAAATTTGGATTTTTCCAACAGAAGTAATTTTTATATTTAGTACGTTTAATGATCTTAATAGGCAATTATTAAAATTACAACATTCATCCCTAAACTTTTAAGTATAATGCAATAAGGTGCCTAAATTTTAAAAAATTTTATTTTAGTCACCCATAATAATTACAACATGGATCCTAAAATTTTTTAAATCTTTGCACTTTCACCAAATTTTTTTTAAAATTTACAATTTAGTCACTGATAATGAACTTGATTTACATTTTGTTGTAATTTCAAAGAAAATTCATTGAAACATAAGTATAACAAAATTGTCGTTGTGTATATCTGAGTGATAGCTGAGTGAAGATCTGAATAATCTGTACAATGATAGTTAAAGGATATGGGTTTAGAAAAACAATCAAATGTTACTATCAATGTTAAATTACTTAAATATGTACTAAACTATAATGAAGAAGATTTTTATGAATATTTTAATAAAATATACTAAAAAATGAAATTTAAATTTAAATTAAATCACACAAAAAATTGAATTATTTGATTTAAATTTTAAAAAAAAAATTGAATAGATTCAATCGTTTTGACTTCACACCAGTAACCCACATGAACACCAAGGTTGACCCGAATTTGACCCGAAAGCTGGCCTGAAGTTACTCGAGACTAAAATTATCTGACCTGAAGTGAACCCGAACCCAAATAAACCCGGCCCAACCCAACCTAAACCCAAAATCAACTCAACCTGAAATCAACCTGAACCCAACTGACCTGACCTGAACCCGACTTTGACCCGAATTCATGCTAACCCGAGTAGACCCGAACTTGAATGACCTGACCCACCCAATTGCCATCCCTAATTAAGGGACCCAGATTGGCCTTGGACTGACTCAAGAATCTTATTAGGAATATAGAGAAATTTCTCATTCGAGCTACTCGGTATATGCACGCAATGGAGCTTAATTAACCTGCAGGATAGAAGGAGCAACCGAAGGCTAGAGAGGGCAGATTTGCCCCTCAAAAAAGGAGTAGGGGCATAAAGTCATCAAGAATAGATCCAGTTCTATAATAAGTGCATTTTGTAACAATCAAAGTTGTTGAATTTTTGGTGACTTTAACCGTCAATTTCTATCTTGTTTTGCCACATTTCTTAGTTTTTCTTGCTTTATTTCTTCTTTACACAGGTTGAAGTGCATTATGTATGCGTCAAAATGAAATGGGGTCGAGCGAAGAAAATTTTGGGTTTGCATGGGTCAAAGATGGAAAAGAGTGTTGGTGATATGTCAAGAATGTTATCAACTTGTTGCCATTTTTGCATCATTATTGGTGACATGTCACCGACGATTCGATGTTGTAGCGATGCATCGCCACAAGTTCCCCTATTTTGGCGACACGTTGGCCCGATTTTTAGATCTTTGTGATGCCCCACTTCATTTTTGAATCCAAGCTCTTCATTGGCTAGAGGATTCTATCTCTTAAGTTAGGTGGAGCATACGACAAGATTTTATAAGGTTTTTAAAAAAAACTTCTCAAAGAAAGGTTTGGTTGTTCATCCATTCACCAAACTTTTCTTTTCTTCCTTTTTTTGGAGTCATTATTGGAGCTTGAGCTTGGAGCTTGGTTTAAAGGTGTCAAAGAAAGTCTTGGAGCAGAATAAGGCTTAAGCTACTAGAGGTTTCTATTTGGTTCTTTCATTCTTTCTTTTCTTTGTATTGGCATTTTGATGTTTGGATTATACTAAATTATTTTATCTATGGATGTTTTAGCTATGAAGTAGATTTCCTTATGTCTCTTTAGGATAAAACTCTTAAATTCTTATTATCTAATGTCTATTTGAGGTTTTTCATGGGTATTTATTCTCTTGTGTTGCCTACTCTTGTGCCCAATGATTGTGTATTGATTGGCCACTAAACAACCTTCATAATCTCATTCTTATCTTAGGAAAGAAAGTATGGTGGTGGAAATAAAGAGTAGAGTAGGGTTTTCTAAGGAGCATTGTTGTGATATATGAAAAAGTGGAGGTAGCATCAGTGGTGAAAAGAGTGAAGGGTGGTGAAGGCTACAGGGTGTTACTATAGTAAAGATCATTTTGAAGATGATAGTGAAAATGATAAATTTAGAAACTTAATGTCCAAGGTGTTAGGTAAAGAAAACTTAAAATTGAAAGTTGCATTTTCCTCATGTTTTCAATTTTCCATGTAAGCGATTTTAATGGGCAGTGGTAGATTTGCTCATAACATAAAACGTGAATTGCAAATTTGTGATGAAAAAAGATCAATAGTAAAATCGCTCTATTGCCAAAATGACAGTGGTAAATTTAGACCTTTTCCTTTATGAAAGTGATTCGTTATTGTTACACATTAAAAGCAATAGTTTAATGCTAAATTGAGTTGATTTAATGTTAAATTGACTACTTAATTTAATAAAGAATGACCAATTTAGCCAATTTAAAAATATGAGTGGTATATTTGAGCTGAAAAAAAGTAGTTTTCCATTTGGATTGAGACACAAACATAGGTGTTTTTTTTTTTAAAAAAAATTGCATTTTAAATCGAATGAGTACAATTTGGGGTGTCACATAAGGAACTTAAAAGGCATGTGAATTTGGAGGGATCCATAGCAAAATCCCTACAACTTTATAGTAGTTCCAACTTTCAAGTCTTCAAGTTCCCATAAAAGCTTCTAACTATTTTTGAAATGGAAGAAGCACAATATTTAGGGTTTTACATCAAGGAAAAGGAATTTGAATTTAGAGGGATCCATAACAAAATCCATGCATTTTCTTTTTTGAAAAGGGTGGACGACAAGTAGCTTTTAGTTTCAAGTTTTTTTCCATGACACATAAAACAAATTATTATGTTTAGTACATTTACGATTTTTTTCTTTAACCATAATTGATAAAAATATTTAAAAATTTTTTGAAAAAAATATTTTCAATTTTTAGTCTATAAGATAATCCAAAATTTAGTATCAGATTTCTATTAAAAAGAAAAGTGAACTCAAATAGTCCAGATGGAAAAAGCATATGATTCAAGCAACAAAATATATTTGTGTGTAATCTATATCTAGCTTTCAACTTTTGTTGCAAGAGAAGTTGTCAATCAAAGGAAAGAACAATAAATTAGCAGCAATTTCTATTCAACAATTTCAAGTTTCAAACCAATACAAATATATAGATTTGGGAGAAGAAAAAAGGTGCTAAACTGGGGCCTAGCATCTTATAACATACATGAACCACATATATGATTAACGTAAAAAGGTGAAACCCAAATCTTAGTATACACTATAAAGATCAATGTATCAAAGCGGAGCATTATGATATATTAACAGCAAATTATAGTCATTAGCAACAAGTTAAAACCTTGCCCAAAATTATATTCAGTCAAGTTTCCAATTTCCCTTCCTCAAAATTCATGAAGATTACACTTGAAGTACACTACCCACCAAGAGGAAAAAAAAAATTACTAGCATGTACTTTTGTATGAGCATTGAGATTGGATGACATGAGGACCTAAATATAGATCAAAATACACCGTTTATAGCATAGGAATAGAAACATTCACAACTTGATTAGAATAGAAACATTTGCAAACATTCACTATATGGTTAGAATAAAAACATTCGCAACATTGTTAGAATAGGAACATTCACAACTGTACTCTTCTAGTTCTCGCAAATCAAATTGGTTAGCTTACTCAAGGTGTACTTTCGTAGTTCATACTTTACACCTACAAGAAACATGTGTTCAAGCAAGAAACGTTTATGGGAAGAAATTCATAGAAGATAAAGTCATTAAGTTTATACTTTTCTCATAATAGCAAATCAGTCAAATTTTTGTTCTGCATAATAATCCCAGCACCTTCGACAATGGGTTGTGCCAAGGTTATATCTGCTTCAGATGTAGCCCAAAATGCATCCTATACCTCTAGAAGATTGCATTTAGACTTGAATTAGATTTCTAAGAAAATCAATAAATAATATCCCTCATAGTTAGAGCCAATCAATGGTATTTTGGTATAAGTTCAAGCAATAGTTTGCTTGAGTTACAATACAACAACTCCAAGTTCAGACTAATAATAAAAATAGGTAATCCCTCGATGGTTTCCTCATTAACCATGAACTAGCTTAGTGGACTATAGGCAATTCACATAGTTTTCCTAATAGAATCCCTATTTAATGCATTAAAACATCTTAAGGTTTTGGCAGCCACAAACAACCTTATGTAAACATTATGCTAGAGTGTAACAACAAAAATATCACAGTATATAAAGCTGGGGAGTTGCTACCATGTGACAATGCAATCAAATGTCAGGGCCAGAGTATCTTTACATTCCCATGAGAAAAAAGAATAATAGCTTCTTCATGAAATTACGTTGATGATATATCCATAAGCAAATTAATCTACAAGGGCTCTTAAGACTCAAACTCTATCCTTTAAATCATGATTGCTACCATAAATTTTGCAAACCATGGATGCATACTTATTGCAACAAATTGAAACAAATGGCAGGTACAAGGAATAATGAACTGTTCCTCAAGCTTGTAGTTGTCTAAAACCTCCCTATAGAGTCACACTAATGAGTACATCTATGTAACCAATGTAAAGAGGTTCTATTAAACAAAATTTGTAAACATATGCTCTAAAGGTAGTTGCATTCCCAACATATCACATGAATTGATTCTCATAAACTTCTTTTCATGGTTTTTCCATTCTAATAAATATTAACTACACCAAGCAAGTTTAAAAGATATACTGTTTATAACTAGCAGACAAACAAAGAGAACAGTACCAGTAAAACTATAGCATTAAAGCATCCAACTCAAAATTAATTCGTAGTAGGGGAAATGCTTCAGTACAACATAAAAACTATGAATTCCTTGACAGCTTGATTGAACCATGTGCCTTTATACCATTCCTTTACAATGACAACTAGGTTTGCAATTTACAAACATGTAAATGAGTCAATAACAAGCCTTGAGCATTTATAACATGTTAAAGCCTTCAACCAAAATGAATTGGTGACGATTAGAGAGGCTTAATCGTAAAATAAAACATAGGAAACCTCTTAGCTTGACCACGTAAGATCATAACACACACCAAAAAGATAATTATACTTGGACAACTTACTTTGCAAATTCATGGCTTAATAAATTTCCAAGCAAGATAAAATTGCACTTCTTGTTTGCATTGACAAGTTTTAAATGCACAGAACTATTACACAAGATGTGGTGATAGAATAACCATATATGTTAATGCTTCATCAATTCCTAAAAATCATGGACCTATTCCATTTCATGGATATCCATCAGTAGTTATTCATTGTGCCACCATCCTTTTGTTTGTGTGGATCAGAATTGTTGATTTTTACAGGCAAAAACACATGCTGTTGATGACTAAAAATCTAAAGTTAATGCTAGAATACACATTCTTGTTTATATTCATGACTATTATCATTCAGCACTAACATAATGGAACACTAAAATAGAAAATCAACATTAGCTTAGCTTTATCAAACAAACAATAGGAAAAAACTTCTATAAACCACAAAAACATACAAGCACTTTTTTTGCGCATAATATGGAAGGCCAAAAGCGAAAAAGGAGTTGAGCCCAAGAATATAGGTTATGACCAATCTTAAACCACCAAACCAAAGGTTAGACTGTTCACATAACAACTTAAATGAAATTCTCTAGCAAATGAATTAGAGGGAAGATAAGAGAAAGGTTACATTTATGGCCAACATAATAGGGAGTTGTGCCCTAAAACTTGTCATGCATTTGCATAAGTTGTGCGCGTATTATTGGTTTAAGTATGCTTCCAAGGCTTTGGCTTTTTTATTTTTTTAGCATTCTTTATGATATTAGTGCAAATTGAAAGTTACATATAAGATAAAAATGTCTAATCATTTATAGTAGCATGTAATTATATGAATTCTAATCAACCAACATAAAATGGTCTATGTAGTTTATCACATGTTGAACATTATCATGAGTAGCAAACAAAAATGCAAGTGACTGAAGCTAAACTACTAACTGTACAAGTGTGCAAGTATTTGTAAGAATTTCCATGGCTTTGGACACCAAATTTAAATAAACCCATGTGGTAACTAGTTAAATTCACTTGCCATATTTGATGTCAATATAATTTATAAAATCACTTTGATCACTTAAATGAAATCTTCTGATTATGAGCTGGGAAGTACAAAATTGATATCTCTTCCCCAAGATTTGAGATAAAATAAATATGATAATTTGAACATAGAAATAATCAAAATGCAATTCTCTAAAGGTGGTCCCCATAACCAAACTATATTATGAATAATAATACTTTGATATCCAGTAGTCAAGAACATACAATGGTAACTTAGGATTTTCATTAGCAAGCAATTAGACGATAAAAGGCATATTGAAAGCACAATATCTAGCACTATAATAATGTAATATTGCTGGAGACTAAACAACCTAGATTAAATCGGTGAATTGATCAGGCACCCAATTCATTATATGCAAGAATTTTACAATAAAAACATCAAATTTCTCATGTATTCCACAAAGAAACACATCATCCAATTAAAGAGAAAGATAAAAAAAAAAAAACACAACTGAATCATGAAACAAGGAATACCCATTTCACTGAGCAAACTCACCAAGCTAAATCACACAAAAAGATCAGTAATGGAAAACATTTACCACCTTTTTTTGTTTCTTTTGGATTCAGTATGGCCCATTCCAATTACTACCAATCATAATAAAAGCCAATTCCTTCTAGGGCTTGTCGGTGCTTGTATGGGCCATTACGGAGGTGTTAAGAGTTAAAATGATACAGCTAGCCACTAAGTTGATAGTGAGGTTTGGGCGATAAGTAATGAAAGAGAAGCTTTCTTTATGAGTCTTTACTTCAGTGTGGTTAATGAATAACAATTGGAAGTCCACTTTTAGGTCCTTATCTCATTTCTCTTTACTTCTGGGTTTATTATTGCTAATTTTTTTAATATTTTCTTTTTTCACAATCTTGAATAAAGGGCCATAGAAGGCCAAACTCTTCATCTAGTCACTGAACTATGTAATTATGTTAGTTTCAGCCCTAATAGTATTTTCTTGATTTGGTCAACCTCATGATTTCATGCAAAACTTACGTCTCCCGCATGTGCTCATAATTGGTGTAGGGAATGACACTTTTTGGTCATGATAAGCATCTTAAATTAGGTTTAAGAGCATTGATGTTGGAAATCATTCGATAACAAGGTTAAGAGTTTGTTTTTGTTACATTCTGTTTTTTTTCCTTCTCCAAAGAAGATGAATTTTATCAAAGCAAAATCAATAAGGGTTATGCACCAAATATTGAGCCAAATAAGTCAGAATAGGAGATGAGAGATTGTTTGTCCACTCAATTGATCTCATCTCCTTTTCATGGTATGGTGCTGTAGCATCTGCACATAGGTTTGTTGTTTTAGAAATGTAAGTGAAACTACAAAATAAAGACAAGCATGAGTTGGAGAAAACCACCCAACCCAATAGGGGTGAGCTGGGTTAGGTTGGGTAAAAGTTGATGATGGGTCATGGGTTAGTTCCATCATTGGATAAACCATCAATTTTCAACTTGGTCTTGGTTTTATATGAAACCAACTTGAGGTGGAACCGACAATTGAAGGTATATATAATAAATAGGTAAAGTGTGCAAATAGTCTTGAAGCTATACCTTATATTGTAGATTTATCCCCAAACTACTAATTGTTACAACCTAGTATCCACCCCAACTCATTATTTAGATTATCATCCTCTATTGTTCACCATACATCACCTTCTCTTCCACCTAGTCTTTACTCTCTTAACTTCCTCTAATCTCCTCTATTTCAATAAGACCCTAGATTTAGAATTAGAGAATCGACCACCAGCCTTGGACGCTTCATCAGATGTAAGCATCTAAGCAACCAGTTTAGGCATCGACCTTATAGCCCCTCTGCATAGGACAGTTTACACCGCTGTCTAATAGACATGCCAATTCCCTGTCTAGATCAGTGTAGTGGCACCATTCACTGTGTGAGCATAGCTTTAAAAAGCACATGATTTTGACTAATTTTAGGAATAAAAAAATCCAAAAAATAGAACAAAAAAACCCAGACCCATAGTTCTAGTTCTATTTGGTTCTCGATTCTCAGGTTAGGTTAAAATTTTTTGGAACCATGGTTATTTCTTATTAGTTCGGTTATACCAAAAAACCCAACCAACCCTACCCATGTTTATCCCTACTACAAAATGCAAATTTTTTTTTAAATAACTAAATGTCTATAACAACACCTCATATCTTCTACGGATCTCTTCTTTCGCTAATAGGATCAGCTGTTAGTTCAGAATCAATCTTTACTTCAATTTCTTGCAATTTCATCTAGTTGGATTTTTTTTATTGCATCTTCCATAGTTGTAGCTTCAAAAATTGTAGCACAAGTTGTTCTAATGGCTAACCCTTCTGCTATTATAAGTTATCCATTGTTATTTTGAAAACAATGATAGTTCCAGCTTTACCCGAGCCACTTCATAAACATCATATGCATTTGTTTTTATTGGTCCAGCATTGAGGTATAATCTTCTTGCCAGAGCTAGGCCCTGGAATTTTCAAAGTACTCTAGTACTCAGCAAAGCCTTTATTATTTGGTCAGTCACAGAAGCAGGAAATACTTTGTTTGTTGAAAGATTGCAGTTTTTCTAAAAGCCAAATATTCCAGCATACAAGCAAAAGTTTTTTAGAGAAATACCTCACCTTCAATTCCACTTGATGTTATTCTGGCCTTTATCTAAAAAACCCAACTTTCAATTTTAGGAATAGCTCTCTCAACTACAACATAGTCCATAGTTCCAACCCCAACCAGTTTAGTCCATTCATAAAGCCAAAGCACATGTTCTAAATTTTTTTGGATTTAAGGAAAATGGCATTTGTAGTTTCTGGTCAAGTTCAATTTAACTCTATTCACATTGGTGGCCAGACAACTTTAACAAGCTTTAAAAATGGAGATTAAGACATTGGGAGGATTTTTTATTTTCCATAGTTTCTTACAGAATCTAGGATCAATACAATTAGATGAAGATGAGGGAACTAAGATAGACACCTTAATTTGAAAGTTATAAGTTTATCTAAATATCCAGTCACAAAATCTCTTATAAAGCCATATCATGACATGTAAACCTTTATTAATACTTATAGGAGTTTGGTTTATGGATCTATAATTTTTTAAAGAGATCCACTATTGTGTTTTCTAAGATCCCAAGCATAGGTTGTTGGCTTCATCAGCTGTTAATCTTTAAGATTTACTAAGTGGCCGTTCGTTTTTTTTAACTTGGCCAAGTTAATGTGGTTTTCTAATAGGGTTTAGGGAAAAGCTGTAGGGCCCATATAATTACACTAATCTTGACATTTTATACCGTTATTGTCATCATCTTTCTCAACAACCTCTCAATCTCAACTCTTTTGGCGCCTACAACCTCTTTCACAGTAATAACAACAACAACAATTGTAGCCCACCACCGCTATAGCCTCCAGTGGATCTTCCCCATCCCTAGTCATAACCTCCATGACTGCCATATCCACTATCGTAGTTGCCCTATTCCACACCAATTTTAGCTGCCGGAAGAAAAGATCCCATTGTCTCTAATTGACAAAACCCTCTAGTCTTTGATTTTTTCCGGCTATGGGCACTAGCTCGCCAAAATCCCCCCATCTTCGGTCTTCTCTAATTGCAGGCACCAACTTACCAAAATCCCCCGATCTCTGATCTCCAAACTCCGCCATCAGAATGGTGGACAACTCGGAAACAAAGTTAGGCGGGCCACTCTAAAATATAGTCTCTCAATATTGGCAAGCCCCTATGCAAATTCCACAAGTTATTAGGGAATCGGCGTTGGTCAAGGGAGGCCTTCGAGGATGAAGGTGAAGGCTAAAAAGGTAGGCTGATGGTGGCGACAATGCCACGAATTGCTCGTATTCTTATGGAATAGACAAATCAAAGCTCTATTAAGGTATGTTACTTTACAGGTAAGCACGAGCGAAGGCTGGGCTACTGCAAAAACTGTGTAGAAGAGAGACGGGGATCAATCGGCCATCGGCT
Organism: Aquilaria sinensis; assembly: GCA_005392925.1. Classification (NCBI taxonomy): domain Eukaryota; kingdom Viridiplantae; phylum Streptophyta; class Magnoliopsida; order Malvales; family Thymelaeaceae; genus Aquilaria; species Aquilaria sinensis. The sequence goes on along the minus strand of SMDT01001327.1, from coordinate 271,019 downwards.
ACTTGAAGAAAGATCATGATGGCCTGTTGTAATTATTATGAACATTGGGGGTGAAAAATATTTAGGTCAATGATGTGTTTGGCCCAGACAGCAATAACATGTTAACTAGGTTGAGTTAAATCAAAATGAACTGGGCCTAAATTTTAAGAAACATTGTAAACTGGGTGAACAAATTCATCAACACTAGAAACCCAAGGATATCCCCATATATTCACAAGCTTACTGTCTCCTATTTGCCAAAAAAACCTTTATTTGACAATGTTTTACTATAACATCCCTGTGATGTTCTTGATCCTTTCTAAGTACCTGTGAATAAAGAATTAGGAAAATAAAACCTTTCAACACCCTAAGCTAGAAGCTAAAGAAAGTTATGATGATCCTCCATATTAACTTGGCAAAAAGAGCATGGTTAAATTCCTTCAGCACTTTGAAAACAAGCCTTTTTTTTTTTACTTTTGGCCCTGTCAAAATGTTCTAGCTGCTTGAATGAGCCTTATTTCCTACTTCACATGACCTCACTAGAAATTGGTGATGAAAGAATTAACTTTTTTAGACCAATATACGAGAAACTTGAAGCATGCCAAAGAGTATGCAGGTATAATAAATGCAACTGATTTGATTAGAATCTATTTAAGAGCATACGGGAGAAGTTTCTTTTTCCATCTTTGCAATTTATTAGCTACCTTATCTGTAACAAAACATAGAGCTTGACTTTTGGATTTTCTTCACACTATAGGTAACCTAAGTGTTTTCAAGGACTATAAATCTTAGAAAACTATGGCAATATATTGATTTTATTTTGCACCATTTAAGAAGTTGATAGTTAATGGGATCATATGAGCTTAGGCCAAAGGCCTGGTGAACTTTGTGTTAGTGTTGTGCCCAAAAGCCAATCATGAGATGATTGTATTTTGGACATTAAGGCATGATATTTTATTGAAGCATTAATCCAATAATTATGTTTGTTGTTTTGTTTCTGTATAACGTAATAAACATAATTACAACCTTAGAATAATGATATTCTTAAATGTCCCTAGTCTAGTATTATCGTAGAGCGGGTTGCAATAATATGTAAAGACTAGTATATGTGGAGACTGATATAAGATATGTAGTCTATATATGGGTACAAATTGGAGAACTTATGTGTTGAATCGACCCACCATGAGAATGCTACATGGATCATTATATGAGTGTCGTAAGTGATTCCCATAGTGATCATGTATATTTAGTCCTTTGAGCTAAGGTTATCAAGATTCCCTACATGTGAGTCATGTACTTTGATACTTCCCTTTGTTGCTCATAACTGAGTGAACTTGAAGGAGGTCATTGAGTATGTCACATATCATGCGAATGGTTTTGTATGATCAAGATGGGATTTATCCTTCCTATGTAACGGGAGTGATATCTTCGGGCCCCCTTAATAGAGTGAGACTAAGAAAATGCATGACTATGCTCGAATGAGTTAATATATGATAGCAATGTCATCAGTTTAAGTTAGTCTACTCGATAATCAAGGGAACATAGATCGGGCCATATGAGAGTGACACATTTCATGTCTCGTGCTTAGTCTTGATATCTTGGACAAAGAGACAATGATATATACAGATGATGATCATAAAAGTTTAGTCAAATCACAGACACTTGAGTAGCAATGATGTGTTTCTAGATACCGCCCATTGTTTATGATGATAAATGTGATTTATAATTATTGCCAATGTGATAGGAGCCTATTGAGTCGCACATATAGAGCCAATTGGATTATTTGAGTGCACGGGCTGAATTGTTTGTGTAATGCCCGGACAATCCAAAGTGATTAGGTCCCAGGTTAAATGGATTTTGAGCATAAGAATTTTTCCTTAATCGGGAATTTGGCTCAATTAAATTGAGAAGACAATATGGCATGTGCATAATTGAGTGTTGAACATCTTAAAAATAAGCTTGGCTTAGGCTAAGAGAATTAGTGATGAAAATAGTGGTTTTTAAAGGTGAGGGACTCAATTGAACAAAGGGATTTTTAGTAATTGGGCTCAATTGCCCAAAAATCAGAAAGTTGGAGGACTAAAGGGGGAATTAGGCCATTTTAATGGCCTAGGATGCCTTGGCCAGCCATGCCCTTCCAATTCCCAATATTTTATGTCCCCTCCCTCCAAATCCCATTATTTTAATCCACCTCCCACCCTTAGTCATCACCTTGGATTCTTTCTTCACCTACTTTTGACTTTTTCTACCAAACTTACTCAAAAGTCTTCCAATTAGTCTTCATTTTTTTTAAATCTTGTCTCCCACTCATTTCAAACACATTATTCATTCTCTATTATTTTAATCCACCTCCCATCCTTAGTCAAGACTTTGGATTCTTTTTTCACCTACATGTCTCCTACTTTTGACTTTTTCTACCAACTTACATTAAAGTCTTCCAATTAGTCTTCCTTCCATTAAATCTTGTCTCCCACTCTTCCAAGCACATTATACACTCATGTTCCTTCCCATATGGCCGGCCATTACCTTCCCACACATTAAAACATAATCAATCCACTCATTCAAAACCATTTGCTCTCAAGCTCTCTTCTTCTCTCTCCATTTTCTTCCATACCAAGTCTCACCATTCCAAACACATTTCCAACTCTTTTCCTCATCTAAATATTTGGCCATAGCTAAAAATCATCCTTCCTCAAATTAAAACCAAGTATTCTTGATAGAATTCAAGCTCTAAGACCATAAAGAGCAAGAATCAAGTGAAGAATTCAAAGAAAACCAAGGAGGAAAATTCGGCCATTTCCATTTCTTGGAGGTTTTAAGCTCTACTCAAGGAGCTCTTTGTGTGATTGAGTTTCTAAGTTCATTAGAAGCAAGAAATCAAGAAGAAGCTTGAAGAACATCAAGCACAAGAAATTGGCCTTACCTCTTCTATGAGGTTCTGTAAGTGTACACCAAGTGTTCTTGGTATTTTGTGTTATCTGAGTTAATCACTAAGTGTTCTTGGTACCTTATGGTTACTAATAAAATTCAGCCCATCTTGGTTCTTATGCTAGAAAACAATTTCTAGAGTCAACAAGCAAGAAAAACGAAGGAAAATAAGCTTCTAAAGCTTTCGGTGTTGTGGGTAAGGATTCCTATACTCACTTTATTGCATGGTATAGTTCCATGGCCTTTTTGTGTGAGTATTTGGGCCCCTAGGTGATGGTCGAAGAACCATGTGATCCTAGGAGTGCTAAGAGGGCTTAAGTTATGTTATTGCTTCGGCAATTCTGTTTTGTTCATTAGCTAAGTTAAATAAGCAAGCATTATGGGCTAGGAGTTAAGGCAGACACCTTAATTCCTATGCTAAGTGAACTCTTCGAAAACATTAAGTATGTGAAATTAATGAATTAAAACTTGAGGGATGCTTGTTGCTCTTTTGTGAACAAAGTGTTAAGTGGCGTGTGTTTGTGTGCTTCTTTGATTTGTTGTGCATGTTAACCCCCGATTATGATATTATTGTTATATGCATGTATCTTTGTGTTTTCTTTGTCTTTATATTTTCTTTGCAGGAGTAAGGATTATTTTGCCATTACATTCTTGGCATATGTTAGGCCTTGGAGGCCATAAGTTAGGCATTGGATGCCATGGAATCCTTATTGAGTTTTATAACTCACCCGCCCTACTATACTTTTGTAGGTAAAGGTTTGCTTGAAAGATTAAGCTAAGAGTCTTGAGTACTCTTTCTGTGTGCTCAGGTTGGATTTGTGTATGGTGTTGCTCAAAATATTCTAAGTATTCTAAGTATATAAACTGCTTGTAAACAAGCTAAAAAAAATGTGGACTTTCTATGCAGGACTTGGAAGTCTTAGAATTGTGAATTATGGGAACAAGGTCTATTAAGGTGGAAATTTGTGTTCCATGGCTTTGTGAATTTATGGCTTGCTTTTAAGCATGTTTTTGTTGGTCTAACTTTAGTGACCAAATTATGGACTTAGCTAAAATTCGGCCAAACTTGGCTTTGGGCTTGTATTATGGACTTGGACATTTTTGGGTATTTTTATTGCTTGGTGGACTTACCAAGACCCATGCATGAATTTATGGGTTATGTTTTTATGAAACTTGAAGCATGTTGAAATTGGGCTTAAATGTACGTTTTGGGCTTAAATAAGAACTTGGAAAATTTGAATTTATTCTTGGTTAATTTTGGGTCATATGCATGTCAAGTACTAAAAGGCCCAAAAGCCCATGTCTATGTTGAAAGCATGCAATGTTTGGCTATGTATGCGCACTTAGTAAAGAACATGCAAGTAAACTTAGAAAAAGCATGAAATTGGATGCTTGTGTAAAGTTTGGCTAATAAGGAATTTAAGTGCACGTATGTGAATTAATGCATGCCTAAGCATTAGTTGCATTTAAAGGCATTAAGTGATTATGTGTACTAGTGAACACCAAGACACATAAGCATGCAAAACATATGCATGAAAATAAGTTTTCAAACTTAAGTTGGTGTTTTGGTTGCCACGCATATTCTTGGCTAAGCTTGGTAAAGACCATGAAAGTGAACACATGAAATCCACATAGGTGCTAGCTTGTTTCTGAGAGCACTTCAACTTAACCTTAATTAAAGAACTTAACGAGCTAGTACCGGTAAGTATCCTGGGGTTCGTGCCCATAAGTTTTAATGAGTTTTAAAAGCCCCTTTTGTGTAATGAAAACTTCCGCCGCATGTTTTAAGTATTCGGGCCCAAATGGGCCAGGGGTAGTTTAGGGCACGATAGTTTGGTCTTGGTTTCATGATAATTTCGTATTAATGATTAGCCCAAAGGTTGAACCATTGTTAGGCCTAAAATTAAAGCCTAATTGGATTAGGGCTTTGAAACCCATTGGGATTGGGAGTTGAGTCTCACTATAAATACATTATATAGTGAGAAATTCGCAGATCTTGCCTTAGCCTCTTAAAGGACGAAATCAAAAGAGTGCTAAAAGTTCCAGTCGCACTTTTCTCTTGCCATTCCATAGAGGATGCAAGCTAGCACTGCGAGCGCAAGAGTAATGCATCTATCGGGACGTGGTGGAAGAGTGATGATCCCGAGAGGCTCGTGTGGATACCATAGAGAGCTTAAACATATCAACTGTTCAAGTTTTGTGATTCGACTCAACAGTTGGGTGAAAGATCTCAACTGAGCTTGGTATAAAATTTTGAGCACCCGATTTACCCCGTTCATTTAGATCCTAGAGGGTTTCGGTTATATTCCGTTGTGCTTGCTTGGCTCTTGAAACCCTACAATGGTATCAGAGCTACTTGTGAAACCCTAAATCAAGATTGAATGTTGAATCGCATGACATGTTATATGTTCTAATGTTTTGATCATGATTAATTAGATTGATTCATGATGCATAAAACTGGAACTCGTAATGTATATATGAGATATATGAAAAAATGACATAAATTAGTTAATAAGATTAACCCTAGATTGATTGGTATAAGATACCTACACGAATTAGGATTCTTGCAATAGTTGCAAAACCTTAGAATTGATGCCCTGTAGCATCTTCGTCGGGTGACATTATGACTTTGGGAGGGACTTCCTGAAGGGAAGAACATCTGGAGCAAAGGTTTCCCAGAGGAGCGTGCCTGAAATGCTCAGAAAAAAGGGTTAGGAGGTCCCCGGAGTATTTTTCCGGGGAAGAGCCTCCGACGCCCAAGTCAGTGTCCTGAGGGGAGATAGAGGATGAGCACTAAGGGGTTAGAAGGCCTTGCCTGCTCGTGTTTTCTCAGGGAAAAAGGGTCCGATCCTTTGCCAGGGCCTGTTTCATGGTATTTATAGGAATGCCCAGCCCGTTCAGATCATGAAACGTGTTCGGTCGGATGCTTTCTGTACCTTCGGGCGTGGGGGACAAGTATCCGTTTATAGGCCCCTTGAGTCTTGGACTGAGACAGGTTGTGACAAGACTCGAACGGCGTCGGCGCGTCAGACCGCCGTTTGAGGCGGCGTATAACGCCTGTGGGCGACATGTCAGAGGCTCCTTAAATGCAGATGCCGTACTCCCGAGGTCCTCTGGGCGAGGCCGTCCTTTGGTACGGATGCCCTTCTTCGGGAATTACGCCCGTAGTTCGGGGATTTCCCTGGTTCGGGGGTTCCGCTTTCGGGGAGAGTCTCTCCCGCTTGCAATAGCTGGTTCTTTATCCCTGAAGATGATCCGTTTGGTCCCCCAGGGGGAGCCGGCAACATCTTTGAAATTTCTGACGTTCTAACCGAAGTCCTGAGTTCGAGGCGTTTGACTTCGCCCCTTCCGAGGTCAGTGTCAGCGCTTCCTTCGGATGACGCCAGGTTTTCCGGCCACACTTTCAGCAGGAAGTATGTAGTGAGAGAGGCGATAGCCCTTCGGCTATCACAGGCCCCCCTTCAGAAAGCCGAAGTGGAAACTTCGGCTTGTCACCTTTCGGAGAGCGTCCTTCGGGACCTTGGGTGTAATACCTGTGCCAAAGATGGACCTTTTGTCGGAAGACGTAGGCTGTTCGCCCATAGCCTGTCTTTTGGTGTCTTCGAGGTAGCCTACTTCTCTCCTTTTGTAGGTCTGCGCAACGTCGCGTCTCGTAACCAGACGTGTTAGTCTGGAACGGCGTGCCCAGGGTTTAGGGGTGTCAGAAGGCGTGTCATTCTTTTGGTGCGATAGCTGACATGTGCCAGCTTGTTATCGGCGGGGACTGCATCGGATACAGTGGGCGCGCCTTTTTATGCGCAATGAGCAATTATGGCGACTGTTTGCCTTCACGGAGTACTTTATGACATCGGTTCGCCTACCCCCCTCAACCTATATATATGCTATTCCATCATAATCTCCTTTTGCTTCTACTTTTGCTTCCCTCCTACCTTCTAATCGTTCTTGCATTTTCCTCTGTTTTTTGGTGCTGTTGACGGAGTTTTTTCAGCCATTTTTCGCGACGACGGCTTCAAACCCAGATTTTGGCAAAAGATTCGGTGGGTTTTGATTTCTAGATCCTTTTGATTTTAAAGATTTCCCAAAGTCGGTTTTTCATTCAAAAATGTTTTCGCCAACTGTTTCCCCTATCCCGGAAAGTTGGCTTCCCTTTCTTGGTCATACTTGCTATACGACCTCAGAAAAATTGGAAAGATGGACCAAAAAGTTCTTTCTTCCTTCTTACGCCACCACCAAACTTCCTGGACCTCAGGAGGTCAGTTTTATGAACCGCCAAAATGAGGTTACCGTTTTTCGCGCCCACCTGAAGGCCGGACTTTGGTACCCTCCCTCGAGGGTGATTTGCGACTTTTGCCAATTTCATGGCATTGCTGTAAATCAACTTCCCCCGAACTCGTACTGTTACTTTAACGCCTTCTTTTGTATGTGCGGCATTTTCAAAATAGAACCCCATTTCATTCTTTTTTTGCAGTACTATAAGCTCTACACAGTCCCGAAGGGTGGCTTTTACTTTATGCTTCCTCGGGGATCAGGGAGCAAAATGTATATGTTCACCTTCGCCACTAAGGACAGCTGGCGGGGGTGGCAACAAAAGTTTTTCTTTCTGAAGATGGAGGAGGCCTGGTCGTACGTCGGGGAAAATTGGAGATGGACGTCGTAGACCCGAGGATGCTGCTGACTCCTGAGTTAGCATCCAGATTCGCGGACTTCAATGAACGAATCCGAGCAATCTCCGATTGGGATTCTGAGGTCCCTTCACGCTCCCTCTACCCTTTCCCCATCTTGTGGAAACTGATGACCGAAGAGGTCCTTCGGGAACTAGGGGTAGTGAAGGAGCATAAGACGGACCTCGGGATGCCGGCTCCTAAAGACTCCTGGCTGGTGAAACTCCTTCGGAAGGAGGTTACTTACGAGGCCTTTTGTGAGAGTAAGTTATTCGAAATTTTTTTTGTTATGGATACCATTTAGACTCACACTGATATTTTCCTTCTTTTTCAGATATGGGAGACGAGTCCGCTGCTTATTACAAGGCGTTCTTCCTTGGTCAAGCCGAGAAGGAGGAGTAAACAAAGAAGGCCGTCTCCCGAAGGCGGAAATCGTCTGGGGCCGAGCCATCCTCGGCAAAGCGGGCGAAGAAAGACGCGCCTCTTCCTCCCCCGAAAATTCCCGAGGAGGTGCGCGAAGAGCCTGACGCAGCTGCTATCCCGCCGACCGAAGTCACCGTTGACGTCCCTCCTCGGAGTCCCACTTCCTTGGCGGCTCTTCTGGACGCCTTGGTGGAAGTCCCTTCTGCCAAGGAGCGCCGCAAGAGCAAAGGCAAGGAGATCTCGGCCGAGGAAGTCCAGGACTCCGATGATGATGTTGCCGAGGTGCCGCCAGGTTCTGTTTTTTTTTTTCTTTTAGACGAGCTGGGGTGCTTTTATTTTTTTGTACTTTGAGAATTACTTGTTTTGACAAGCTTCTTGTTTTGCCCTGCAGGTGAGGTACCGTCTTCGGGTTGGATGGTCGAGCACGCCAGGAAACGAGCCCTTCGGGATTCCCATATCCCGAAGGGGAAGATCCCGAGAGAGCCTTTCTGGTCGTTTACGGAGGACATGAACTTGTACTCCGGTGACTCCCAACTAATGGCCAACCAAATTTCGAGGGGGATCCTTACCGAGGCCTCCTTCAAGGCCATTTCCGAGGTATGCCCAGAAGATGAGACCCTTGCTGCTAGAGTTTTTGAGCACGCTGCCCAGGTATACTTCACGCCTTTGTTTTTTCCTTTTGATTTCTTCTAAGTTCTTGGCTCATTTTTTGTCTTACTGAGTTTGTTCTTACTTCTTTGCAGCTGTTGGGGTACACTGGCCTACTCAGACTTCGGGCGGCGAAGCAGGCGGTGTTCCGAGTCTCGGTCTTAGACTACCTGGAAAAATCTAAGGCAATGTGCTCTGACTTGGTCGCGAAGAACAGGGAGATGGCTCGAGCTGCGAAGACGGAGGTTGTTGCTGTTCGGGAGGAGTTTTTGAAGGAAAAAGAGGAGCTTTTGAAGGACTCCTCCCAAAAGATTTCTGACCTTGGCTCCAAGGTGGCGGAGCTGACTTCGGCAAACGAAGCACATCAAAAGAAGAAGTCAGAGTCTGAGGCTCTCTTGGCGAAGGTGCTTGCTGAAAAGGCCGTGCTCCAGGCCGAGGTCGAGTCTTTGAAGAATGAGCCGAAGAAGAAGAAGATGAAGGCACTGAAGAAGGAGATCGTAGATCTGGAAAAGGAACTTGACGCTTTATGGGTCGAGAAGGAGAAAGCCGATGAGATGACAAAGGTCGGTTTTCAAGACGGCTTTTGCCTCGCTCGGCATCAAGTTCTGCAGAGGTTCCCAGATCTGGACCTCTCCTTTTTGGAAGCCCTAAACATCCCTGAGGGTCCTCGGTGGTTTTGGTCCAAAATTGAGCACCTTAAACTGCCCTTCCCTCTTTCGGTGCCGAAGGCGGTGGACAAGGATGCAGGAGTTGGTAGCTCCCAAGATGCCGAGATTCCTTAGCTTGCCTTAGGGTCCTTTGCCTTCTTTTTCTCCTTCTTTGTACTTTTTTGGCGAGTTTCCTTCTTTGTAAGCAGATCCATCTTAATAAAGATTCTTTCTTTCTTTTGAAAAATTTTGGCTAAGTCTTTTGTACTTAGAAATTTTTCATTTCCCATTGTCCCGAACACGTTCGCTCAAGAGACTTCAGAAAATCATATTTACGCTTATCACAGCAATCACCCTTGCGAAATTCTAACTTGTACAATTTATGTTCAAGAATTTTGGCTAAGTGTTTTGTACTTTGTACAATACAATTTTCCCACCAAAATCCTAAGCATAGAATTTTTTCAAGGCATCTAAATGCCATGTATTTTTTAATTCTATGCCTTCGGGGTCACCGAGCTTGTAAACTCATTTTCGTACTTCGGCAAGTACTAGATAAGAACCTTCCCAATTTGTGCGAAGTACCCTGTGGGATGGCCTTCGGGGTCCAAATTCAGCCTTTCGGAGAACAAGGTCCCCTTCCTTTATTCCCTTTGCCCTGGCTCGCAAGTTTATAGCCGCGGCCACTCTTTGCTGAAAAGCTTTTCTTCTCAGCTCCGCTATTTCTCTGTGTTCGCCGACGAGTCAAACTTGGTTCTCAGGCTTAGGTCATTTCCTCTTTCATCAAACACTTGGACTCGCATTGATGGTTGCACTACCTCGATTGGGATGATAACCTCCGTACCGAAAACAAGTGAAAAAGGTGTCTCCCCTGTGGCTCTTCGGGGTGTTGTTCGGTAGCTCCATAACACACTTGGGAGCTCTCCTGGCCATTTCCCTTTTGCTTCCCCCAGCCTCTTTTTCAGACCATCTTTTATGGTCCTGTTAGATATTTCTACTTGCCCATTGCTTTGGGGGTGAGCTACTGGGGCGAAGTGCATCTTTATTCCGAGGTTGTTGATAAATTCTTGGAACCCTTTGTCTATAAACTGGGACCCATTTATCGGCTACTAGTACCTTCGGTATGCCAAATCTGCATATAATGTTCTTCCATACGAACTTCTGCACATCTTTTGCCGAGATAGTCACCAAGGGTTCTGCCTCGACCCATTTAGAGAAATAGTCTACTGCGACTACGCAGAACTTCACGCCTCCAGGCGCTGTCGAGAGTGGCCCAATGAGGTCTATGCCCCAAACTGCGAAGGGCCAGGGATAGTTAGCCGAAGTTACCACTTCCGAGGGTGTCCTTTGGATATTCACGTGTCTTTGGCAATTACCACACTTCTAAACGAACTGCCTAGCGTCCTTTCTTAGGGTAGGCCAAAAGTATCCTTGGTGAAGTATTACTGCTGCTAGAGCGTCGGTTCCAATGTGTGAACCACAAGCGCCTTCGTGGACTTCTTCGAGGATCATTTCAGTATCCTCTTCGCCAACACACCTATGCAGTGGATTTGCATATCCCTGCCGATATAATTCTTCTCCAATTAGGAAGAAACGACAGAACGTCTCTATACCTTCGCCGTTTCGTTAGGGTCTTCAGGGAGCGCACTGGTTGCAAGATATTTTTTATCGGATCTTTCCATCCTTTTCCCAGAGTTACTATGCTCAGCACTGCTATGCTCGGGTGGTTTAGCACCTCGGTGCATGTTTTCGACTTTGCCAAGCAATCTGCCTCGGCATTATCTCGACAAGGCACATTTTCGATTCGTACGGTGTCAAACTCTCGGATAAGTTTTGCTACCAGTTCATGGTATTTTGCTAAGGTCGGGTCTTTCGCCCTGTAGTCCCCTGCCGTTTGTCGAACTACCAGCTGGGAATCGCTGTGGGCTTTTAAGTTTTTATACCAATTTTTCTGGCTAAGCGTAACCCTGCTATGAGAGCTTCGTACTCAGCCATATTGTTGGTGACGTTAAAGCCGAACTTGATGGCTTTCATTACTTCTAGACCTTTGGGGCCTCTGATAATTACCCCAGCTCCCTGGTGTTCGGAGACCGAGGCTCCGTCGACATACAAAGTCCATTCTGGCTCACCTCCGCCGGGATCCATATGGCTATCCTCGGTGATGGGTACTTCGGCAATAAAGTCTGCCAAGGCTTGAGCTTTTATGGCTTTCTGAGGTTCATAAGTAATGTCGTGTTCGCCAAGCTCTATACATCATTTGGAAAGCCTTCCTGAATGATCGACTTTCCTCATGACGTCCTGTAGAGGTAAACTACTTTGGACGATGATAGGGTGAGCCTGAAAATATGGCCGTAGCCTTCTCCCTGCCAGTACCAGGGCATATATAGCTTTTTGTAGCAAGGGATACCTAACTTCGGCGCCGTGCAGGGACTTGCTTATATAATAAACTGGTCATTGCTTCGGCCCTTCCTCTTTCACAAGGACCGAGCTTACTGCTTTTTCTGTGACGGCGAGGTATAACACGAGGGGCTCTCCCTCGTGAGGTTGTCGCAGAGTGGGCAGATGGGCTAAGTAGATTTTGAGTTCTTCCCAAGCCTTTTGGCAGTCCTCATTCCAAGGATGATCATCACTTCCGAGGCTGCCCTCCTTTTTTGTTGCCTTAGTGAGGACTTTAAAGAATGCTCGACACCGGTCTCCATATCTGGAAATAAACCTACTAAGAGAGGTTATCCTTCCAGTGAGTCTTTGCACATCTTTTATTGTGACGGGAGTTCGGAATTCGAGCAGAGCCTTAATTTTTTTGGGGTTAGCCTCAATGCCTCTTTCTGATACCATGTATCCAATAAACTTTCCCGAGGTTACGCCGAAGATGCACTTTTCGGGGTTAAGGCGGATCCCGAAAGTTCTGAGCTGGTGGAAAGTTTCCTTAAGATCTACGACGTGGTCGGTAGGCAGTTTGCTCTTGACTATCATGTCATCGACATATACTTCCATATTCTTCCCTATTTGGTCGCTAAAGACCTTGCTCATCAACCTCTAGTAGGTGGCTCCTGCATTTTTGAGCCCGAAGGGCATCCTGATGTAACAATACGTTCCACCTTCCGTGATGAAGGCAGTCTTCTCCTCGTATTCGGGGTTCATTCTTATTTGATGATACCCACTGAAGACGTCTAGGAAACTTAGGAGTCCGTATTCGGCAGTCGAATCCACCAATTGGTCTATTGGTGGGAGAGGATATGAGTCTTTTGGGCAAGCATCATTCAAGTTTCTGAAGTCGATGCACATCCGGAGCTTACTGCTCCATTCTTTTGTAGCGATAACCACGTTGCTCAACCATTCGGGGTACTTGACTTCCCTGATTACTTCTGCGTCTAGTAAGCGCTGGACTTCGGTTTTGACGAAGTTATTTTTATGGACTGAGATGCCCCGTTTCTTTTGCCGGACAGGTTTTGCTTCTGGACTTACTTTAAGGTTATGCTATATTATGCAAGGGTCTACCCCCGGCATATCTTTCGGCGAGTAGGCAAACAGCTCTTTATTCATCAGTAGAAAGGATACAAGTTTTTTCTTGTCTCATTCGGCCAAGTTTTTCCCTTGATGCCCCAAGGCATCTTCGTTTGCTGTCATGTTGACAGGTGGAGAGACTTCCTGAGGAGACGAGCGCCTGGAGGTCTGGTTTCCCAGCTGAGTGTGCCTGAAAAGCTCAAAGAAGAGGTTAGGAGGTCCCCGGTTTGCTTTTCCGGGGAGGACCCTCCGACGCCCAAGTCAGTTTTCTGAGTGAAGATGGAGGAAGAACACTAAGGGATCAAGTGTCTTGCCTGTTTTGTGTTTTCTCAGAGGGAGGAAAATGCCCCATCATTTGCCCAGTCCCTTTTCCTAGTATTTATAGGAGTAGATGGTCCGTTTAGATCATGACACGTGTTCGGTCGGATTTGATCTGTGGAAGATCGATCCACCTAGGGGACAGGGTCAGAAAGTTTGCAGCCTCCTTTAGCCCTGTAGGACCCGGACAGAAAAGAGGACGTCAGGACTGGGGCGGCTGCGGCGCGTCAGTTCGCCGTTCTGATGTGACGTGTAGGGCTTGTGGGCGACATGTCAGAGGCCATCTTAAATGGATGAAGGGCAGTACTCTTTCCGAGGTCCGTCTTTTTGGTCGAGGTCGCCCTTGGTGGGAGTTCCACTGAGGGGGCAATAGCCTTCTTCGGAAAAGGTAGCTTGGGAGTCCGTATTTCGGTCTTCTTGTCGAGTCTTCGGTGCGGTTTTCACCTCCTTTTGTGCGAAGTTCGGGATCTATCCCTGACTAGTTCTGGGGGGTTACTTTCCCAGGGTGGATGCACATTCGGGCCTAGGGCAGGCTTGATGGACACCTCCTTCGGGAGTCACACCCATAGTTCGGGGATTCCCTTTTTAGGTGCTTCTTGTTCGGGGGAAGATCCTCTTCCGGGGAGTCAGTTTGGCCCCTCGATGGAGACGGGTGCTGTCCTCGGAATTCCTGACGAGCTAACCAAAGTCTCGAGCTTATGTGTTTGACTTCGCAGGGTCCGAGGTCACATGAAAAGGCCTATCTTTCGTGACGTGTTGTGACAAGACTCGAACAGGCAAACCGTGCCAATTATTCATCAGGGAGGAAAGGATACAAGTTTTTTCTTGTCTCCTTCGGCCAAGTTTTTCCCTATTCGGGTACTTCGGCCTGGGACAAGTTCTACCTCTTCCATTTCTACCTTCGCGGGATCTTCTGCCTCGCCCTTTTTTGGTTTTCCACCTGGTAAAGCCTCTGCTTCTACCGTTTGCGCGAAGTTGTTTACTGGAGCTTTTCGTGCCTTGACGAACACTTTCCTTACTTCGCCCTGATCAACGAAGATTTCTGCGTCTCCATCCTTGGTGGCAAAAGTGACAGTTAAGTATTTTACATCAGGGCGAATGTGCAGATTTCCCTGTGTTTGCCTCCCAAGGATGGCGTTGTATGATGAAGGAACATCCATGACAATAAACCTTGTCATTGTGGAGGCGAATAATTCAGCTGTCCCGTCCACCGAAGTTCCTTTCATCATTAGGGGAAGATCGATCCATCCGAGGACGGGTAGCTCGGATGGTCCTACCCCGAAAGTAGGCGAAGTGACGGGCTTGAGATCGCTGTTGGATATGCCCAAGTTCGGCAGCAGATGTGAAAAGAGGACGTCAGCGTTTGATCCATCGTCAAGCAACACTCTCTTGACGTCCCAGTTTCCTATCCTCGCCATGACCAAAAGCGGATCGTCATGGGGGAAGATGACAGTGGAACCATCCTTGCGGGCCAGCTTTTTCGTCGGACTCTGATATTCCATCACTGATATTTCTCTGGCCTTCCTCTTTCTTTCCGAGGATGGGAGTCCTGTCGTAATTGTTTGTATTATTCCCGCCGGAGGTGGAGGACGCCTCTTCGGACTTCTATTCCTCCGTCTGTCGGAGTCGTAGTCCTCGTCATCTGCCTTTCCTTCTTCTTCTTTTCTCCCTTTCGGGGAAGGCATTCGCAGATATCGCCGAAGTTGGCCTTGTTTTATCAGCGACTCTATGTATTTTTTCAATTGAAAACAGTCTTCGGTGTCGTGGCCGTGGTCGCGGTGAAACTGGCAGAACTTCTTCATGTTCTTTTTATTATCAGCGGTCATGGCCCTTGGCCGCTGAATCTGGGTCCCCTGTCTTTCCATCGTCATGAGGATGTTGGTCCTCGTGGTGTTCAGGGGTGTGAAGGTTGGGGGTTTCCTTCCCCTAATTCTTCGAGGTCGTCCCGCCTGGTCAGTTGAATACCGCATTTGCTGGCTGGACCCTTCGGCGCGGATGTGATCGGACTTCGGTCCACCCATCCTTAGCTCTTCGGCCGTCATGTGCTGCTCGGCCCTTCGGTAGAATTCGCCAAGCGTGTCCGGAGGATCCTTGGAAAATTCGTAGAACAGCTGTGAGTCCCTCCGAAGGCCCCGTGTCATGGCGAGAATGCGTATTTCGGGGCGGAAGTCTGGAACACTTAAGGCTTCTCTGTTAAACCTTTCGACATAGTCGCGGATGGTTTCTCCGTTCTTTTGCGCTATGTCGAACATCTGGACAGGCATCTTCGCCGTCGGCCGACTTCCAATGAATTGCTGTGTAAAGGCCGTAGATAACTCCTGGAACTCCCTGATGGTTCCTGGAGCCAACGAATTGTACCATGCTGTTGCTGGTCCTGTGAGGGTGACCTCAAAGCATTTGCACAAGGTAGCGTCATCAGCACCGTGCATCATCATGCTGCGTTTGTATTTTGTTAGATGGGCCTGTGGATCAGTTCGGCCATCATAGGTTTCCAGCCGAGGCACCCGGAAGTCACCTGGCATGGCTGCCGAAACTACTGCTCGGGTGAACGGCGACTCATCCCCACAGAAAGTTTCAGACAGCCTTGCCCAGACCGGTTTGCGAGCTACCTGTTTTTCCACTCTTTCCAACCTCGCTAATATCTTCTCCATAAGGAACGTGGCACTAGGCTCTTCCTCCTAATGCTTGTAGGCTTCTGGGAAGGGAGATTGTCGGCGTCTCTTCGGGGAGTGACTCCGGCGCCGAGGGGATGGGGACTTCGCCTCAGGTGATGAGCTCCTTTGGCGCGGGACTTTAGGTCGCTTGGACCCCGTTTGTCCCGTAGGTCGTGTCCCGAGGAGCATGTTTTCCGTCGAAGACTCCTCGCGCGGATCCCCGCTTCCCGAACTGCGGTAGGTTGGTTTAGGGCTTTTCTCCCGAGGGCGTGCTGGCGAGGGAGGCCTTTGGCCCTGAGTTGGTTGCGGCCACCTTCGGTCTATTTGCTGTGTCATTTCAGCCACAACAGAGCGCTGAAAGTCGCGCAGAAAACTCATAGTTATGACTAGAGGACGCTCTTCCTCAGGCGAGGAAGTCCCTGGAAGGGTTTGCTCGGTAGCCGGTTGAGCCTCAGGCGCGGACGAGGACTTCGGAAGTCCCTTGTCCTTTGAACGCCGAGTTTCAACAACGGCGACCTGAGAGTGGGTTCCCACAGACGGCGCCAAATGATGCCCAGCAGCATCTTCGTCGGGTGACATTATGACTTCGGGAGGGACTTCCTGAAGGGAAGAACGTCTGGAGCAAAGGTTTCCCAGAGGAGCGTGCCTGAAATGCTCAGAAAAAAGGGTTAGGAGGTCCCCGGAGTATTTTTCCGGGGAGGAGCCTCCGACGCCCAAGTCAGTGTCCTGAGGGGAGATAGAGGAGGAGCACTAAGGGGTTAGAAGGCCTTGCCTGCTTGTGTTTTCTCAGGGAGAGAGGGTCCGATCCCTTGCCAGGGCCTGTTTCCTGGTATTTATAGGAGTGCCCAGCCCGTTCAGATCATGACACGTGTTCGGTCGGATGCTTTCTGTACCTTCGGGCGTAGGGGACAAGTAGCCGTTTATAGGCCCCTTGAGTCTTGGACTGAGACAGGTTGTGACAAGACTCGAACGGCGTCGGCGCGTCAGACCGCCGTTTGAGGCGGCGTGTAACGCCTGTGGGCGACATGTCAGAGGCTCCTTAAATGCTCATGCCGTACTCCCGAGGTCCTCTGGGCGAGGCCGTCCTTTTGTACGGATGCCCTTCTTCGGGAATTACGCCCGTAGTTCGGGGATTTCCCTGGTTCAGGGGTTCCGCCTTCGGGGAGAGTCTCTTCTGCTTGCAATAACTGGTTCTTTATCCCCGAAGACGATCCGTTTGGTCCCCCGGGGGGAGCCGGCAACATCTTTGAAATTCCTGACGTTCTAGCCGAAGTCCTAAGTTCGAGGCGTTTGACTTTACCCCTTCCGAGGTCAGTGTCAGCGTTTCCTTCGGATGACGCCAGGTTTCCCTGCCACGCTTTCGGCAGGAAGTATGTAGTGAGAGAGGCGATAGCCCTTCGGTTATCAAGAATGGATCGAATTATGGTTGTTCGGGAATTGAGAGTATAGTACTTTTGGTGGCTCGAATGGAGGTGGTCTCGGGTGCTTAGTTGCTCAAAATAGAAGTTCTCAGGCATTATAACTGTAAGACAATTTTTTTGCACCCTGCCCACTAACCGATCAGTGGGACCACTGCCCATTGACTGGCCAGCAGGATTGTCATATACAAAGTACCATATTAATAAAAATTGGTAATTAACGCGCATTAATTGGCATGCTATTTTGTTGAATGAGATTTGACATGATATGTTGATTAGTGTTTAAAGCATGATGCATGGTTATAGCTTTGTTGGTTATACTTGTAAATTCATCCTACAAGTCGTGCCTTATTCTTGTTATTCTTATTGTACATTTTCTTCTCTTTTTTCTCCAATAGAATGTGAATCGAGGTTTCTATTATTGGTGTAATTGTACATTATGGGATCATCCAAGGTGGTATGTCGAAAGAGGTGACAACAAAAGGGCAACCAAGCAAGGAAGAGAAGGAGCTTATGAAGACCCTTTTGTTTTCTTAGGTTTTTATGATATTCTCATTGGCTTGAGAGCATCGCATAGTTTAAGCAATAACAATGTCACGTTTACTTTGTTGTTAGCATGGAATGCATGTTTATATTTGTATGTGATGCATGTATAAGACAACCGGAGATAATAATTGGTGCAATCAAAAGGAAAAATCCCTCAAACAAAATATTAAGTCATTAAATTTGATGTCTTTCAAATGTTGGTACTCGTCAAGACTTTGATCAACATTGGATGGGTTTGTTAAAGCAAAGCACCTATGTTCATCTTAGTGAGGCACGATTGGATAATAGTGATATCCAAATTGCTTAACTTTGGGTCCGACTTAACTAAGTCATCCTAATAGGATTGGGGACTTAGAGGCATAGGGTTGGGCTTAAGTTCATGAGATGAGCTTCGACAAGTGTTGTTCACCCAACTATCCAAGAGTTGCATAAGATGCAATTGGAAATGAGTTGCCTACCTAAATAACTGTAACTTGAGAAAAAAGCCAAAACTGACTCAGGTTGTGGTGAAATATGGATTTTGGCCCACTAGAATACCTTAGTGCCGAGGTGTTTTGAAATAATATCGAGGGTTGTTATTTTGAATAAAATAGTGGGAATATATTTTAATGAAAGTCTTTATTAAATGAATTAAAATGCATGACTCTTACACTACATATTCACTGCTGTAAATTATGATGGCACAAAACACATTGACACTTTCTTAAATTGTATCGAAATTTGAGGATAGTCCTCAAGTAAAAGAGAAAGGCTTATGTCATAGAACTGCCCATTCCGAATGAGCCTGTTGCCAATGCTCCAATAGATGAAAGGGATGCTCACAAAAGGCATTCTAATGATGCTTTGGATGTTGCTTGCCTCATGCTGATAACCATGGAATCTCAACTTCAAAAGCAACATGAGAACATAGGGGTATTTGATATGATCGAACATCTCAAAATGCTCTTCCAAAAACAAGTTGGGCATGAGAAGTTTGAGACCTTTAAGGCATTTTTTTCTATTCAAAATGTCTGAGGGAAGTCACGTGGGTCCTCATATGCTCAAGATGATTGGGTAAATTGAGAATCTTGAGAGTTTGAGATTTGCTCTTCAGAAAAAGTTGGCTGTTGATGTAGCCTTGTAATCGTTGCCGAAAAGCTACAATCAGTTCATCATGAATTATAACATGAACGACCTTGACAAGTCCCTTCCTGAATTGCTCAACATGTTGGGAACTGCTGAGCAAAACCTTAAGAAGGCAAAGCCCATTATGATGGTACAAAAGGGCAAAAGAAAGGGAAAAGCCAATAAGAAGAAGGATAAAGCTAACTGAAAGTCCAATGCTAATTCTTTTTCAGCTGCACTAAATCCATCTAGTCGTGTGGCTAAGGAAGGGGAGTGCTTCTATTGTAAAGAACCTGGACACTGGAAGCGCAACTGCAAGTTCTATCTTGAAGAACTTGCTAAGGAAAAAGGAAGTAAGACTTCCACTTCAAGTATTTTGTTATCAAGGCTAACTTTTCTACTTTCTCATTTTGGGTATTAGATACTGGATGTGGATCTCACATTTATGCAAATGTGCAGGATCTAAGTATGAGTCAAAGATTGACCCAAGGTGAAATGGACCTATGTGTTGAAAATTGAGCAAGGGTTGCTGCCTTAGCCGTAGGGACTTATGCTCTCATTTTGCCTAGTGGATTAGTTTTAGAATTAGACAACTGCTACTTTGTGCCTACTATTAGTACAAATTTGATTTCTATTTCTTGTTTGGACAAGAAAGGTTTTTCATTTATAATAAAGGACAAATGTTATTCTATTTATTTGAATGAAATCTTTTATGGTAGTGCTCAACTTAGCAATGGTTTGTATGTTCTAGAACTTAAAAATCCAATCTATTATATGCATTCTAAGAAGGTTAAATTGAATGATTCAAACCCGAACTATCTCTGGCACTATTGTTTAGGCCATATAAATAAGACTCGTACATCCAAGCTCCATAAGGATGGACTCTTAGACTTATTTGATTCTGAATTATATGAGACATGTGAGTCATGTTTATTGGGCAAGATAACCAAAACCTCTTTCACTAGGCAAAGTGAAACGGTTAATGACTTATTAGGACTTTTACATAGTGATGTACGTGGCCCTTTGTCTACACATACTAGAGAAAGTTTCCAATACTTCATTACCTTTACTAATGAATTTAGTAGATAAGGCTATGTGTATCTCATGAGACACAAGTCAAAACCCTTTGAAAAGTTCAAAGAATTCAATAATGAAGTAGAGAATCAACTTAGGAAGAGTATCAAAGTACTTCAATCAGATCGAGGTGAGGAATCCTTGAATCGAGAATCCCTTGACTATCTAAAGGAGTGTGGTATAGTATCACAACTCATTCCACCTGCTACACATCAATGGAATGGTGTATTTGAAAGGAGAAATCAAACTCTGTTAGACATGGTTCGATCTATGATAAGTCAAGCTGACCTTCCAAACTCCTTTTGGGGACATTCTCTAGAGACAGCCGCTTTTATACTAAACCGAGTTCTATTTAACTGGGTTCAAAAGACACCATATGAGATATAGAGTGGGAGGCATCCTAGTTTGTCTTTTATAAAGATTTGGGGCTATGATGCTTATGTGAAATGTCAATCCTCTGATAAGCTAGGGCCTAAATCTCATAAATGTCTCTTTCTTAGGTATCCTAAAGAAACAAATTTTTACTATTTCTATAATTCTTCTGAGCAAAAAATGTTTATTGCTCGAACTAATGTCTCTTTAGAGAAAGAGTTTATCCCTAAAGGAACCAATGGGAGGAAAGTATAACTTGAAGAAATTCACAAACAATAAAGGGCCATCAAACCTGAAATGGAACCTGAACAAACACCACAAGATGTTGTGATTCATGAGTCTATTCCTGTAACGCATAACCCACGTAGGTCTAGTAGAATTCAATGTGAGCCCAAGAAATATGGATTTCTCACGACTCACACTAGCGATGTGATGCTCATGGATCAGGATGAGCCCACAACCTACCAACAAGCTATGTTGGGGTCTGGCTCTGAAAAGTGGCTAAAGGCCATAAAATCCGAGATGGAATCCATGTATGAAAACCAAGTATGGACTTTAGTTTATCCACTTGAAGGGGTAAAACCTATAAGGTACAAATGGGTTTTCAAGAAAAAAACTGACATGGATGGTAATGTGATTACCTTTAAGGGAAGATTGGTTGCAAAAGGTTTCAAGCAAATTCATGGTATTGACTATGATGAAATTTTTTCACCAGTTGTCATGCTTAAATCCATCCGAATTTTATTGGCTATTATTGCACACTATGATTATGAGATATGGCAAATGGATGTCAAAACTATTTTCCTTAATGGAAAGCTACTTGATGATGTGTACATGACACAGCCTGAGGGTTTTATCACTTCTAAGAATGCCAATAAAGTGTGCAAGTTGCAAAGGTCTATTTATGGACTGAAGCAAGCTTTTCAGAGTTGGAATCTTCGTTTTGATGAAGTAATCAAAGAGTTTGGTTTTATAAAAAATGAAGATGAACCTTGTGTTTACAAGAAGGTTAGTGGGTGTACTATTATTTTTTTTGGTGTTGTATGCAGATGATATACTATTCATTGGGAATGACATTCCTAAGGTGTAGTCTATAAAGACTTGGCTAAGGAAATGTTTCTCTATGAAGGACTTGGGTGAAGCAGCCTATGTGTTAGGCATCAGAATCTATAGAGATAGATTTAGAAAATTGATCGGCCTAAGTCAAAGTACATACATTGACAAGGTGCTAAAGAGGTTTAGTATACAAGACTCCAACAAAGGATTCTTGCCCATGTCACATGGTATAACTCTTTCTAGATCTCAGTGTCTGAGTACACTTTAGGAGAAAAAGTGCATGAGTAAAGTGCATGAGTAAGATTTTACATGCCTCGACAATTGAATCTATCATGTATGCCATGATATGTACTCGTCCCAATGTCTCGTATGCCTTGAATATGACGAGCAGGTACTAATCAAACCCTAGTGAGAGTCATTAGACAGTTGTTAAGAACATCCTTAAGCACTTATGAAGGACTAAGGATGCATTCTTGGTCTTTGGAGGCAAAGATGAGCTTGTTGTAAGGGGTTAAATCAATGCTAGCTTCCAATCTGATAAGGATGATTTCATATCGCAATCTGGTTATGTGTCTTGCATTGATGGTGGTACTGTGAGCTGGAAGAGTTCAAAGCAAGAAACAGTAGCTGACTCTACAATAGAATCTGAGTACATTACCGCCTCTAATGCTGCGAATGAAGTAGTTTGGATCAAGAAGTTCATCACAAAACTTGGAGTAGTTCTAGGCATTGCTGACCCGATAAAGCTCTATTGTGACAATAATAAAGCAATCGCACAAGCTAAGGAACTTCGATCTCACCAGTGATCCAAACACATACTTTGATGCTATCATCTTATCAAGGAGATCATCGAGAGGGGTGATGTGAGGATATATAAGACTTCGACAGACAGCAACATTACTGATTCGCTGACAAAACCCTTTACGCAGCAAAAGCATGATAGCCATTTTAGGTCTATTGGTATTAGATACAGGATGATTGACTTTTGTACAAGTGGGAGATTGTTAGTATTGTGCCCAAAAGCCAATTATGAAATGATTGTATTTTGGACATTGAGGCATGATATTTTATTGAGGCATTAATCCAGTAATTATGTTTGTTGTTTTATTTATGTGTAATGTAATAAACATAATTATAACCCTAGAATAATGATATTTTTAAATGTCCCTGGTATAGTATTGATAGCCGAAGGGCTATCGCCTCTCCCAGTACGTACTTCCTGCCGAAGTTGTGTTCGGGAAGCCAGGCGTCAGCCGAAAAGAAGCACTGTCCTTGACCTCGGCAGGAGCGAAGTCAAGCACCGCGAAGTCAGGACTTCGGCTAAAACGCCAGGAAATCCAAAGGTATTGCCGGCTCCTTCGGGGAACCAAACAAATCGCCTTCAGGACAAAGGCCTAGCCCTTACAAGCAGGAGAGAATCTTCTGAAGGCAGAACCACCGAACTAAAGGACTCCCCGAACTACGAGCATAACTCCCGAAGAAGGACGTCCATACCAAAGGACGATCTCGCCCAGAGGACCTCGGGAGTACGGCATGAGCATTTAAGGAGCCTTTGACATGTCACCCACAGGTGTTACATGCCGCCCCAAACGGCAGTCTGACACGCCGACACCGTCCAGGTCTTGTCACGACCTGTCTCGGTTCAAGGCTCAAGGAGCCTGCCACCGGCTACTTGTCCCCTACGCCCAGAAACTCAGAGAACATCCGACCGAACACGTGTCGTCATCTGAACGGGCTGGGCACTCCTATAAATACCAGGGAACAGACCCTGGCAAACGGTTCGACTCCTCCTCCTTGAGAAAACACAAACAGGCAAGGCCACTAAACTTCCTAGTGCTCCCCCTTTTTCACCTCTCAGGACACTGACTAGGGCGTCGGAGGCTCCTCCCCGGAAAAACACCCCGGGGACCTCCTAACCCTCTTTTCTGAGTATTTTCAGGCACACTCCCCTGGGAAATTTGAGCTCCAGGCGTTCTCCCCCTCAGGAAGTCCCTCCCGAAGTCACAATGTCTTCCAACAAAGATGTCTCTGGGCATCATTTGGCGCCGTCTGTGGGAACCCACCCTCAGGTCGCCGTCGTTGAGACTCGGCGTTCCAAGGACAAGGGACTCCCGAGGTCCCCGTCCGCGCCTGAAGTTCAACCGGCTACTGAGCAAACCATTCCAGGGACTTCTTTGCCGGAGGAGGAGCGTCCTCTTGTCATCACCATGAGTTTTCTGCGCGACTTTCAACGGTCTGTTGTGGCTGAAATGACGCAACAGATAGACCGAAGGTGGCCGCAACCAACTCAGGCCCAAAGGCCTCCCTCACCAGTACGCCCTCGGGAGAAAAGCCCCAAGCCAACCTACCACAGTTCGGGAAGTGGGGACCCCCGTGAAGAGTCTTCGACAGAAAACATGCCCCTCGGGGCACGACTTGCGGGACAAGCGGGGTCTAAGCGACCTAAAGTCCCATACCAAAGGAACTCATCACCCGAGGTGAAGTCTCCATCCCCTCGGCGTCGAAGTCACTCCCCGAAGAGGCACAGGCAATCTCCTTGCAACGAAGCCTACAAGCACCAGGAGGAAGAGCCTAGCGCCACGCTCCTTTTGGAGAAGATATTGGCGAGGTTGGACAGGGTGGAAAAACAGGTAGCCCGCAAGCCCGTCTGGGCCAGGCTATCTGGGACCTTCTGTGGGGATGAGTCCCCATTCACCCGAGCTGTAGTTGAAGCAGCCATGCCAGGTGACTTCCGAGTACCTCGGCTGGAAACGTACGATGGCCGAACTGATCCACAGGCTCATCTGACCAAGTATAGACGCAGCATGATGATGCACGGTGCCGACGACGCCACCTTGTGCAAATGTTTTGAGGTCACCCTCACAGGACCAGCAACAGCCTGGTACAATTCATTAGCTCCAGGAACCATCACAGAGTTTCAGGAGTTATCTACGGCCTTCACACAACAATTCATTGGAAGTCGGCCGACGGCGAAGATGCCCGTCCAGATGTTCGACATAGCGCAAAGAAGTGGAGAAACCATCCGCGACTATGTCGAAAGGTTTAACAGAGAAGCTTTGAGTGTCCCAGACTTTCGGCCCGAAATACGCATCCTCGCGATGACACGGGGCCTTCGGAGGGATTCACAGCTGTTTTACGAATTCTCCAAAGACCCTCCGGACACACTTGGCGAGTTCTACCGAAGGGCCGAACAGCACATGACGGCCGAAGAGCTGAGAATGGGTGGACCAAAGTCCGATCACCACCGGGCCGAAGGATCCAGCCAGCAAAACCGATATCCAGCCGAACAGGCAGGACGACCTCGGAGAATGCGGGGAAGGAAACTCCCAACCTTCACACCCCTGAACACCACAAGGACCAACATCCTCATGACAATGGAAAGACAGGGGACCCAAATTCAGCGGCCAAGGGCCATGACCGCTGATAACAAAAAGAACATAAAGAAGTTCTGCCAGTTCCACCGCGACCACGGCCACGACACCGAAGACTGCTTCCAACTAAAGAAGTACATAGAGTCGCTGATCAAACTGGGTCAACTTCGGCGTTATCTGCGAATGCCTTCCCCGAAAGGGAGAAAAGAGGAGGAAGGAAAGGTAGATGACGAGGATTACGACTCCGACAGAAGGAGGAACCGAAGTCCAAAGAGGCGTCCTCCACCCTCGGCAGGGTTAATACAAACAATCACGACGGGACTTCCATCCTCGGAAAGAAAGAGGAAGGCCAGAGAAATAGCAGTCATGGAATATCAGAGTCCAACGAAGAAGCTGGCCCGAAAGGATGGTTCCGCCGTCATATTTCCCCATGACGACCCACTATTGGTCATGGCAAGGATAGGAAACTGGGATGTAAAGAGAGTGTTACTTGACGATGGATCAAATGCCGACGTCCTGTTTTCACATTTGCTGCCGAGATTGGGCATATCCAGCAGCGACCTCAAGCCTGTCACCTCGCCTACCTTCGGGGTGGGACCATCCGAGCTACCCGTCCTCGGATGGATGGATCTTCCCCTAATGATGAAAGGGACTTCGGTAGACGGGACTGTTGAGTTATTTGCCTCCACAATGACAAGGTTCATCGTCATGGATGTCCCTTCGTCATACAACGCCATCCTTGGAAGACAGACACAGGGAAATCTGCACATTCGCCCTGATGTGAAATACTTAACTGTCACTTTCGCCACCAAGGATGGAGACGCGGAAATCTTCATCGATCAGAGCGAAGTAAGGAAGGTGTTCGTCAAGGCACGAAAAGCTCCAGCAAACAACTTCGCACAAATGATGGAGGCAAAGGCACCAAAGAAGGGCGAGGCAGAAGATCCCGCGAAGGCGGAAATAGAAGAAGTGGAACTTGTCCCAGGCCAAAATACCCGAATAGGGAAAAACTTGGCCGAAGGTGACAAGAAAAAACTTGTATCTTTTCTGCTGACAAATAAAGATCTATTTGCCTACTCGCCGAAAGATATGCCAGGGGTAAACCCTGGCGTAATACAGCATAGCCTTAAAGTAAGTCCAGAGGCAAAACCTGTCCGGCAAAAGAAACGGAGCATCTCGGTCCATAAAAGTAACTTTGTCAAAACCGAAGTCCAGCGCTTGTTAGACGCTGGTGTCGTCAGGGAGGTCAAATACCCCGAATGGTTAAGCAATGTGGTAATTGCCACAAAAGAAGGAAGCAGTAAGCTCCGAATGTGCATCGACTTCAGGAACTTGAACGATGCTTGCCCTAAAGACTCATACCCTCTCCCACCGATAGACCAATTGGTAGACTCAACTGCCGAATACGGGCTCCTAAGTTTCCTAGACGCCTTCAGTGGGTATCATCAAATAAGGATGGACCCCGAAGATGAGGAGAAAACCTCCTTCATCACCGAGGGGGGAACGTACTGTTACGTCAGGATGCCCTTCGGCCTAAAAAATGCAGGAGCAACCTACCAGAGGTTGATGAGCAAGGTCTTTAGTGATCAAATAGGGAGAAATATGGAAGTCTATGTCGACGACATGATAGTTAAGAGCAAGCTGCCTAGTGACCACGTCGCGGATCTAAAGGAAACTTTCCACCAGCTCAGAACCTTCGGGATCCGCCTTAATCCCGAAAAGTGTATCTTCGGAGTGACCTCGGGAAAGTTTCTTGGGTACATGGTATCAGAAAGAGGCATTGATGCTAACCCAGAAAAAATTAAGACTTTACTCGAATTCCGAACTCCCGCCACAATAAAAGATGTGCAGAGACTCACTGGAAGGATAACCTCTCTTAGTAGGTTCATTTCCAGATATGGAGACCGGTGTCGAGCGTTCTTCAAAGTCCTCACTAAGGCAACAAAAAAGGAGGACAACCTTGGAAATGATGATCATCCTTGGAATAAAGACTGCCAAAAGGCCTGGGAAGAACTCAAAATCTACTTAGCCAGTCTGCCCACTCTGCGACAACCTCGCGAGGGAGAGCCCCTCGTGTTATACCTCGCCGTCACAGAAAAAGCTGTGAGCTCGGTCCTTGTGAAAGAAGAGGGGCCGAAGCAATGGCCGGTCTATTATGTAAGCAAGTCCCTGCACGGTGCCGAAGTCAGGTATCCCTTGCTGCAGAAAGCTATATTTGCTCTGGTACTAGCAGGAAGAAGGCTACGACCATACTTTCAGGCTCACCCTATCATCGTCCGAAGTAGCCTACCACTACGGGATGTCATGAGGAAAGTTGATCATTCGGGAAGGCTTTCCAAGTGGTGTATAGAGCTTGGCGAACACGACATCACTTATGAACCTCGGAAAGCCATAAAAGCTCAAGCCCTGGCAGACTTCATTGTCGAAGTACCGACCACCGAGGATAGCCATCCGGATCCGGGCGAAGGTGAGCCCGAATGGACTTTGTATGTTGACGGAGCCTCAGGGTCCAAACACCAGGGAGCTGGGGTAATTATTAGAGGTCCCGAAGGCCTAGAAGTAATAAAGGCTATCAACTTTAGCTTTAACGTCACCAACAATATGGCTGAATATGAAGCCCTCATAGCAGGATTGCGCCTAGCCAGAAAAATTGGCATAAGAAACTTGAAAGCCCACAGTGATTCCCAGCTGGTAGTTCGACAAACGGCAGGAGACTACAGGGCAAAGGACCCAACCTTGGCAAAATACCATGAATTGGTAGCAAAGCTCATCCGGGAGTTCAACATCGTATGAATCAAAAACGTACCTCGACGAGATAATGCCGAGACAGATTGCTTGGCAAAATCAAAAACATGCACCGAGGTGCTAATCCACCCGAGCATCACAGTGCTGAGCATAGTAACTTCGGGAAAAGGCTGGAAAGACCCGATAAAAAGATATCTCGCAGACAATACGCTCCCCGAAGACCCCAGCGAAGCTGCAAAAGTGCGAAGATGCTCCGGTCGATTCTTCCTAATTGGCGAAGAATTATATCGGTAGGGATATGCAAATCCACTACAGAGGTGTGTTGGCGAAGAGGATACTGAAATGATCCTCGAAGAAGTACACGAAGGCGCTTGTGGTTCACACATCGGAACCAACGCCCTGGCAGCAGTAATACTTCACCAAGGATACTTTTGGCCTACCCTGAGAAAGGACGCTAGGCAGTTCGTCCAGAAATGCGGTAATTGCCAAAGGCACGTGAATATCCAGAGGACACCCTCGGAATTAGTAACTTCGGCTGACTATCCCTGGCCCTTCGCAGTCTGGGGCATAGACCTCATTGGGCCGCTCCCAACAGCGCCTGGAGGCGTGAAGTTCTGCGTGGTAGCAGTAGACTATTTCTCCAAATGGGTCGAGGCAGAACCCCTGGCGACTATCTCGGCAAAAGAGGTGCAAAAGTTCGTATGGAAGAACATTGTATGCAGATTCGGCATACCGAGGGTACTAGTAGCTGATAATGGGTCCCAGTTTATAGACAAGGGATTCCAGGAATTTATCAGTGACCTCGGAACAAAAATGCACTTCGCCCCAGTAGCTCACCCCCAAAGCAATGGGCAGGTAGAAGTATCTAATAGGACCATAAAAGATGGTCTGAAAAAGAGACTGGGGGAAGCAAAAGGGAAATGGCCAGGAGAGCTCCAAAGCGTATTATGGAGTTACCGAACAACACCCCGAAGAGCCACAGGGGAAACGCCTTTTTCACTCATTTTCGGTACAAAGGCCATCATCCCAATCGAGGTAGTACGACCATCAGTACGAGTGCAAGTGTTTGATGAAAGGGGAAATGACCTCGGCATGAGGACCAAGCTCGACCTCGTCGGCGAACACAGAGAAATAGCTGAACTGAGAAGAAAAGCATTTCAGCAAAAAGTGGTTGTGGCCATAAACTTACGGACCAGGCCAAAGGGAATCAAGAGAGGAGACCTCATTCTCCGAAAGGCTGAATTTGCACCCCGAAGGCCCTCCCACGGGGTACTCCGCGCAAATTGGGAAGGACCTTACCTGGTACTTGCCGAAGTACGAAAAGGGGTGTACAAGCTCGGCGATCCCGAAGGCGTAGAATTGAAAAATACTTGGCATTCAGACGCCTTGAAAAAGTTCTATGCTTAGGATTTCGATGGGAAAATGGTATTGTACAAATTAGAAAAAATATTCTAAGTACAAAAGTTTCTCAGAAAAGTTCCTAAGCATAAATTGTACAAGTCAGAATTCCGCGAAGGTGATCGCCGAAACGAGCGCAGATATGATTTTCCGAAGTCTCTTGAGCGAACGTGTTCGGGACAATGGGAAATGAAAAATCTCGCAAAAAGACTTAGCCAAATTTTCTAAAAAGAAAAAGTCTTTATTGAAATGAATTTGCTTACAGAGAAGAAGGAGTGCCAAAGGGAGAAGTACAAAAAAGAAGGAAAAGAAGGCAAAGGACCCTAGAACAAACTAAGGAATCTCGGCGTCCCGGGAGCCACCAGCTCCTGCGTCCTTTTCCACCACCTTTGGCGCCGGGAAAGAAGAAGGCAAGTTCAGGTGCTCAGTCTTGGACCAAGACCACCGAGGCCCCTCGGGAATGTTTAGGGCCTCCAAGAAAGAGAGGTCCAGATCTGGGAACCTCTGAAGAACTTGGTGCCGAGCGAGGCAAAACCCGTCCTGGAAACCAACCTTGGTCATCTGGTCGGATTTATCCTTCTCGACCCCAAGGTCCACAAGGTCCTTCGTCAGATCTGCGACCTCCTTCTTCAGTGCCTTCATCTTCTTCTTCTTCGGCTCCTTCTTCAGAGAATCGACCTCGGCTTGGAGCGCGGCCTTCTCAGCAAGCGCCTTCGCCAGGAGAGCCTCAGACTCTGACTTCTCCTTTTGATGCGCTTCGTTTGCCGAAATCAGCTCCGCCACCTGGGAGCCGAGGTCAGAAATCTTCTGGGAGGAATCCTTCAAAAGTTCTTCTTTTTCTTTCAGGAACTCCTCCCGAACGGCAGCAACCTCCTTCTCTGCAGCTTGAGCCAGCTGCGTGTTCTGGGCAGCCAATTCCGAGCACGTGGCCTTAGTTTTTTCTATGACCTCTAAGGCCGAAGCTCGGAACGCCGTCTGCCTCGCCACCCGAACTCTGAGGAAACCAGCATACCCCAGCAGCTGCAAAGAAATAAAGGCAAAGTCAGTAAGGCAAAAAAGAGAGCCAAATACTTAAAAGAAATCAAAAGGAAAAAGAAAGGCGCGA
The DNA here is from genome assembly GCA_005392925.1 of Aquilaria sinensis. NCBI lineage: Eukaryota > Viridiplantae > Streptophyta > Magnoliopsida > Malvales > Thymelaeaceae > Aquilaria > Aquilaria sinensis. The sequence continues at coordinate 241,071 of SMDT01001327.1, read as the reverse complement.
AGCATACCTGGGCAGCGTGCTCGGGAACTTTCGCAGTGAGGGAATCATCGCCCAGGTGAGCCTCCGCAATGGCCCTGAAGAAGGCCTCGATAAGGATCCCTTTCGAGATCTCTTTGGCCATTTGCTGGCAGTCTCCGGAGTACAAATTCATGTCCTCCGTAAACGACCAGAAAGGCTCCTTCGGGATCTTCCCCTTCGGGATACGAGCATCCCGAAGGGCTCGCTTCCGGGCATGCTCGGCTGCCCAACCCGGAGTAAGTAACTCCCCTGCACGGCAAAACAAAAAGCTGGTCAAGGCAAGTAAATCTCAAAATTCAAAAAAGTGAAGGCATCACAGTTTGCTAGAAAATGAACCTGGTGGCACTTTGGCCATGTCGTCGTTAGAATCCAAAACCTCATCGGTAGAAATCCCCTTGCCTTTGCTCTTGCACCGCTCCTCGGCAGAAGGGGCCTCTACCAAGGCATCCAGAAGAGCCTGCGACGAAGTAGGACTCAGAGGAGGGACGTCGACAGCAGCAACCTCAGGCGGTGGAGCGGCGGCAACTTCGGGCTCTCCACTTACCCCCTTAAGAACTTCCGGCTGAGGAAGTTGAACAGTCTTCTTCGCCCATTTAGAAGAAGGCCCAGCCCAGTTGCTTTCCGCCTTCAGGAGACAACCTTCTTCGTCTACTCACCTTTCTCGGATTGACCGTGGAAAAGGAATTTGTAGAAGGCAGCAGTGTCGTTGCCCATCTCTGGAAAAGAAAGAAGACATCAGTGTGAGTCCAAGATGAAATTATAACAAAGGGACTCGAAGATAACTTACGCTCATAAAAAGTTTCGTAAGTAACTTCCTCCCGAAGGAGTTGCACCAGCCAGGAGTTTTTCCCAGCGATGGCAGGAGCCGGCATCCCAAGGTCCGTCTTGTGCTCCTTCACTACCCCTAGCTCCCGAAGAACCTCCTCGGTCATCAGCTTCCAATTGATGGGGAAGGGGTAGAGGGAACGCGAAGGGACCTCGGAATCCCAGTCGGAGACGGCTTGGATACGTCTGTCGAAGTCTGCGAATACGGGAGCCAACTCGGGAGTTAGCATTATCCTCGGATCTACGACGTCCATCTCCAGCCTCTCCCGAGCCCACTTGGTCGGAACATGCGACCAGGCCTCCTCCATCTTCAGAAAGAAAAACTTTTGTTGCCACCCTCGCCAACTGTCTTTAGTGGCAAAAGTGAACATATACTTTTTGCTCCCTGATCCCCGAGGTAGTATAAAGTAAAAGCCGCCCTTCGGGACCACGAAGAGCTTATAGTACTGCATAAAGACAATGAAGTGGGGTTCTATTTTGAAGACGCCACACATACAGAGGAAGGCGTTAAAATAGCAATACGAGTTCGGCGGAAGTTGATTTACGGCAATGCCATGGAATTGGCAAAAGTCGCAAATCATCTTCGGATGAGGGTACCGAAGTCCGGCCTTCAGTTGGGCTCGAAAAATGGTAACCTCGTTACTATGGTTCGAAAAGCTAAATTGGTCAGAACGTGGCAACCTTGTAATAGCATACGAGGGAAGGAAGAATTTTTTCTTCCATTTTTCTAGTTTTTTAGGAGTGGTGCAGCAAAGGTGAGACAGAAGAGGTTGCCAGCTCTCCGGAATAGGCATGTCGGCTGAAAAACGAGTTCGGAAAAAGGCAAAAATGACCTCGGGAAAAAAGCTTGAAAAAAAGAAGACTCGAGAAGTTAAAACCCACCAAATTCTTTGCCAAAATCTGGGTTTGAAGACGCCGTCGTGAAAGGTGGCCGGAAAAAACTCTATCAACAACACCGCCGCGAAAAGCAGGAGAAAACGCAAAAACAATTGAGAAGCAGAAGAGAGCAAAAGCAGAAGCAAAAGGAGGTTATGAAGGAACAAGAGTATATATAGGCCGAGGGGGGTAGGCGAACCGGCGTCATAAGTACACCACGAAGGCGAACAGTCGCCATAACTGATTACTGAGCGTGAAAAGACGCGCCTGCTATATCCGATGCAGCCCTCGCCATTGACAAACATGCCACATGTCAGCAATCGCGCCAAAAGAGGGACACGCCTTCTGACACCCCTAAATCCTGGGCGTGCCGCTCTAGACTGACACGCCTGGTTACGAGACGCGACGTTACACAGACCTGCAAAAGGAAAAAAGTAGGTTACCTCGAAGACACCAAAGGACAGGCTATGGCCGAACAGCCTACGTCTTCGGATGAAAAGTCCGTCTTCGGCACAGGTGCTACACCCAAGGACCAAAGAGGCGCCCCCCGAAAGCTGACAAACCGAAGTTTCCACTTCGGCTTTTTCAAGGGGGGCCTGTGATAGCCGAAGGGTTATCGCCTTTCCCAGTACGTATTTCCCGCCGAAGTTGTGTTCGGGAAGCCGGGCGTCAGCCGAAAAGAAGCACTGTCCTTGACCTCGGCAGGAGCAAAGTCAAGCACCGCGAAGTCAGGACTTCGGCTAAAACGTCAGGAAATCCAAAGGTATTGCCGGCTCCTTCAGGGAACCAAACAGATCGCCTTCGGGACAAAGGCCTAGCCCTTACAAGCAGGAGAGAATCCTCTGAAGGCAGAACCACCGAACTAAAGGACTCCCCGAACTACGAGCATAACTCCCGAAGAAGGGCGTCCATACCAAAAGACGATTTCGCCCAGAGGACCTCGGGAGTACAGCATGAGCATTCAATGAGCCTCTGACATGTCGCTCACAGGTGTTACATGCCGCCCCAAACGGCGGTCTGACATGCCAACGGCGTCCAGGTCTTGTCACGACCTTTCTCGGTTCAAGGCTCAAGGAGCCTGCCACCAGCTACTTGTCCCCTACGCCCAGAAACTCAGAGAACATCCGACCGAACACGTGTCGTCATCTGAACGGGCTGGGAACTCCTATAAATACCAGGGAACAGACCCTGGCAAACGGTTCGACTCCTCCTCCTTGAGAAAACACAAACAGGCAAGGCCACTAAACTTCCTAGTGCTCCCCCTTTTTCACCTCTCAGGACACTGACTAGGGCGTTGGAGGCTCCTCCCCGGAAAAACACCCTGGGGACCTCCTAACCCTCTTTTCTGAGTATTTTCAGGCACACTCCCCTGGGAAATTTGAGCTCCAGGCGTTCTCCCCCTCAGGAAATCCCTCCCGAAGTCACAATGTCTTCCAACAAAGATGTCTCTGGGCATCAAGTATTGTCATGGAGTAGGTTGCAATAACATGTAAAGACTAGTATATGTGGAGACTAATATAATATATGTAGTCTACATATGAGTATAAGTTGGAGAACTTGTGTACTGGACTGACCTACCATGAAAATGTTACATGGATCGTTATATAAGTGTTATAAGTGATTTTCATAGTGATCATGTATATATAGTCCTTTGACCTAAGGTCATCAAGGTTCCCTACATGTGAGTCATATACTTTGATACTTCCCTTTATTTCTCGTAACTGAGTGAACTTGAAGGAGGCCATTGGGTATGTCACATATCATGCAGAGGGTTTTGTATGATCAAGATGGGATTTATCCCTCCTATGTAACGGGAGTGATATCTTCGAGCCCCTTAATAGAGTGAGGCTAAAAAAATGCATGGCCATACTCGGATGAGTTGATATACTATATCAATGTCATCAGTTTAAGTTAGTCTATTTGGTAATCAAGAGACCATAGATTAGGCTATACAAGAGTGACACATTTTATGTCTCATGTTTGGTCTTAATATCTTGGACAAAGGGACAATGACATATATGGATAATGATCGTAAAGGTTTAGTTGAATCACCGACAATCTTGTCACTTTGGTAACAATAAAGTATTGCTAGAAACCGCCAATTGTTTATGATTATAAATGTGATTTATGATCATTGCACTATGATAGGAGCCTATTGGGTTATACACATAGAGTCAATTAGATTATTTGAGTCATGGGCCGAATTTTTTGTTTTGGTTTCATGATAATTTCATATTAATGATTGGCCCAAAGGTTGAACCATTATTAGGCCCAAAATTAAAGCCTAATTGGATTAGGGCTTTGAAACCCATTATGATTGGGAGTTGAGTCTCACTATAAATACATCATATAATAAAAAATTCACAGCTTTTACCCTAGCCTCCTAAAGGATGAAATCAGAAGAGTTCTGAAAGTTCCAGCCACACTCTTCTCTTTCCATTCCTTAGAGGACACAAACTTGCATTGTGAGCGCAAGAAAAACGCATATACCAGGACATGCTGAAGGCGTGGTGATCCCGAAAGGCTTATGTGAATACCATAGAAAGCTTGAACATGTCAACTGTTTAAGTTTTCTGATTCGACTCAACAGAGTTTTTTCCCTAGCCTCCTAAAGGACAAAATTAGAAGAGTTCTGAAAGTTCCAACTACACAATTCTCTTGCTATTCCTTGGAGGATGTAAGCTAGCATTGTGAGCGCAAGAGGAACGCATCTACCAGGACATGCTGAAGGTGTGGTAATCCTGAGAGGCTCGTGTGGATACTATAGAGAGCTTGAACATATCAACTGTTCAAGTTTGTAATTCGACTCAACAGTTGGGTGAAAGATCTCAACCGAGCTAGGTATAACATTTTGAGCACCCGATTTACCCCATTTCACTTAGATCTTAGAGGGTTTCAGTTATATTCCATTGCACTTGCTTGGCTCTCAAAACCTTACACTTTGGACTGAGATCCTACATACAAAGAAAACATCAGAGCCCCCAAGATGTTTTCCCGGGGAAAACCTTCTCATTATCAAGTCAGTTTCTTAGTGAGCAGGGAGAAGTAAAAAAGTGTGATGTGAGATTGTCATACCTTGGGATTGGCAATTAGGTTGGTTTACATAGTTAAGGCGGATTTGAAAGAATCACTCATCGATGGAAATCTTTCAGCTAATCTCACAATTTCAGGAGCTCATTATCATCTAAAGGGGGTTTTCCTTATTGGCCTACTGAGCTCTTTTTCTTTAATTTGCTAAATGGGGATTCGTCTATACGGGCCTCACGTTGGGCCTTTGCCATAATAATAATTCCCTCTCCTTTTAAGAAAAAATGGATCCTATCCCTGCATTTTCCAGATTGTCATCGCATTTACTGGTTGAGGTTCCTCTCCTTTAAGGGGGGCATGATCCATCCCTTTTTATAGCTAAGCTTCCATCCTTTATGTAACACTATTTTCAGGGGGTTTGGACGCTTGTTTAGGCTGCTTCCTAATGAAATTTTGAAAACATAATCACTTGACTATCAGCCCTTATCAATGCTGCACGTGGCAACTTCAATGGTCAGGGGATGAGCATAAGCGATGCCAATTTAATGTACTTTAGAGGAGTAACTAAACATGATTGTTTGATGGTAGTTCGTGGCCACACGTCTTCTTCTTAATGGGCAATAAATCCATCATGATAGTAGTTGCAGTTTTCAAGGAGGTAACACAAGAGTCGTGGGTTTCCCTATATATGTGTTAGGGTTTTCTCACTTTTCCTTTTCGCTGTTTGGCTACTTCTTGCTGTTTCTTGTCCTACTTCCTCTGTTCTTTGTCATTGCCAAGTTTTCTTCCACTATTCAAGTTTCTAAAGTCTTCTCAAGATTTCATAATTAGGTAATAGTTTGAATTTCATTTTTGCTTCTATGTAATTTGTGGTGATTTTCAATATTTTGGATGTTTTTTTTTTCTGCCATTTCTCTTACACTATTTTATGTGTTTTGGTTATTCTTGGCCATTTTTTCATTATCTACCACATGCTGGCAGTAGCCCTGACATGTTGTGTGATGATTTTTCCATATGGCATATCCAAAATCATCATTTAGAGTTTTCGCCTGTGAGGCCAATTTTTCAAAGATACTGTTCTATTCCAATATGGAAGTATTAAAGGTGACAAGACAAAGCTTACCAGAGAAACCATTCCAATGAACTTATGAATGTGCTTCTAGCCTAATAGCATTGTGGCCGCTCTTTCCTACGATCAATCACTGAAGGATGAGGGCCTCAAGAATAGTGGTAAAAAGGTTGATGTCTTCGCTATCTTTTTTGACAAACTGCAGGTAGGGATTTCCCTCTCTACCTGTTGATGGAGTAATTTTACGGCCATTACAAGGTCTTGCCTTCACAGCTGACCCTAAACTCCTTTGTACATATCAACGAGTTCATATTTTGCTGCAAGATAGTGATGGCAACCCTTCTACTATAAGTCTTCCTTCAGTTTTACATGCTGGATTTGAAGAAGGATTCACTTTTCTTCCACATTGCCCCTGTCAATCAAGGAGGAAATAAGTTCTTTACATTTATGTCCTACAAAGATTCATGGGCAAGTTGGAAGGATTGCCTTTTTCTTTACCATGAAGAAGCCAAAATAGGGCTTCCTTTGTGAGCTTGCAGAGACTTCTCAACAGCCCCTAATCTAGCAGCCATCAATATACAAGGTCTTCGAGGGCCACTATGCATACTTCGGGTTGGTCACTTGTTTAGTGTCAGTGATGGCGAATGACAATTTTTTAGATTTATTCCCAATTCACTATACGAATATTGGGGAGATCATTTAGGTGGGTGTGGATCAACAGAACCCACCTAAGTTATCTAGATGTGTTGAGCCCATCCAACTGAGCTCCAATTCATAAGGGGAAATTGTTGAATGACCTTGGGATCGCTTTCCCAGCTCAGTGAGGCCCCTCAGACACTAAGAGTTGTATTTCGTGTAGACGCTCAATCTTCCCTAATTTTCGCATTTGGCTGGTCCTAACTTCTTATTTTTCTTTTTATAGAAATGATGACTAGACTAAGAAGTCCTTGAAGAAGCTTAAGAGCATCATTGATGCCTTCACTGAAGCTAAAAAAATCCCAATCTTGCCAGCTGAGGTGGCCCATTCTTCCAAGTCAGGACCTTTGGTGGTAGGATTATCCGATTTTCTTCAGAGGCTCAATTGGTGAAAAAGTGGTTGCATTCTTAGAAGCTGATGACATGCAAAATGGGGGTAATGGTAGTTCTTTCATAGACAATTTTTCCTTTTGTAGTGTTAGTTTTGTTAGCTTGACATCATTTTGTGCTGATTATGGGTCTTTTCATCCAACTTTTCCTGCAAAGCATTTGAACGCCCCTGATCCTTCTTTTACAGTGATCCAAAAGCACTGGTAGTGTCCCAGAAGTAAAAAGCAACCGGGGCAACACCGTAAAGGAAAAATATAATTGGCTCTTCTCTTTTTCCTTTTGTTGCCATGATTCCAATAGGGGTCATTCACGAGAAGATGTAATCCAATTACTGGAGCTTTCCCGAGCTACCGGTTAATGAGCACCTTCAGCCTCACAACCTAATCCTTGAATATAGTCAAGCTCAGAAGCATAACTTGGTGCTGAAGGAAATTGAGCCAAACCAGGTTTTTGACCCTTAACGGGTGGTGGGTATTGGTGACTTAATCCTTGAGGATCAGACAGACATTACTCATCATATACTTAAAGTGTTGAAAACCACTAAGGATTGGCACTGTTTTGCTCACCCGACTAAGAAGGACGGTCACCAGTTGATGAACATAGGGTGTAACCTACTCCAGGTACATTATTGGATAATCAAAATGCTTTTGTCTTTTCTTAGTTTTAACATATTTGATTTGATAGGAGGCCACATTACCTATGCTATTAGAAAATAGTGTGTAGCCCATGAGAAGGCCATGCAGTCATTCTCTTCACAAGTTGAGGGCCTGTGAACTGCCAGGGACTCTATAAGTAAAAACGTGGAGAGCGAGCACACTACTCGAGGTGTTCTAGTGAAGACCTTCAAGCGATGAAAGAGGCCAAGGAAAAAAAGAAAACTCGTACACAAGAGCTTGAGTAGGAGTTTTAGAAGTTGACAGAGGTTTTTAAATCATCCAAGGAAAAGGATGACCAGGTTACCAAGGTGGTTGGTCAGTTGGCATCCTTCCTGAAGGCCATCGAAGACAAAGTTGGTGAAGCCGAGGCATATATTCTTATGGACCAAATAGCACCAATGGGCCCGATGATTATTCAAGGTAAAGCCAGCTTTAGTTTTGCTGCTTCTATGATACCCCTTGTGGAGCGGATCTCGCGGCTTGGTTTCATTGGATATGAGGGCCACGCGGCATATCAGAGTCTCCAAATCAAGGCCAACAAGCACATGAATGAGCTTGGCTCGCTTCTCTAGAAGGTAGAGAAAGTGCTAGGTAAGAAAGCTTTCAACAAATTCAAATAAGGCTTCATTTCCTGCCATTTTCAAGTATAGCAAGCCTATCCAAACCTAGATATTTCCTTCTGTCAACTTACAAGGATCATGGTCCAGAGTTCAAAACGTGGCCTAAAGAGGGCAAAGTAGGGAGGCCTATCTTTAATGACGATGCGTTGGTAACAAACACTAAGGAAACTCCTTTTCAGGATAAATTTTAAAAGGCTTCATTGCTCATCCCTCTAATGTTTCTTAGGGCCCCTTCCGTTAAAAGGTCTTGTTATCTTTTTATGGTTTCTGCATTTTGTAATTTTTGCTATTCTTGTAATTAATTTTTAGATTAATGAAATATGGATTCCTATTTAACAATTGCATTAATATGATGCATGTGGTGAATGTGTAGGAGCCTTTTTTATCAATATTTTGAAAGCATTTGTTATCCTTTACTTCACACATGGGAGTATTGTTGTGGAAGACTTCCTTTGATAATTGCGTTTGCTTTTCCATGACCTTGGCAAATTTATGAATAGAGTTAGTCTTTTAGAGAAATCATTGAACTTCGATGTCTTGGTTATAGACATATCTTAGATCATTCTGTTTTTCACTCCCTTATCTTGGGTACTCAAATTGAGGTGCTTTGTCATTATCACTTGTATGGTATGCTCGGATCCTCAAGGTCAGCAATTTCTACTAGGATAAGGGCGTTGGTCCCATAAACCATTGTAAAAAGATATTCTCTGGTGGGTTTCCAAGGAATCGTCTTGTAATCCCATATGACACTTGGCAATTCCTCCACCTACTTGCCTTTAGTTTCTCCCAACCTTTTCTTTAGCCCCTATTTGATAGTTCGGTTGGTTACATCTACTTGTCCATTTGATTGAAGATGGGCCATGGATGCAAAATATAAATGGATGCCTCTTATTTCTATGAATTTGCATACCTACTGGCTATTAAACTACTTTCCATTATCAGTGACGATGGTCCATCAGCCACTAAACCGATAGATAATATTCTTCCACATAATTAATGATTTGAGAGGCTGTGACGTAAGCTAAGGGCTCCATTTTTACCCACTTGGTGAAATAATCTACTATAATGATGTAGTACTTAACTTGTCTTGGGGCTATAGGAAATGCCCCAATCCAGTACAACCTCTATATAGCAAAAGGCCAAGGGTTGGCGACCAGAGAGATACTAGAGGAAAGTAGCCTCTGTATTTACTAGTTAATTTAGTAGGTGTGGCATTGCAGAAAAAACTTCTTGGTGTCCCCTTGGATCATGGGCCAAAAGTAACCTTGTGCAGGGCCTTATGAGCCAAGGAGTTTGTGCCAATATGTGCTCCACAATCTCCCTGGTGGATTTCCCGAAGAACGTCTTCCCCTTCCTAAGGTGTTAAGTATCACTTTAGGTGAGAAGCGAACCCTCACCTATGCAGTTCTTTTCTAATGATGACAAACCTTCCAAATCGAATCCTGGTCCTTTTTTCCTCAGGTGTCCGCTTAACGTCCAAGTTTCAAGGTAAAGTTTCATCGACTTTCTTCAATCATTTTTAAGGGCCATATATTTTAGCTGGTGAATCGAGGGTTCTATAAGTTCTTTCATTCTAACCTTTCAAAAGGGTATTCGCTCTTTTGTTCTAGGCCCTCAAGATTTTCTGAACCTGCACGAGGCTAAACATCATCATTAAATCCTTTCCTATGCTTAGACATTTACAAAGAGTAGGGTCTTTGGCCCTTGCCATTCCAGTAGTTTGGTTTACCATTAGCTGTGAGTCGCTGTATATTTCTAGACATCATACCCCTCCCTAACCAGCTATCTGTAGCCCCATTAGGATGGCTTCATATATAGTAACATTATTAGGGACAAAAAATTAGAACTTCATTCAAAGAGCTGCTTCTATACCTATTGGTCATTTCAGCATAATCCCTGCTTCTTGATTTTTTGGTCTTGATGCCCCGTCAATGTATATTTCGCAAAGTGGGCTTTTTTTCCATTGTTTTTCTTCACCTTTTTTTTTGTGGCACCATTTCGGCAACAAAGTTCACTAAGATTTACATTTTTATGGCCTTTCTAGGCTCGAATTGGATATCATATCTCCTAATTCAAAGCACCATTTAGCAAGCCTTCCTGATTTGTCTAGTTTTTTAAGGATGTCCCGCAAAAGGTAACCCTATTGGGACAATAATACGATGTGTCTAAAACTATGGCCGTGACTTTTGAAAAGTCATGAAAAAAGGCAGGACTGCCTTCTATAGAATAGGATGTCAAGATTTTGCACCTTAGAGTAACGTTGTATACTAGCCATTGTTCTGATCTTTTGCTCTTTTACAATATAACACTGGTGAAGCCTTCTGTCATGGCTAAGGTGGTTTGTCAAGCTTCGGCTACTTTAGTGTTGGGAGATAGTTTTTAATGTGTTTAAAAGCTTCGTGACATTGGTTGGTCCATTTGATTATCTCTTATTTTTTAAGTATAAGATAAAAGGCAACAGTCCCTAAAATGTGACATGAATTATCCGAGGGCTGTTAATCCTCCTGCTAGCTTTTGGACATCCTTTTTATTTTAAAGGTTAAGCATCATAATAATAGCTTTGATTTTTTTTTTCCGGGTTCTCATCGATTCTTCTTTCAAAGATCATGAACATAAGGAATTTCCTAGCAGTGACTTCGAAGGTGCATTTTCTGGGGTTGAGTCTCATGTTAAATTGGTGTATTCTCTATAAGGTTTCCTCTAAATCATTGAAGTAATCTTCTAGTGCCCTACTCTTAATGATCATGTTATCCACATAAACTTCCATATTTCTCCCTAGCTATTCTATAAAGATCCGGTTCATGAGTCTTATATAGGTTGCTCCCGCATTCTTTAAACCAAATGACATTTGCTAGTAGTAATATACCACTTTTCTAGTGGTGAAAGCCGTCATTTCCTTATTTTCAGGGTCCATATGAATTTGGTAATAACCAGTGAAGGCTTCAATAAAGAAAATGATTTTGAATTCTAAGGTGGGATTGACTAGCTGGTCTATAAATGGTAACACGGTATGGTTCATTCAAGAAGGCATCATTCAAATTCGTGTAATCAATGACCATGTGCCATTCATCATTTTCTTTTTACCAAAACAATATTGGCAAGTCACTCCGAGTATCATACCTCTCAAATGATGCCTATTTTTAGCAAACTTTTTCTCTAACAAAATCTTTTCTTTCAGGTTCCATGTTGCATTTTTTTGCTGTACCAGTCGGGCAATGGGTTTACTTACAACTTATGAGTGATAAATGGCCTTTAAAAACTAAATGAATGATTGTCTTACCTCAGGGGAAAGGTCCTTACTGATCTTTATTGTCTTCCTAAGGACTACTTCTACTGTCTTGGCATCCTTAGACAAAGTTATGCTGGCCTCATTTTCTTGGGGTTATTCCTTCCCGTTCTTTACTTCCATTAGGACAGGCTTGGCTTTTTTTTTTACCCCCGCAAGCTCGCCACATAGCTTCGTCACACTAGGGCCTAGTATATAAAAATGGTGGCATCGCTAATAGAGGTCTCAAAAAACACCATTAGCCACTTAACATAAGATTTAATGTGGGATTGTACCTGGGCTGGTCTTCCAAGGATGGTGTTGTATGATGATGAGGCATCTAAGACCAAAAACTCTGATGTGTAGGAGTCACAAATGACCCTTCATTCCTTGTACACACCCATAGCATGAGAGGCAACTTGATAGTTCTAAGCATAGAGACCCTCTCTCTTCCTACTCCAATGGTAGGCCCTGACATGAAAGAGAAGGAGGATCTTCTATGCTTGATTTTCTCTAATAGGTCCGTAAATATAACATTAATGTTGGCCTCGGTGTCTAAATATGCCCTTTCCACATCAAAGTTGTTGATCTTAACTTTGAATACCAATGGATCCATGTGAAGGACATCAAATATGACTTGTTAGGATCTTGCTTGGATTGGTCACCTCCAGTTGAGCAACTTCTTGTTCTTACCATTTTAGAGCCGCAGAAGACTCTTCTTTGGTAATCATGTGGATGACCTCTGCTAGGGGGCCCAGATTCCTATAGTCCCTCGAAGGGGATCGCTATCTTTCTGGCCTTTACCTTTTTCCACGGTCCTCCTCAACATTTTTTCTACAAGGCCTTTCATCTTACCTCCGACAAGGGGATGGCTTCCTGCTTGAACAAATATTCCTTTAGCTTTCCCATTTGGATCATCTCCTCGATAAGCTTCATTAACTACTAGTATTCCTTAGTGTCATGCCCATTGTCCTTGTGGTAACTATAATATTTCCTCGTGTCCTTCTTGCTTAAGGGCTGTATTGACAAGGGTCACCTAGGAACTTGAATTTTTTTCTTCAAGGCATAAAAGATGTTTAACCTTGTCTCGTTCAGAGGTAAAAGTATTGGATCTATTCACGAGCGTTTCTCGCCCCTATTCCTTTTCTTGGGTTCATTTTCTCTAGTCTCTAGTTGTTCCTTTGGTACCGATGGTTGATTAAGCTTTTCCATATGTAAGAACCAGGTAGGCCGGTCAAGTAATTCTTTTATGTCTCTAACAAGGGGTTTTTGTGAAGGTCTTAAGCTAACCTTGAGTTTCATGCCAGTCCTTGAGTGATAACGACCATATGTAACTTTGAAGATAGTCCAAGTACCTATACTGCCTCAACGTTGAACCTTTGAACAATGTTCCTCAAAAACTCATCACTGCCCTGTTAAATCTCAAGAAGATGGGCCACTATCTTAGGGAATAGTCAACTCCCTAAAAAGTGGCACAAGAACACTTAAGAGAGATCCTTCAAGAAGGAGAAGTAATGCCCTCGATTAATCCCGAACCAAGAGGCAGTGGCTCCTGTCAATGTTAAGCTGAAGACCCTACACATGACTGCATTCGAGGCCTTTTCCAACCTCATGAAGGTGATGTATCTTTATAGAGGGTTAACTGGATTGGTAAGGCCATCGTAGAGGTTGATTTTGGGCATGTGGAACCCCTTAAGGGTCAGACCATTAATTGTTTCACCCGTGAAAAGCTGGATCCACAAGTATTCAACATTTATGGCAAGATCGAGAACTTTCTTTAAGGGCTCGAGGATCCACGTGCACTATTTCATCTGGTCAAGCCTTTACAAAATTGTGCGAATATCATTACTATTGGGGCCATCAAATAGTTCCAAGGATACCGGCAGCTCAGGAACTTTTGCCCTCAGAGGTGGGTCCTAAAGGGCCTATTAGAGCTCCCTAGGTGCCAAGTGGCTTTTTGTGGCTTCTTATGGAGCCCTCGGTAGGGTTTTCCAAATTTTTTACTATAATGTCATTTTTAGCTGTTCAAACAAGGCATGTTGCACAGCATGAAACTGATCACTATATAGGGGTACGAGGCCTTTCCCTTTGTAAGGGTCTCTTTGATGTGCCGAGGGATCCTCTGGATCAACTCCTTGATCGATCTCTTTGCCTACAGGTCTTATAGTCCCAATAGGATGATGACTTTCCTGCTCATTTCCTAGTTAGGCCTGGTTTTCCATGCGGGACCTCTGAGTGTTCACTATGTTTTCCATAGACAACACTAAATTGATTGTTAATGGGATCATATATGCTTGGCCCAAAAGCTTGGTGAACTTTGGACTAGGATACTGTACACAAGGACAACGTCAGAGCCCTAGGATATTTTTTCAGGGGAAACCCTCTGATGATCAAGTCAGTTTCTTAATGAGCAAAAAGGAGTAAAGAAGTGTGATGTGAGAATGTCATACCTCGAGATTGGCAATTAGGCTGGCTTATATAGTTGAAGGCAGATACGAGGGAATCGTTCCTGGATGGAAATCCTTTAGCTAATCTTGTAATTCTAGGAACACTTTCCCATCTAGAGGAGTTTTTGTTATTGGCCTAATGGGTATTCCTTCTTTGATCCACCAAATGAGGATTTGTTTATTATGGGCATCCCATTGGGCTTTTGCCCTACCAGAAGTATTCTGACAAAAAAAACACATGGTTTTGCCAAATGAAACAATTGATCAAATGCCTGATAGTACTTATTGACAATCTGCTTGAACTTCATAAAGTTGGCATAAAAAATTGTAAGAAAAAAATAGGGAATCATCTGCAAACAAGTAGTAAGATAATTTAACATGTTCTAGAGTCCTCTTTTAATGAAATTGGAAATCATAATCGAGGAAACTTCAATGACAAATATAAATAAGTAAGGAGACAATATGTCCCCTTCCTGAGCCTTCTACAAGAGATAGATGCGGCCACTTGTATAACCCCATCAATCCATTTTCTATTAAACCTTATTCTCTACATAATACTAGCCAAAAAACTATTAAACTTTATCACATGCCTTGTTCATGTCCAACTTAATAGCCATTTCATAACTCTTTCCAATTTTCTTGTTTTTAGGTTGTGGAATGCTTTATGAGCCCTTATTATGTTATCCTGGATCAACCAAACCTTGATGAATGCTTTGATAACAACATTTACATAAACTCTAGTCCTATTTATTAAGAATTTTTATATTATTTTATAGCAAAATTACACAAGCATGCCTATATTAAGGCATTGTTTCAAAGGAAGTCACTTTTGGAATAAGCATAATTCAAGTAAGATTTAAGAAGGATTAATAAGTACCTTGGATGAAGTAAGTTTTAACAACCCTAGCAATGGTTTACCTCACTTCATCCCATAAGAAATAGTAAAAAAAAATCCAGAAAATCTATCAGGACCAAGAACTTTAAGACCCCCCATCTAAAAATGTTTTCTTTTTTATCTCTTGTCCTCTGACTTCCATTATTATCTATTGGTTTATATTAGTAGTAACTATTTTATCTAGATGGCTTGACATTGACTTCAAATGAGACACTTCATTAAATTTAAACAACTTCTCATAAAATGTTCTAAGCATCTTAACAATCTCTTCTTCATCCTAAATGCAGTGCCAGTCTATGTACTTTTTTAGCTGCTGTTCTCTGGATGGTAGAAAGATGGAAAAATATAGTAGATTTTTATCCTCCATTTGTTACTAATTCATTTTGCTCTTTTGCTGCAAACCATTTCTTCCCTTGTCTACAATACTAGAAAAATGTCATTTAGAGACGGTTTAATTAGAGACGGTAAAAAAAAGTTGCTAATTAGCGATGATAAATAATCACTAAAAGTCTGATGAAAGTTTAGCTACCATTGTCTGTCGCTAAATTTAGCGACAACTAACTATCGCTAAATTAGCAACAGCTTAACATCACTAATTTAACGATGGTTAGCAGTCGTTAAATTTGTCTTCGCTAATTTAGTGATAGTTAGCCATCGCTAAATTTAGCGACGACTTGCCCTCACTAATTTAGTAACAGTTAGCCGTCGCTAAATTTAGTAATAACTTGCCCTTGCTAAAATCACAAAAATTAGTAACGGTTAGTCTTCATTAAGTCTCTTCTGAATTTTGTGACACGTAGCCCTTGCTAAAAGCCGATGAAGTATCAACAGTAAGTCATCACTAAAGTATGCCTCAATTAAAAATGACTTACCCACGCTAGCTGCATAGGAGTTCTCGCATGTTAGTTATTTCGTTATGCAAACTTATTATGTATTTTAACATAAATAACTTTTTTGAATATATGTAATGCAGTGAATATGTGTACCTTAAAGGCTGATAAAAGTTTTGCGACGGCTAGCTGTCACTAACTTCTAGCTAGCCGTCACTAACTTCTAGCCAAAGTTAGTGACAACTTGTCTTGACTAACTTAGTGAAGGTTAGCCGTCATTAAATTACGGCAATAATTAGTGAGGGCTTGTGACGGTTAGCAGTTACTAACTTTAACGACGACTTGCCCTCACTAACATAATAACGGCTAGCCGTCATTAAATTTAACGATGACTTGCCCTCGCTAATATAATGTCTATTATAAAATATAGATTATATTTTACGATAAATTTTGTTTATGATTAAAAAATTCTTTCATCTTATTTATTATTTTTCTAAAAAAGTATTTAAGCTATCAATTACTTATGTGCTATTAAGCTTTTCACATTTTATTTTCATTTTTATTAAGTCTAGCTATTTATGTTAGTTTACATTTTAGTTTATTTTTAGTTTTTATTAAATCTAGCTACATCATGTACTCCTCTGACTTCTTTAATGGACTAAAAAAATAATTGAAAAATTATTTCTTTAAACATTTTTAGTGACAAATTAATAGTTATGTTTATCCATTATTTTGTATTATAGAATTTCATTGTAGCTTTGACTTATTATTAAAATAAATAATTATATTTAAAATGATGTAGGTTTACATATAATGAGTATTAGCAATTGCTATTTTATAGTTTAGTGATGGATAAACCATTGCTAAATTTAGCAATAACTTACCATCACTAAATTTAGCAATGACTTACAATCCCTAACTAGCAACAGTTAGCCTTCACTAATTTCACTAATTTCAAAAAATTTTACACAGCCCACCGTTCACCCTTCCACGTGCCTTCGATAAAAATAGCAATTTACCACTTTTTGTGCGTTAGGCCCATCTTAGGGGGAAATCCAATCTTGCTCCATCTGCAATTGGTCATTGCCACAGGAGAAGCCAACCGATGCCTTGCCTCCATAGCTCTCCACCCTCTACCCACCACTACCAGCAGCAGCCCAACGTCAAGAAGACTTGCACCCTCGTCAGTCGCCTCCGCCACATCACCGGGACTCCTCTGTCCATCATCTGAATCACCTCTAACCGATGGCACCTTGTCCCCCTAGAACATCTTTCCGTCATCTCCAGCTGCATCTTCAAATGAATTTGCCTCCTCATCGCTTTCTCTGACTGATCGTTGGGCGCCGACAACTCTTCGTCTTCCACCCCCGCCGTTCACCGTTGTTGCCGTCCCTTAGATTCTGATCTCCATCGACTTAGGGACTTCACCGAGCCCATCTGCACGTAGGTGCTCCATCGACCCTAGTCACGCTCCGTAGAGCCCAGCCCCTCCGTCAAGCCAACCGCGTGATCTTCATTGACCCGGGCTTCCCAGATCCGACGAACCTAGTGCCGAACTGTCGAGCCCAACCCCTCCGTCGAGCCAGGCCCGATCTTCATCGACGACGGTGTCCCAGATCCGTCACACCCAGCAGGAGCTAGATTGGTGAGAGAGATAAACATGAGAGAGGTAGGAGCAAGGGCGAACGAGAAGACAGCCGTTGGTGGCCGTCCGTTCGAGGAGAAACAGTGATCGTCTCACCGTCCTCTAACGCGATGACCCGACGCAACTTTTGGGGAAGAAGGAGAAAGGGAAGAGAGAGAAGACCAGCAGGAGTAGAAGGAGAAAGGGAAGAGAGAACGGAGCAGCGGGAGAAGAAGAGGAATCAGAATTGGCCGTCGGCGTGAGGTCGGCGAGAGTGACAGGGCGAGATAGGGTGCTATTATTGTTTTTCCTAACTTTGGGGGTAAATTGTCTGTGATTGAAGAATAAGATGAAAATGTGTTATTTTACCATTTATCTAGCAAAGGCATGTCGTTGCCTTCTTTAATTAGCAATGGTCAAATGTCACAGTCACTCATGTGACAAACTCAGTGACTATTAAACTTCACTAAACATAGTAACGACTTGCCTTCATAAAAATATTAGTAACGATTAACAGTCACTAACTGACCCACTATTATACCAGTGTTGAAAAATTAGTAACCGTAGTATTTACGAAGGCTTATCGTTTCTAACTAGTGATGTCAACCATCACTAAATTATTAGTAGCAAGTAAATTAGCCGCGACAGGTTTAACAACGGCTGACCGTTGCTACATTATATTTAGTGATAACTAGTCATCGCTAATACCTGTCACTAAATTCTTTTTTTTAATAGTGTTATACTTTGTCTAGTTTTCCTTGTATTTTTTTTTTCTTCTAAAAAGTAAGCATTTCTGAAGCTTGACACTCATCCAACTAAGCTATTAGTTTATCAATTTCCTACTTTTGTTTTTAGAAAATGCTTTATTGGTTCAGGTTATCAGGTCATTCCTACATTAGTGTAGGTTTTCTTTTTTTTTTTTTTTTGCGCAAGTCACGAGTTACCTCAACTTGAGAAAATTTTCTCCAGGTTTCTAACACAATAGATTGGCGTTGATTCTCCCCTGTCCATATTTGCTTAGACTTAAATCTCTTTGTCCCTTCCTTATCATCTACATTAGTTTTCAACATAATTAAAAAATGATCTGATTTTACCCTAGGTTAATTAAACACTTGCAAAGCAGGAAAGATCATTCTCCGTTAACCATTGGTTAAGGCACTATCAATTGTTTCTTTGACAGCTTCTTCCTCTTGTTAAATGACGTAATATTTTGCCTTTTATAACTTGCATCATGTAGCTTTACATTCAATAATAATTCATGAACTGCCAAAATCTTCTTCTCATTTGTCTCCCTCACTCTTGTCATTCTAATAAAGTATTTCATTAAAATCCTTAAAACAAAGCCAGGCTTCATTTTGATTCTCATAGGAATGCTGTATCAGTTGTTTCTATATCTCTATCTTTTCTACAAATTTAGTCACTGCATAAACCTATCTAATCTTAACTCTTTGTCCTATGTCTCCACATGTGACAAATGTATCAATCCGATGCTTGTTTGCCTTGTTTACCTTTACCACTACAAGGCCATTTCACCATAAAGCCAAACCACAGGAAAGTCCTGATAGTTCAGTTGTACATCCTGGATCAAATCTACAATCTTTCCTCTACCTGTCAACAAACTCATGTTTTTGCTTTATTTCCGTCAAAACACATTTGGGGCTTAAATTTTCCCTTAAGCCTTTGGAGGTTTTGAATTGTCAAGGGACCCCCAACCCTTAACCCTTGACAATTCCAGCTGACAAAAACGGAGCAAGGATTTTAGATTGAAGAGGGCAGATTTAAAAAAATTTTAATATAAAATTAATTTAAAATGAAAATAATTATATATAAATTATAAAAAATTATTTTAAAACTCATAAATCAAATCTTTATGATTAGGAAAAAAGAAAAAAAAAATAAAACTCTCTATACATTCATGTAGCAATTTCAAGTATCAATTTCATACCATGTTGTGGGCTTCTATGTCGATAATAAAGACTTAAGAAGATAAATATAGTCTTAAAACACGTAATTTGTTTTTGTTAACTTAACCTAGTTGACATGTTATTGGTGTCTGGGTCAAAGACGCTATTGACCCAAACATATTTTGCCCCCAATCATAGTAACTACAAGACTTCATTGTTCTCAACTCTCAAGTATCCGACAAGCAACCTTAACCTTGTACCTTGCAACATGCTCCCTTCATTATGGAACGAGTAGCTCTGCCCTTATCCACAGTTTTCTATTGAGTAACATACACTGATTATGCTTTGATTCCTCTGTTCTAAAAGCATGTTGGCATCCTTATGGCACCAGCGTGCGCCCTCGTCGGCCTACCCTCATTCCACTTCACCCGTCATCCCCGATGGCCTTTCCTAACCGAAGTTAACGCATCAATAGCATGTGGAATTCTTTTGTGGGCTTGCCAATAGCAAGAAACATTTTTTTGTAAGTGATCCAACTTGACCTAATCTCCGGGGTTTCTACTATTCTGCGAGCAAAGTTTGTGGATGAGACCAGAAATAGATAGATTTTAGTGAACTAGTGCCAACAGGTGGAGTAGACCAAAGAATTGGGGATTTTGGCAACCAGATACTGAGGTATGGCCTTGGTGGGTGGTGTCGCTACGATTTCTATGGTCATGGCTACTATGGGAGAGCATGTAAGTATTGTAGCTATAGCAATAAGGTGGCAAAGTTCTCCCGAATAGAGTGGTGGGTAGATATGGAACTTCATTAACCGCGATCGAGGGGAGATAAGATTGAGAGGCAAGCGGGAGAACAATGACAGTAAGGGTATATTCAAATCATAACATACATGTAATTTTTTAGAAATTGGATACCAAATCAATGTAATTACATAGAGCCTACAACTTTTCTCTAAACTCGGTTGGAAAAGTGTGCTATTTGAACATGTTAAAATGAAACGAACAGTCTTCGTGATATATTCATGATCTTATTTGTATAAAAATTTGAGCTATGTCCTTTTCAGTGTAAATAATTAAATAATTCTTGCACCAACTTCATTTTGTCTTAGATCAACTTAATCTAAACTAACTTATTTCTATTTTTACATTTGTTTTCCTAGAACCGATTTCAATTAAAAATCAATATTATGTAGATGTAATAATTCATTGAAAATAAGATCTTTATAATGTTATTAAATTTTTATGAATTTCTTCTTTTTAATGCCTAAAAAATAAAATTCATAAAAATTTAAGAATATCATAAAAAGTTTACTTACAATGAATTATTACACTTCCATAGTATTTGTTTTCAAATGAAATTAATTCGAGGTAAAAAAATTAAAAATAAAAATAGATTATCTTGGATCAAGTTAATTTAAGTTAAAATGAATTGAGTCTTAAAAAACTACTCTTTGTTAATCATGCCTAGACAACATGTATCTCCGGCACACACTTAAGAATCTTCCTTGCTTTCCCATCATCCCAATTAGCTATGTTATCATTTCTTATTACAAAAAAAACTGTCATTTGGCCCATAGCCCAGGTGGCATAAAGAGTATCATATTACACGATCAATCAGGGTTCAAGCCCTAACTTATGTAATAAGGTTATTCTTTTTATAATCAGTAAGTGGGTATATGTTGGATAATGTGGGGTATAGAGTTGATTAAAATATACACACACATATGTGAGCATGCATACACGTATCCGTATGTATGCTCTCTCTCTCTCTCTCTCTCTCTCTCTCACACACACACACACAATCTCTTGTAGCTTTTTCGTAACATTTTCTTATAAAATTTTTTTGTAAAAATTATTCAAAAACTCATTCTCTATGTTAGTTCCAGTTTTTAATAGCCATATAAGTTTAATAGAGAAAAGATTTTAGGGTGAGATGGTGCTTTTTTTTTTGTGGGTCTTAAAATGTCTCAAAAAATGTAAAAGCCAACTATTTTAAATATATTTTAGGCTCTTTTGATGCACATAAAGGTGTAAACTTTTAAATGGAAAAAAATAAGATCAATAGTTATTTTCTTTTTTTTTATATGTGTGTATTTGTAGGTGTATATATATATCTATTTAATTTTTCAAAATACTTCACAAAATATACTATTATATATATAATTATAGAAAATGTTTGGATTGACCAAACACCCTCTATCGACCCTTTGTCTCCACCTCTACCAGCTGATAACTATCTTGGCATGTTGGTTGCTAGATTAGGGTAGCGACCAGACTCATTTGTGGAATATAAAAGAACTTGGTTGATAATCCTTCATAGGGTTTTGATTCAATTTTTTAAAAGGGTGACCTCTATTATTTTCTCTCAAGTTGAAAGCATTTATCTATCTCAGACTCTTTGTCGATGAATAATTCAACAATATAGCGGTTTCTTGTATGTGATAGAGGGTTGGTTATGAACATAGGGTATCAAGAAAGATGTAGTAGTTTGGGACCAAGCTAGAACATTAGGATAAGTATCATATCAAGGTATCATTAAATGACTTGATTAGGTATACTTAAGGTTGTAAACTAATGAATTGAACAACTTGGGTGTACAGGGGTAAAAGTAGATTGAGAGCTAGGTTGAGGTTGGGAGGGCTTGGCTAACTTTTTGAGCTGTGTATTAGAGAGTTGGGTAATAGCAATGCCTGCAACTAAGAAATTTATTTCTCCTTTCTTGTGAATATTCCATATAATAGTCTGAACAACTTTTAGTGAGTGGCTTGAGCCAAAGGTCGTACTTGATTTAATTTGTTTTGATTAATAACAAACAAACATGCTTGGCTCTGCTATTTTTCAATTTTAAAACTCATTAAGAATACATTATTTTCAATTTTGTTGATTTTCTGACCGGAAGGAATGTCATTTGAAAATTAATAGTTCATCAACCTAACAATCACTTGAATAAAAAAAATTTTAGAAAGTGATTAATTTTTTACAATATTATTTTCCATACTCATCTTAAAAAATAAATTTTAATAATAAATATTTAATTTTTAAAAATATTTTTAAAATAGAATTTTTAATTTTTTTTTTTAAATTTTAGAGTTTTAATTAATATACAAGTTAAATAAAATAGATAAAATAAAAAAATAAGACATTAAATAAATCTCTACTTAATATCCATCAAACACATTATTCATTTTATAATTACCACTCATTTAACGAATAATGGTTGAGCAAGAGTCACATATAACCATTTAGGAAAGTTACAATTACTCCCCTAAGGTTTACCTTAAGCTACAATTTGCCCCATTTATTTTTGAAAACCTACAATTTTACCCCTAATTCTTTTATATTGTCCAATAATAACTTCTGAAACTATAGTTTAAACTGTACAATAGTTATCTTCCAGTAATATTAGTATCTCCAATATTTTATTATAATTAATATATATTTTAAATTATCAATTTTTTTTCTGTAAGTACATTTTCTTCCTATAAATGTATATCAGTATTTTTTAAGAGATGATTAGCTATGAAAAAAATATAAAAAATCTTTAAATTACTTGAACATGGTTATCAAAAAACTTAATTTAGGATTTCAAAGGTTATTATCAGACACTATAAAGGAAATAGAGGGTAAAGTGTAGGTTTTGTGAAATAGAAGAGGCAAAATATAAGTTAGATCAAACCACATAGGACTAAACATTTAAATAACTAGGAAATTTGAGAGATATTATTTGGCTCTATAAAATTTGAGAGATATTATTCAGCTTATGCAAAGGCATATCTACATATAATTTAAGATGGTCCAAGTACCTCTTTTTCCCAAAAATTTATTGATAAGTGACATATAATTTGGTACATAGACCTATTTAATTTTTGAACAGATTCCCTAAATTTAATAACATCTATTTAAATAAAAAAGTAGGTCTTTTTCCTTAAAGTATAAAAGTGGGCGATTGTCTTTTCTATACAAATAATCTTTTATTGGAAAAGTCCTTCTAACACCTTGACTTTCATGTTTCTTCCCACTTTGACCTTGAACTTTTTTCGTTGCTCAATTTTTACGTAAATTGTATAAAAAAATCCAAAATCTTTAAATCCCATTGTAAATTGGTTCTAGACCTCCATTTCATTGCATATTGGTCCCTGACCTTTATAATTAGTTTCATATTAGTTTATAGTCTTAGTCAAGATTGAATTGGTATAGAAACTTGATTCATAGAGAGAAAAAAATTTTAGTTTAAATAGTCTATTAACTGTAAAAAAAATTATGACACATATTGAATTTATAGGAAAATAGTGACCAAATAGTTTAAATTACACTAAGAAATTGATATCATATGGTTATATGAGAGTTAGAATTCAAGCTATTTGGCAACTATGTTATCATAAATGTAATATGTGCCACAATTTTTAATAGTTAATGGGCATTCAAATTATCAATTTTTCTCTTTGTAAACTAATTTTTTGCATTAATTTAGTTTTATTTAAATGCTAAGGACCAATATGGATTAAATGTAAAGGCTTGAGACTAACATACCACAAAATAGAGGCTCAGAACTAATTTGTAATGAGAATTAAATGCTTGAAACTTTTGATGCAATTTACTCCTTATTTTTGTCTTCAAAGTTTAGGAAAAGTTAAACACAAGATAAAGTGAAGGGATTAATTAAGTATAAAATAAGCATAAATTTCATTTATGGTCCCTAACCTTTTGGACATGTCCTAAATGGGTCTCTAACCTTCATTTTGTACTATTAAAGTTCCTAACATCCCTATTTTGTCCTAATCGTGGTCTTTCCGTTAATTTCACAGTTAAATGTGATGGAATTTTAGGGAAAAATAACAACATTCATCTTACATTTTCTTATTCCTACCCAAATCACCATGAACCTAATAAATCTAACTCTTTAATCATTGTCTCCACCTCTTTCCCACCCAATAGCCACCATCTGCCTCCACCGTCGTGCATCGCCCCAGTTTCTTTTGACCCACAGCCGGTAAATTCCACTTCATCTCGTTTTTGTGAGAAGAACCGATTCTTTTGACCCCTAGCCGGTAAATTCCTTGGTCAATGACCGACTTTCGGCGCTGGACTTGAGATCGTTCATGGCGACAAATGAAACCTCCTCAACCTTAGGACTAGAATCACCGGTGACGGGTTCCAGCAAGTCCTCAACATCAAGATCTGTCGACAAGCTGGACCAGGTAGAAGGTCCAGTTGAGCCCGATCTGGTGGACACAGACACTGATTCAGGGTCCAGCTCAGCCCAATTCGTGGACGAAGCCTCTGTGTTCCATTTTTTTATGATCAACATCGCAGCTTCGATTGTCTGGTCAATGGTTGATGATGTCGGGGATGTTGCAGAGGAGACGAACGAGGAGGAATTGTGGTAGAAGGAAAGGAAGATGCTTCTCATACATTTTCTCGACATTGGTAACGATCAAAGTGGGCTAGCAATAGCAGTAGATGCTGTAGATATGGCTAGAGAGCGTAGAGAAGGGGCTGGTTATAGATGGTGGTGGTTGGGCATGGCAAGGGAGGGAAAGAGAGGAAGATAATGGTTAAAGAGTTAGATTTACGAAGTTCTTAGTAATTTGAGTGAGAATAAGAAAATGTCAAATGAATGTTGTCATTTTTCCCTAAAATGCCATCATATTTAACTGTGAAATTAACGAAAGGACTATGATTAGGATAAAAATAGGGAGGTTGGGGACTTTAATAGTATAAAATGAAGGTTAATGACCTATTTAGGACATGTCCAAAAGGTTAGGAACCATAAATGAAATTTACCCTATAAAATAATAACTTCAAGGGCTACTAGGGCACTTTTGGTTGTAGATTTTATATTTTTCTAAAAGGCACATATTTATGTAAAGTATTCATTTAAATAGTGTGATATTTAGTATTACCATGTAACTCAAAAAGCCAATATTCATATATGTGTGTGTGGCGGGGGGATCACCCTTTAAAAATTATGACACATATTGAATTTATAGGAAAATAGTGACCAAACAGTTTAAATTACACTAAGAAACTGATATCAGATGGTTACATAAAAGTTAGAATGCAAGCTATTTGGCAATTGTGTTCTCATAAATTTAATATGAACCACAATTTTTAATAGTTAATGGATATTCAAATTATCAATTTTTCTCTTTGTAAAATAAGGGTTTGTACTAATTTAGTTTTATTTAAATGCTAAGGACCAATATGGATTAAATTTAAAAGCATGAGACCAATATACCACGAAATGGAGGCTCAGAACCAATTTGTAACGAGAATTAAAGGTTTGAAACTTTTGGTGCAATTTACTCCTTATTTTTGTCTTCAAAGTCTAGGAAAAGTTAAACACAAGATAAAGTGAAAGGATTAATTAAGTATAAAATAATAACTTCAAGGGCTACTAGGGCACTTTTGGTTGTAGATTTTATATTTTTCTAAAAGGCACATATTTATGTGAAGTATTAATTTAAATAGTGTGATCTTTAGTATTACCATGTAACTCCAAAAACCAATATTCATATATGTGTGTGTGGCAGGGGAATCACCCTTTAAAAAGTCCTATATCCGCTATCAATTCTATGAGCTCCTTTATAAGGATGAATCTAAATTTACCTCTATACTTACTTATAATCATTGGTTGGGTCCTATGTAATCATTCACACATTCTTTTACCCTTATTTCACATCTACCTCTAGTGTAGCTATATTCTTTTCTCATTAAAACTAATTCATTATTTTTATTTTAGTTGGTTTTCCTAAAAAAAATGTTATTTGAAATTTAATATTTAATCTAATTAATAATCACTTAAATAATATTTTTTAATATGACTAATATTTTATGAATTTTTCTCCATACCCAGCCAAGTAAAAGAAGTTTCAATAAGAAATATTGAACTTTTTGAAAATGTTAAAAAATATTACTATTTTACTTCTTTAAGTATAAAGTTGTAATCCATATATAAGCTTTTTTTTTTTTAAATCAAACTCTTTTACAATCTATTACAAGAGTAAGGATTAGAGTGAACTATTATAAACCTAGAGGGTAAATGGGTTTGCTATGTGAAACCTGGAAGACTTCAACTGCAATTAACCCACTTCTAAGGTGCATGGTTTTTGTGGAGTGTGGCGCCACTCCTAAAACCCGTGCTTTATCTGTAGGTGTCCACCTGCGTTACTATCTCACTGGCCAACGTGAGACATCCATAGATAAGTTGAGCGAATAATTACTAAATATCAAAATACTCATCTAAGAAAAGTACTCATTAAACAACCCATTTTCACTAATGGGGTAGTTCTATAGGTGAACAATGGGTTGGGCTAACTTAGCCCAACCCAAAATTGGCCTGGGTTAAACCGGCCCATGCACAGTCAAAGAATGGCACGAGTAAGACTTAGAAAGAATTGGGCCATGTATGGCCTTGAAAAAGATGAAGCGAGGACTAGCTAAAGCCCGGCCCCAAGCACTACTCGAACCAGCTTGCCCAATCCATGCAAGGTCGGGCCGGGTTGGACATTAAATTCAAACTCCAACAGTCTGCAGCTTTAAAAAAAATGGGAAAATGACATATTAAGGACTCTGGGTGTTGTTAACAATTTTTTGGCCCAAAACCTTTTGTACCCTCATCTAACTCCCATAAGCAACTAGTTTTTTAGGTATTTTTGTCCATTAAATTTTTTTCCACTACTATAAATAGAGGGCCTCATTTCCTCACCTTTTCACACCAATTCCTACACACTCATACTCTTATCTCTACATTTACTACTTTCTCTATGATTCTCTTTAAGCTTTCCACTAATTTTCTTAATCTCATACTAATCCACCTTAAATCTCTCTTAAATTTTCTCTCTCATTAATTTGCATCAGCTCAATGGCATCAAGGAAGAGTACTAGCTCTGCCCTTGCCAAGAGCTTATCATTCCACACCAGCTTAGGGTCATTCTTCTGTCACAAGAATTCAGCAAAAAAAAAAAATTCACATCCAAGAGGTCGACAAGCTCGCCAACATTGATATGACAAATATCAATTTGGAGTTTGAGAAGCAACAATTTGATGATGAAATTGAAGTCCAAAAGACTGCCACTCCAACTGTTGATCAATATTGAGGTGACAGGTCAAAACCGATGCCTCAAAGCCAAGTCCCAGATGGCTCTGAAGGTTTTTTGTTTAGCGTTTACTATCCCACTGTCCATAAGGTTTTAATGTATTTGGTAAATATTGTTTAAGTTTTGAAACAATACAAGACAAATTAATTTTTAAAAGACACCGTTAAAGCAATGAAGGATAAGTAGGTTACATATTTTCTGACATTCCCCCCATTTTTTTACTTATATCTGCACTTGACTCGACCATGAAAATTCCAAGTACATTGTTTTTATTTAAGGGATACTATAGTTTTTTGGAAATGTAGCATATGAGTAGTTTAGCTACAACAGCTAAAATGAATAAGTACTTACAAGAGCTTTACAAGGTTTATTCATGCTGCCATAAAAACAAGATAAGAACCACTAATTTCTCCACTAGTGGCACTTCATCCTCCTCATCATTAGCACCATTTACCCCTGTGGAATAGTTAGGGGTGAAAGTTCGGGTTGTAGGGTCGAGTTTGGGTTAAAACCCGATTTTTTCAAGCTAACTCTAACCCGAAATAACCTTAACCCTAACCCGACCCTAACTTAGTTAAGACCCAAACCAACCTTAACCTCATTAGGGTCAAGTTAAGGCTGAATTGACCCGATATTTCCACCGTTTTTGTTATTACTGCAGCAATTGTTCTCGCTGAATGGCTCTTCGACTCAACTATGGTGACTGACTGGGAGGAGGACAACACAAATGCAGCGATGACTGAAGGGCTCAACGTGGTAATAGCTTTGTGTTCCTTGAAATTTCGAAGTCAGGTGGTAGTGGTAGCCTGGTAGGTGGCTTACAGCTTGGAGGAGGTGACAATGAGGGATGGAGGGAAGTTGAATCCAAGGGCAGGACAATGAGGGATACTGAATCAGGGGAGGGATGATGAGTGATATCGAATCAAATAAGGGAGAGAAAGGACAACGAGGGACACAGGCATGCTAAAAGCTGAAGGCCGGCAAATCGATAACAAAGGAAGGCTGAGATTAAGATTAGGAAATAGGAATTATGGTTGGAACATAGAAATTAGGAATTGGGAGGATTGGGATTTGGGTTAGTTATTGGGTTTACAGATTAGGTTGGGCTGGGCTATTATATAATATAAGAGTGGGATAGGCTTGCGCTGTATAATATAGGGTCAGGTCGGGTATTTTCTGGTCAACTCGACCCAACCTGACAATTGAAGTTTTAGAATGAGGTTGGATCGGGCCAACCCGAATCCTCATTTTTCTTTCTTACAACCCTACCCGAGCCCAAAAATTAGGATCAGATTTGGGTTTGGGTTTAGGTTTCAGATCACAACTTACACTCTTAGGAATAGTTGCTTAAATGTCCCAAGCCCACATCCTTTAGCCTACCAGAGGTAGATGAATACCTTTACACATCATTTGAGACAAGTAAGGATGATATTTTGGAGTGGTGGAAAGCAAAAAGCAACAGATTTCCTATTCTATCCATCATTGTGAAGGAGTTTTAACGGTACCAGTTTTCACCGTTGCATCCGAGTCTGCTTTCAATCCTACAAAATGAGTTATTTTAGAGAAATGAGTGACGTTGAGTCCAGAAGTAGTGGAGATCTACGTATGCCGCCATGACTAGAGTCATGCTGCCTTAAGAAAGTAAAACCAAAAAAGTTCGAATGATGATGTGCAAGATGATAAGGAGGCTTCTACATCCTAGATTTCTCTTTTTGGTTGTTAGAATGTGTTTGATCTGATTATGCTATTGAGCATAAATTATAGGTTTTATTTTCATCTTTTTTAGAATGTTTTGTCATCTTCTTATATAAGATTCATTCCAAGTTATTTGTAAGCACTGCTTAGCTTTTTATTAATAAAAATTAAACCCATTATGGTGTTTCTCTTTATAATCATAATTTACTAAATATTTTTTAAAAAAAAATTAAAAAAAACATAAAAGCCTAGCCGAGGCCTAGGTTCGCACGGGTCAGGCATAGGCCTAACACTTATTTTGTGTGCCATGCCTAGGCTTAACCTAACCAGGCCTAAGCTCAACTAGGCCGATCAAGCCCATTGTGCACTATCAGGTAGTTCTTATTGCAGCTTAATTATGTTTAATTTTGTTTTTAGGCATAATTTGTTAACTTTTTTCATTCTATTCATTAATTATTTCTTTATTCATATAAAAAAATGAACATTAATGCTTTCAATTTCAAGAAGATTGTCACATGTGCCTTGACTAAATAACATAAGTGTTAGGGGACACCGGACAGAAGTCGATGATTCAAATCACACCTTTATCATTTTCCCTATTACACGTTCTAAGATTGAAAACAAAGTGAAGGAAACTAATCAACAAGTAATGTTCTTCCTCTTATAGGGGTTAACACAGCATCTAGTCTAGTAGGCAAGCCAAAGAGGTGACAGAATACAAAAATGCCAACAGAGATCAAGTTTAGGTTGGAGGCAAACACCAATTAAGTGCTTAGTAAAGAAACAACATTAAATGAGCTTCAATGCCGGATTTATGTGAACTGATGTCACATAGACATATTATCTAAAATTTACCAATAGTACCTTTATATTACAACTAAAGTACAAAAGTCTCAATTTGTCAATTTTGGAAGGGATAAATTGAAAAGAGATGTACAAACATATAAGTATGTTTATTTTTAATAGCTAATAACATTTGATTGTACTAAGAGAAAAATCCATATACAGGACCATACTCAAAACAATAAGCCACTCCAACAATAATGATTTAAACTTCCTATTCAATTAGTCTGCAATCTACCATGACCTATATACTATTTAAACCAAAACTACAAGGGCAATGACAGATGAGGCAAAATAAGAAAAGCCCAAGCCCAAGCAAGATGAAACCATTTGCAAGATGGCATTAAACTCTAATTCAGCCCGTACACATCTAATTAGGCAACAATAAAACTCAAAGTACTAGACCCAGCAAAGATTTAGGCACTACCTTGTATGCTGTCCTTCAACTACCATGCTGTGGCTGCCTCACATCTTTAATTACATCGATTTGTTTTCCACTACACTCATTAAATAATGAGTTTGAGATTGAAGAGAGAGGTTGAAGTGGAAGGATAAGGCCAGGGAAAGAGACGACAGAGGTAATGGATCAAGGTTGGGGAAAGAGAAATGAGGTAATGGGATGAGGCTAACAAAGGAAAAAGGACATGAGACTGAATTCTTGCTTGCCTTTGCACCAAGAGGCCTATCCACTACCAAATTGGGTTGCCGGAGCTCATCCTTTTTAGTACCCGATGATGAGGCGCCTTTCAATGGTGAAGTGCTAAATGTATTGGTGAGAGCCATTAGAAGGTATGAGGCGGATTCAGATTTGGTTCCCTTAAAGATCAATTTGTTAAGTGATTGCGAAATTGGGAAAAACAAGCTTTCTGGTGATGTTATTAGGAAAAGTAGGCAAATTATTGAAATTATTAGGGAAATTTTATTTTACTTATATCTAAAAAGCAACAAACTAGTTGATTATTATGTTTTTGGAAGTTTAGGGTGTTAGAAGCATGATGTATAAAGTTTAAAGTGCTAGGAGTATGATGAAGAAAATCTAGGGACTGGAGTTGTCATTTTCTACCAAGATTCCATCAAAGTCGGAAATAACATATAGAGAAAGGAAAATCAATATGAAGTAAAAAATAAACCCATACTTTTTAATTTTTGCAAGATTGGAACCGCAAACTATAATCACTTTCACACTTTGTGATAAATTGTGCAAACTTGTGGGGTGAATGCAATTTAGTGCCCTGGTCCTCAATTTATAATGACCCATAAAGCTAACTTGACTAACTGAAGATGTTGAATATGAAGTTACAAACATCTACATATTCCAAAGCCAAGTAGGAGAATCTTTTGCCGAATAATTATGAGGTCATTCTAGTGAACATTTTATGTTGCTCTTGCGGTGACAAATTTGTGATTGATTATCTTAGAAAGTTTCTGGATCTTACCAATGTTTTTCTGTAACCTAGAAGGTCCATATTTCATTGAGCTGTTGTTGTATTGCTCATTGTTTTCCACATTCTTTTGCATTCTGGTCGTTTGTCAGAATGAAAAAGCCGGAACCATGGTGTTGTATTCATGGAAAGATGTATTGTTTCCCCATTAATAAAATTCATTTTTCTTTTGGCATTAAAAAAACCTCCACAATCCAAAAATTAGAAATCTAAATCATATCCAGTAGTGGGACATGCTCATATTCTTTACCAGAATCGCCCTGCTCTTCTGCATCATCACCTCCATCCAACTCATTTTTTAACTCTTTTTCTCAACTTACTATCCGTCAATTCACCTAAGCTCCCTGCTCTGGTAACATTGTCCCATACTCGACCCAGTTCCCATGAATATTTTCCTTTCTATATTTTTGAAGTTGAGCCATGAAGTTGGTCAGTTGGAGATGAGGGTTGATTTGGTAAATGTAAAAGTTTACAGGTCATAATTTCTAAATAAAGATGGCAAGTATAAAAGCTGGATTTCCCCTCTTTTTTTGGTTTAACAGACACTGACGGAGTTACTATTTAGGGGATAAGTATAGGTTTCTGAAAATAATGAAGGGTAAATGTAGGTTAAGCCAAATCTTAGGGGTTTTTTGTAAAATTCCTTAGCTTAATTTGTTTTTAATATTTATTTTTGCATATTTTTACAGAGTTAGGGGAAATCAAAGTCATATAGGTTTAAAGATTTTTTACTCATGCCCTTCAATTGCCGGCATCCTTTAATGCAAAAAAAAAAACATTTTGTTGTTCTTGTTAAAACTTACAAAGCACAAAGACAAAGTGAGAACTAGAAAAATTAAGTGGGCATTTGGATGTAGAAAACAATTTTTATTTTTATTTTTTGTTATATTTTTTTATTTTCTATGTACAATTTTCTAAAGTATGTTTTAGAAAACATATTTAGCTATTCTAAAATAAGTAAATATGATCACACACACACATATTCACACACACACACTACATTGGAAAGTTCAATGCTTTAGTTGAAAGTTAAAGGAAAGTTAGTGCACTATAATAGAGTATCTCCCAAGTTTATAAGCTTCAAAACCAAAAATGTAAAATGTGAAAACCAGTCCCCAATGTTTTGCTCTTTACTGCTAAGGCTCCCACATTTTTTATCCCTTACGTTTGCACCACCGACAAATGATATTTTCAGCACCGCCACCATCTTCCACTGCCATCCCACTTTCGTTGTTGATTCTGCAATTCCAAAGCTTCAATGCCACTGCTATTGCTTCTCTAGGTTCGCTTTGTTCACAATGGCAACTTAGTCGCCTGTAATTAAAGGAGAGATGAGAGGATTTAGCGATCTGATTTGTAGAGAGAGAGGCTGGTCAGCGGTGTGAAGAGTTTGATGACCTTGGCCTGGCAACAGTGATAGGGATGTTGGCCAGATGGTGAAGGCAAATGAGAGATTTATGCATGGCAAAGGTGACAGCTAGAGTAAAGATCGCGAGATCGTGAGAGAGAATTGTTAGAAAATTGGGAAAACAACAAATATAGTGTTTTCCATATCTTTATAAAATGGAAAACTATTTTCCAAGAATATTAAAAAAGAAAATTTCTTTGCTAAATATGTTTTATTTTCTTTTTCTAATTTTTAGAAAATTTTCTAGAAAAATTAGAGAATTCTCTAGAACTAAACAGAACCTAAAATTTTTTAACAACTGGAATATATTCTTCTGCTAAGTGAAGATAAATGTCCTTAAGTGCAATCAGATGTTGAAGTGTGGATCTCTATTACATGTATACTATTTTCATACATAAGTTCTTACCATATTAAACTAAAGATCTATTATCACAGAGTCAAGTCTCTTTTATTCAAATCTACTCAAATTTGAAGAGTTGCAAAAGTTTTTTGATCAAGTAAGGTCTCAAGTTCTAATTTTGCGAATGAATTAGCGGGTTTTATGAGAGTTTACCTCCTAAACAAATTTATTTAGACTAGCTGTTGGATCACATAGTTTTTAGTTTTTCTTTATTTTGTTCATTTTATTTTTTTACTCCATCCCTCACAAAAAAAAAAAAGATGTAACATATTGCTTTTTTTTCCGTGTAAAAAAAATTAGAACATTTCCTTTTTTAAAAAAAAAATTAATATCTAATTTACCTTACTACTATCATTTCAACTTTCACTAAACAAGACTAATCTTTATTTAAAATATTACTAATCTAAAATGAAAATTTTTAATTATTATTATTATTATTATTATTATTATTATTATACTCAGAATCATGTATAAGGTATATTAATGTATATTAGAGAGTTACTAAAATTAAAGGAGAATTTGTCTGTTTCTTGAAATCTGGTGGGTGTCAAGCCATAAATTGGCAGAGAGATACATAATGTACCCTTGGTGAGAATTAAACCGAACCCTAGGCATGTCCAAAGTAACTGCCAATTGAGCTGTGTGTTTAGGACTTTGATAGCCAAACGCTATCGCCTCTATCTGGCCGAACTCCCTGCCACAGTCATGGCCAGAAGAAGCTGGCGCTACACGAGAAAATGTGTGATCAGGCACCTCGGGAAATAGCCGAAGAGCTCCAAGCCCGGCACGCCAGGACACTACTCGTCCCCCCCAGGGTCGTGAACAGATCGCCTTCGGAAAAGTGGCAGCAGACATAGCGAGCCGAACACGATATCCCCGAAGGCGGAACTCCCTGAAGCTGGGAACCCCCGAACTCAGGGCTTGTTTCCCGAAGAGGCTCCGTCCGTACCAAAGGACGACCTCACCCAGGGACCTCGGGAGTACGGCAGGGGTATTTATGGAAGCATTTAAGGAAGCCTCTGACACATCCATTCACAGACGCCACAAGCCGCCTCAAAAGGCGCTCTGCCACGCTGACGCCATCAAAATCACATCATGGCCCGTCTCAGCACATGGCTCAAGGTAACCTACTATCTGTCTCCTATGCCCAGAAAGTCAGGAACGTCCGACCGAACACGTGTCGCGATCTGAACGGGCTAGGCACTCCTATAAATACCAGGAATTAATACTTGACACGAAGTTGGTGGGTTGGTTGGCTGGCGAAATACGGCTCCCATTACCAGGAAAAACTCCTCAGCCCTTTGTGCTATTTTCTCCGCCTTTCTCTCAGCCACCACTGACTTGGGCGTCGGAGGCTCCCCCCCCCGGAAAAACACTCCGGGGCCCTCCTAACCGTTTTGTTTCTGAGCTTTCAGGCACTCTCCTTTGGGCTGTCCAGTCCACCAGGCGTTCTTCCTCCTAGAAGTCCCTCCACCAGTCGCTATGACTATTAACGATGAGGCCCCTGGCCATCATTTGGCGCCGTCTGTGGGAACCCGCTCTGAGATCGCCGTCGTTGAGACTCGGCGTTCTAAGGACAAGGGACTCCCGAGGTCCCCGTCCGCGCCTGAGATACAACCGGCTGCTGAGCAAACACTCCCAGGACTTCTGCGCCCGAGGAAGACCACCCTCTGGTAGTCACCATGAGTTTCTTAAGGGACTTTCAGCGTTCGGTCGTGTCTGAAATGACACAGCAGATCGGCCGAAGGTGGCCACAGCAAGCACAGGCCCAGAGACCCCCCTCAGTGACACGCCCTCGGGAGAGGAGCCCCAAGCCCACACCTCGCAGTTCGGGGAATGGAGACCCTCGCGAAGAATCATCCACAGAAATTATGGCCTTCGGGAAGCATTCTGTGGGACAAACCAGGTCCAAGCAGCCGATAGTCTCACAGCAAAGCAGTTCGTCACCTGAGGCGAGGTCCTTGTCCCCTCAGCGCCGAACTCGCCCCCCGAAGAGGCGCCGACGATCCCCATTCCCTGAAGAAGGCCCTAGCGCCACAGTGCTCATGGAGAAGATATTAGCACGGCTGGACAGAGTGGAAAAACAGGTGGCCAGAAAATCCGTTTGGCCCAGACCCTCGGGAACATCCTGCGAAGATGACTCCCCTTTCACTCAGGCCGTCGTTGAGGCAGCCATGCCAGGCGAGTTCAGAGTACCTCGGTTGGAAATTTATGATGGCCATACTGATCCGCAGGCCCACCTGACGAAGTACAGACGGAGCATGATAATACACGGTGCTGATGACGCTACCATGTGCAAGTGCTTCGAAGTCACCCTCACAGGGCCAGCCACGGCGTGGTACAATTCCTTGCCCCCAGAGACCATCACTGAGTTCCGGGAGTTGTCCACAGCCTTCACCCAGCAGTTCATTGGGAGCAGACCTACTGCGAAGATGCCTGTACAGATGTTCGACATAGAGCAGAGGAACGGAGAAACCATCCGAGACTATGTCGAAAGATTCAACAGAGAAGCTCTGAGCGTCCCAGACTTCTGGCCCGAAATCCGCATTCTCGCCATGACACGGGGCCTTCGGCGAGACTCACAGCTGTTCTATGAGTTCTCAAAGGACCCCCCGGAGACCCTCGGAGAATTTTACCATAGGGCGGAGCAACACATGACAGCCGAGGAACTGAGGATGGCTGGGCCGAAGTCTAGTCATCACGACGCCAAAAGGTCCAGTCAACAAGCTCGGCATCCCACCGAACAGGCAGGACGACCTCGGAGGATG
Source organism: Aquilaria sinensis (assembly GCA_005392925.1). NCBI lineage: Eukaryota > Viridiplantae > Streptophyta > Magnoliopsida > Malvales > Thymelaeaceae > Aquilaria > Aquilaria sinensis. The sequence continues at coordinate 205,272 of SMDT01001327.1, read as the reverse complement.
CGGGGAAGGAAACCCCAAAGTTTCACACCATTGAGCACTACACGGACCAACATCATCATGGCACTGGAAAGGCAAGGGACGCAAATTCGTCGGCCAAGGGCCATGACCGCCGATAACAAAAAGAATGCCCAGAAGTTCTGCCAGTTTCATCGCGACCACGGCCATGACACCGAAGATTGCTTCCAGCTGAAGAAGTACATAGAGTCGCTGATAAAACAGGGCCAACTTCGGAAATACCTGAGGATGCAACCCCCGAAAGGCAGAAAAATGGAGGAAGAAAGGGCTGAAGATGAGGACTACGACTCCGACAGGCGGAGAAACCGAAGTCCAAAAAGGCGCCCCCCACCTCCAGCAGGGATGATCTAAACCATCACCACGGGGCTCCCATCCTCGGAAAGAAAGCGGAAAGCCAGAGAAATTGCAGTCATGGAGTATCAAAAGTCCATCAAAGAAACTGGCTCGCAAAGATAGCTCCACCGTCGTCTTCCCCCCACAACGATCCGCTGCTGATCACGACAAAGATAGGGAACTGAGGCGTCAAAAGAGTGTTGCTTGATGATGGCTTAAAAGCTGACGTCCTATTCTCGCACCTGCTGCCAAGCTTGGGCATCTCCAGCAGCGAACTAAAGCCTGTCACCTCGCCCACTTTCGGGGTTGATTCATCCGAACTCCCAGACCTCGGATAGATCGATCTCCCGTTGACGATGAAAGGGACTTCGGTAAGCGGAGCAGCTGAATTGTACGCCTCCACAATGGCAAGATTCATCATCATGGACGTCCCGTCCTCGTACAACGCCATCCTTGGAAGACTGACAATGGGGAACCTGCATATTCGCCCGTATGTGAAGTACTTGACTGTCACATTCGCCACCAAGGATGGAGACGCAGAGGTCTTCCTAGACCAAGCCGAGGTAAGAAAGGTGTTTGTAAAAGCACGAAAAACTCCGGCGAGCAACCTCGCGCAAACGATGGAGGCAAAGGTGCTAGAAAAAGGCAAAGAAGAAAATCTCGCCAAAGCAGAAACGGAAGCAGTAGATCTTGTCCCAGGACAATCTACCCGAATAGGGAAGAGCTTGGCCGAAGGTGACAAGGAAAAACTTGTATCCTTTCTGCTGGAAAATAAAGATCTGTTTGCCTACTCGCCGAAAGATATGCCAGGGGTAAACCCTGGCATAATACAGCATAGCCTCAAAGTAAGCCCGGAAGCAAAACCTGTCCGGCAAAAGAAACAGAGCATCTCAGCCCACCAAAGCAACTTTGTCAAAACCGAAGTCCAGCGTCTCCTAGTTGCTGAATTTGTCAGGGAGGTCAAGTACCCCGAATGGTTAAGCAACGTGGTCATTGCCAGAAAAGAAGGTAGCAGCAAACTCCGGATGTGCATCGATTTCAGAAACTTGAACGATGCTTGCCCAAAAGACTCATACCCTCTGCCGCCAATAGATCAACTGGTAGATTCAACTGCTGAGTATGGGCTCCTAAGTTTCCTAGACGCCCTCAGTGGCTACCATCAGATAAGGATGAACCCCGAAGATGAAGAGAAGACTGCCTTCATCACCGAGGGAGGAACATATTACTATATCAGGATGCCCTTCGGGCTCAAAAATGCAGGAGCCACCTACCAGAGGTTGATGAACAAGGTCTTCAAAGACCAAATGGGGAGAAACATGGAGGTGTATGTTGATGATATGATAGTCAAGAGCAAGCTGCCTGGCTACCACGTTGCAGATTTAGAGGAAACCTTCCAAAAGCTCAGAGCCTTCGGGATCCGCCTTAATCCTGAGAAGTGCATCTTCGGGGTGACCTCGGGAAAATTCCTTGGGTGCATGGTATCCGAAAGAGGCATCGATGCTAACCCCGAGAAGATTGAGGCTCTGCTTGAGATTCCGAACTCCTGCCACAGTCAAAGACGCGCAGAGACTCACCGGAAGAATAACCTCTCTGAGCAGGTTTATTTCCAGGTACGGAGATAGGTGTCGACCCTTCTTCAAAGTCCTCACAAAGGCAAGAAAGATGGAAGGCGATCTCGAAAGAAATGATCATCCTTGGGATAAAGATTGCCAAAAGGCCTGGGAAGAACTCAAAGTCTGTGGCCAGCATACCATGCCTTGGTACTCTACAACAACCTCGGGAGGGAGAGCCCCTCATACTCTACCTCGCCATTACAGAAAAAGCTGTGAGCTCGGTCCTCGTGAAAGAAGAAGGGCCAAAGCAATGGCCGGTCTACTATGTCAGCAAGTCCCTGCGTGGCGCCGAAATCAGGTACCCTTTGCTTCAAAAAGCTACATATGCCTTGGTGCTTGCAGGGAGAAGGCTGCGACCATACTTTCAGGCTCACCCCATCATCGTCCGAAGTAGTCTGCCGCTACGGGATGTCATGAAGAGGGATGATCATTCGGGAAGGCTCTCCAAGTGGTGCATAGAGCTGGGCGAACACGAAATCACGTATGAGCCTCGGAAGGCCGTAAAAGCTCAAGCACTGGCATATTTTATCGCCGAAATACCCATCACTGAGGAGAGCCATTCAGATCCAAAAGAGGGTGAGCCAGAATGGACCTTGCACGTAGATGGAGCCTCAGGATCCGAACACCAGGGAGCTGGAGTAATTATCAGAGGCCCCGAAGGCCTAGAAGTAATGAAGGCCATCAAGTTCAGTTTCAACGCCACCAACAACATGGCCGAGTATGAGGCCCTGATAGCAGGATTACGCCTGGCCAGAAAAATTGGCGTGAGAAACTTGAAAGCCCATAGTGATTCCCAGCTGGTGGTCCGGCAAATGGCAGGGTACTATGGCGCGAAAGACCCGACCTTGGCGAAATACCATGAGTTGGTAACAAAGCTCATTCGGGAGTTTGACGCCGTACGAATCGAAAATGTACCTCGGCGGAATAACACTGAGGCAGATTGCTTGGCGAAGTCAAAAAAATATATACCGAGGTGCTAGACCATCCGAGCATCAGTGCTAAGCATGACGACCTCGGGAGCAGGGTGGAAAGACCAAATCAAAAGATACCTCGCAGAGAATTTGCTCCCCGAAGACCCCGGCGATGCTGCAGGACTGCGAAGACGCTCCGGAAGATTCTTCCTGATTGGCGAAGAGTTATACCGACAGGGATATGCGAATCCGCTGCAAAAATGTGTGGATGAAGAGGATACTGAAATGGTCCTTGAGGAAGTTCACGAAGGCATGTATGGTTCACACATTGGAACTGATGCCCTTGCAGCAGTGATACTCCGCCAAAGGCTACTCCTGGCCTACCCTGGGAAAGGACGTAAGGCAGTTCGACCGAAAGTGCGGTAGTTGCCAGAGACATGCAAAAATCCAGAGGGCACCCTCGGAAATAGTAACCTCGGCAGACTATCCTTGGCCCTTTGAAGTCTGGAGCATAGACCTTATTGGGCCACTCCCCACAGCACCCGGAGGCGTGAAATTCTGCGTGGTAGCAGTGGACTATTTCTCAAAATGGGTAGAGGCAGAACCACTAGCAACTATCTCGGCAAAAGAAGTGCAGAAGTTCGTATGGAAGAACATCGTATGCAGATTTGGCATACCGAGGGTACTAGTAGCTGATAATGGATCCCAGTTCATAGACAAAGGATTCCAAGAATTCATCAGCGACCTCGGAATAAAGATGCACTTCGCCCCAGTAGCTCACCCCCAAAGCAACGGGCAGGTGGAAGTATCGAATAGGACCATAAAAGATGGCCTGAAATAGAGACTGGGGGAAGCCAAGGGGAATTGGCCAGGAGAACTCCAAAGTATATTATGGAGCTACCAAACGACGCCCCGAAGAGCCACAGGGGAAACTCCTTTCTCACTCATCTCCGAAACGGAGGCCATTATCCCAATAGAGATAGTTCGACCTTCGGTACGGGTGCAAGTATTTGATGAAGGTGGTAACGACCTCGGCCTAAGAACCAATCTCGATCTGGTGGCCGAACACAGAGAAATAGTCGAGCTGAGAAGAAAAGCTTACCAGCAAAGAGTGGCCGTGGCTATAAACTTACGGGCCAGGCCAAAAGAAATCAAGAAGGGAGACCTCGTTCTCCGAAAGGCCGACTTCGCACCCCGAAGGCCATCCCATGGCGTACTTCGCGCAAACTTGGAAGGACCCTATCTGGCCCTCGCCGAAACAACGAAAAGGCGTGTACAAGCTTGGCGACGTCGAAGGCATAGAATTGAAGAGCAATTGGCACTCGGGCGCCTTGAAAAAATTCTACGCTTAAGGTTGAGCGGAGGAGGTATGTTGAACAAAAAATGTTCTAAATATATAGTAGTATCTTGAGAAAATTTCTTAAGTGCAGAAATGAACAATATTCCGTGAAAGATGCTCGCCATGATAAAGCGTAGATATGGCTTTCCAAAGTCCCTTGAGCCGCCACGCTCAGGAAAGATGGAAAACAAAATTCTCGCAGAAGTACTCGCCGTAGCCAGCGCTGAGATAATTTCCCGAGCTCCCTTGAGCGAACGTGCTCGGGAAAATGGGAAGTGAAAAATCTCGCAGAAGTACTCGCCGTAGCCAGCACTGAGATAATTTCCCGAGCTCCCTTGAGCGAACGTGCTCGGGAAAATGGGAAGTGAAAAATCTCGCAGAAAGTTTTTCTGAAGTCCCTTGAGCAAACATGCTCGGGACAACTGGAAAAACAAAAATTTTGACTGAAGGTTTTCCGAAGTCCCTTGAGCAAACATGGGGACAACTGGAAAAACAAAAATTTTGACTGAAGGTTTGCCAAAGTCCCTTGAGCAATCATGTTCGGGAAAAATTGGAAATGCAAAAGCCTGCAAAAAGACTTAGTCAAATTTTCTCAGACTTTCCAGAATGTCTCTCGAGTAAAACGTACTCAGGACAAAGGAAGGTAAAAAAGTTTCTTTGATCGCAGGTTTTCCGAAGTCTCTTGAGCGAACGTGTTCGGGACAATGGAAATAAAGAAACTTGAAGAAACACTTAGCCAAAAAATCTCCGTTAAGAGCAAAGCTGCCTTACAATAAAGAAGTGCCCGAAGAAGGAGTACAAAAAAGAAGGGAAGGAAAAGGGGCCCTAAAGAAGCCTAAGGGTTCGCGGCGTCCTGAGAGCCACTCGTTTGTCCACCCTTTTCCGCCACCTTCCGCGCTGGAATTGGAGGAAGCTTCAGATGTTCGATCTTGGACCATTTCCACCGAGGTCCCCCAGGAATGTTTAGACCCTCTAGAAAAGAGAGGTCCAGACCTGGGAACCTTTGGAGAACCTGGTGCCGAGCGAGGCAGAAGCCGTCCTGAAACGCGACCTTGTTCATTTGATCAGACTTGTTCTTCTTAAGCTCAAGGTCGTCAAGCTCGTCCTTCAGATCCCCGACCTCCTCTTCCAGCACCTTTATCCGCTCCTCCCCCTTCGGCTCCTTCTTCAAAGACTGGACCTCGGCTTGAAGGGCTTTCTTCTCAGACAAGAGCGTGACTATGATATTCTCTTTTTTTGCCTTGTCTTGGAGAAGGTCTTGGTTTGCAGCGCGCAGCCCCGCCACATGATTGCGGAGGTCGGCAATCTTCAGGGAGGAGTCCGCCATCAAGACTTCCTTCTCCTTTCGGAACTCCTCCCGAAGGGTGGCAGCTTCCTCCTTCGCAGCATCTGCCAGCTGCTGGTTCTTGGCGGTCAATTCCGAGCACGTCGCTTTCGCCTTTTCTAGGGCCTCTGAGGCCGAAGCTCGGAATGCCGTCTGCCTGGCTACCCGAACTCGGAGAAAGCCGGCGTACCCCAGCAGCTGCAAAGGAGATAAAACGCAAGGTCAGTAAGAGCCAAACACTTAGGAAAAAATTGAAAGGGAAGAGTTGTGAAGGATATACCTGAGCAGCATGCTCGGTGATCTTTGCGGCAAGGGTGTTATCCCCTAGATGGGCCGCCGCTATAGCCTTGAAGGAGGCCTCGGTGAGCACCCCCTTCGAAATCTGCTTCACCATTTCAGGACAGTCCTCGGAGTACAAGTTCATGTCCTCCGTGAATGTCCAGAAAGGCTCCTTTGGTATCTTCCCTTGCGGGACTTTGGCGTCGCGACGGGCCCTCGCCTCCGCGTGTTCGGCCGCCCAGTTCGGGGTAAGTAACTCCCCTGCAGGGCGAAAAAGAAAAACAGGTCAGAGACAAAGGCAATTCCAGAAAAAACAAAGGAAGTACACTTTGTCTGGAAACAAACCTGGTGGGACCTCGGCAACATTGTCCTCGGAGTCCTCGGCCTCCTCGGCCGAAATGCCCTTACCCTTCCGCTTGCGCCGCTCCTCGGCAGAAGGTACTTCTACCACTACATCAAGGAGGGCCTGCGACGCAGTAGGACTTTGAGGAGGGACGTCGGTTGGAGGAACCTCGGAAGCAGCAGCCTCAGACGCCGGAACCTCGGCTGTCCCAGGCTCCTCGGCAGTCTCCTCGGGTATTTCTTCTAGAGGAACCTGAGTAGCTCTCTTTGCCCGTTTCCTCGAAGGACCCGCGCCAGTAGACTTCCGCCTTCGGGAAGCCGCCTTCTTCGTTTGATCGTCCTTCTCCACTTGGCCGGAGAAGAGGGACTTGTAATAGGCGGCAGTGTCGTCGCCCATCTCTGAAAAAGGAGAGAAACATCAGCGTAAGTCCGAGGAAAAAACAGCAAAGGAGTAGAAGATAACTCACTTTCGGCAAGCGTTTCGAAAGAAATCTCCTCCTTAAGAAGCTTGACCAACCAGGAATCTTTCCCGGCAATGGCAGGAGCTGGCATCCCGAGGTCAGTCTTGTGCTCCTTTACCACCTTTAGTTCCCGAAGGACCTCTTCGGTCATCAACTTCCAGTTGATTGGAAAAGGGTAAAGGGCGCGCGGAGAGACCTCGGGATCCCAGTCAGAGACAGCCCGAATGCGGGCGTCGAAATCCGCGAACACGGGAGCCAACTCTGGGGTCAGCAGCATCCTCGGATCAGCAACGTCCGCATCCAGTGTTCCCTGAGCCCATTTGGTCGGAACGTACGACCAGGCCTCAGCCATCTTCATGAAGAAGAACTTCTGTTGCCACCCCCGCCAGCTATCCTTAGTGGCGAAGGTGAACATGAATTTCTTGCTCCCGGATCCCCGAGGTAGCATGAAATAGAAGCCACCCTTCGGGACCACAGAGAGCTTGTAGTACTACATAAAAATCCTGAAATGGGGTTCTATCCCGAAGACGCCACACATGCAGAGAAAGGCGTTGAAATAGCAGAACGAGTTCGGGGGAAGCTGGTTCACCGCAATGCCATGAAATTGGCAGAACTCGCACACCATCTTCGAGGGAGGATACCGAAGACCGGCCTTCAGCTGGGCTCGGAAAACGGTAACCTCCTTACTATGGTTTGAAAATGCATAGTGGCTAGAACGAGGCAGCCTGATAACGGCGTAAGAGGGAAGAAAGAATTTTTTCTTCCACCTCTCTAACTTCTCAGGGGTGGTGCAACAAGGATGGGCTAAAAGAGGCTACCAGCTCTCAGGAATGGGCATTTTCGACATAAAAATGAGTTTGAAAACGGAAGAAAACAGTTTCCAGAGAAAAACTCAGAAGAACACAGGGATCAAAACGCGCTGGAAAACAAAAACCCACCAAAAGATTTGCCAAAATCTGAGGACGCCATCGTGAAAGTTGGCTGGAAAAAAGACTTTGATTAAGGAAGCTCCGCCACAGAAAGCAAGAAAAATGCAAGAACAGAGGCAAAGCAGAGAAAAGAGCAAAAGAGTGAGCAAAAGGAACTTATGATGAAATGAGCTATTTATAAGCCAGAGGTGGGTAACCGAAACGTCGTCATAAATACCCTTTGGAGGCGAACCGACGCCGTAACTGCTCTCTGCACTTGAAAAAGGCGTGCCCTCTGTAACCGACGCGACTCTCCTCCAATGGCAAAGCGCCACACGTCAACTCCTGCGCGAAAATAAGGGACACGTCCTCCAAACGTCCCTTGAAAGCTGGGACACGTCTTCTGACATCCCTGGAAAACTGGGACGCGCCGCTCAGACTGACACGCTTGGCCGAACAGACCTGCAGAAACAAAAAGCAGGCTCCGCCTCGAGGACGCCAAAGAAAAGGCCAAGACCGAAGAGCCCGTGATCTTCGGGCAAAAGGCACATCCTCGGAACAGGTTATGCTTCCAAAGAGACTCCCATAGACGACCTCGGAAAGAGATGCAAAACCGAAGTCTTCCTTCGGCTTTCCAAAGGGGGGCATGTGATAGCCAAACGCTATCGCCTCTATCTGGCCGAACTCCCTGCCACAAGAATGGCCAGAAGAAGCTGGCGCTACCCGAGAAAAGGTGTGATCAGGCACCTCGGGAGATAGCCGAAGAGCTCCGAGCCCGGCACGCCAGGACACTACTCGCCCCCCCCAGGGTCGTGAACAGATCGCCTTCGGAAAAGTGGCACCAAACATAGCGAGCCGAACACGATATCCCCGAAGGCGGAACTCCCTGAAGCTGGGAACCCCCGAACTCAGGGCTTGTTTCCCGAAGAGGCTCCGTCCGTACCAAAGGACGACCTCACCCAGGGACCTCGGGAGTACGGCAGGGGTATTTATGGAAGCATTTAAGGAAGCCTCTGACACATCCAATCACAGACGCCACAAGCCGCCTCAAAAGGCGCTCTGCCACGCTGACGCCATCAAAATCACATCATGGCCCGTCTCAGCACATGGCTCAAGGTAACCTACTATCTGTCTCCTATGCCCAGAAAGTTAGGAACGTCCGACCGAACACGTGTCGCGATCTGAACGGGCTAGGCACTCCTATAAATACCAGGACTTAATACCAGACAGGGGGTTGGTTGGCTGGCAAAATACGGCTCCCATTACCAGGCAAAACTCCTCAGCCCTTTGTGCTATTTTCTCTGCCTTTCTCTCAGCCACCACTGACTTGGGCGTCAGAGGCTCCCCCCGGAAAAACACTCCGGGGGCCTCCTAACCGTTTTGTTTCTGAGCTTTCAGGCACTCTCCTTTGGGCTGTCCAGTCCACCAGGCGTTCTTCCTCCCAGAAGTCCCTCCACCAGTCACTATGACTATAAACGATGAGGCCCCTGGCAATCAGACTTTAATTTGATTTAAATTCTTATTACACAAAACCTGAAAAATCCTATTTAATTTTAGTTTTAAGGAAAAAATTGAAAAAACAGCATGAAACGAGTGTTGTTTTAAGTTGGGCAACGGGCAGCTCGCCCCACCGTTCGCATTTCATTTCATCCTCGTTCTTGCTTCATTTTGCTTAGAATAAAAGTGAGCAAGCAACGCAGTAAATCTAGGGATCCAACCGCAAATCTCTCCGAGCTCCCCATTTTTCTCTGAATCTGACCAATCTCCGGGAATCCGCCATGAATATCTTCAGGTTCGCCGGCGACATGACTCACTTGCTCAGCATCCTACTTCTCCTCCTCAAAATCTACGCCACCAAATCCTGCTCCGGTAAGTAACTTCAGCTGTCCCTTCTCGAGAACCTTGCCACCTCAATCGGACAGCTTCTTTGCAATGTAACCGGTTTCGTGTCTTTGTTTCCGCTAGGGATTTCGCTCAAGACTCAGGAGCTGTACGCACTGGTGTTCCTGGCTCGCTACTTGGATCTCTTCACCGACTTCGTTTCTGTGTATAACACGGTCATGAAAGTTGTGTTCATCGCCAGCTCCCTGGCCATCGTCTGGTGCATGAGGAAGCAGAGAGTTGTGCGGCGTTCGTATGATAAGGATCTCGACACCTTCCGACATTACATTCTGATTGCCGCCAGTTTCGTGTTGGCGCTCGTTCTGCATGAGAAATTCACTTTTCAAGAGGTGAGAATGTGTGACTTTATGCTTCAAGAGCTTGATTGTGTGTTTTGATAATAGGAATATTATATGCTCATAGTAATTTGGTTTTGCCGGTGAGGTAGAACAGTGAATCGTTGTTCGGATTGCTTGAGGAGGTGAATGGATTGGCTTACCTTGAAATTGGGGCGGAGCCTGTGTGTTTCGCTCTTTTCTGGCATTTCGTTTCTCATTTAGAATTTGTGGAAAAATGTAGTCGAGCTAAGTCTTGGGGAATTAGATGTTGGCCTCTGGTGGGATTATGACAAAGCAACTTGTTGTCATGCAACTTTGCTGTGGGAAATTGATGCTGGAACTAGTTGCATATTCTTTCACGTTCCAAGACCTTTTCCCTTATTTGGCTTCCATGTGCGTTCTTTTTTAACAACTCGTTTGATATATATGCAACTTCTCTTTGGGGTTTGGACAGGATTCAAATGTCTTATGGCTTTCTTTCGATTCCTTCGGACATAGCTTCCTCTAGTTTTGCTTGAGGAATTGGAAGATCCTTTTTGGACATCAAGCATTAGTATTTTGCAGGACTTCATTTTGTAACTTCATTTCTTTATTGGCGTTAACGCTGGTCTATTTTTCTCTTTTCCTGCCCTTCGTTAATGGACTTATCTTTAATTGGTGCTATTGTTGTTTTTGGTCAAGCTTAAAGTAAAACCCAATTAATTCCGTACTTGCATTGTTTTGTCAAACACTGAACACAGTGCAAATCATCTCTGCACAAATTATCTGTCTGTTGAAATGCCATGCCAGAGTGGTCATGTTGGTAAATCCTGTGGGTGGTGTCCCCTAATAATCAGTTTCCCTAAGAAATGATTTATTTAATGATGTATCTTCGCATTGCAAATTGTAATTCCCGTTGTGATTATTTGCCTAGTTCTGCATTGGCTCTAGGAGTTCCAAAGTTCTCTTCTGTGCCTGTTCTTCATTTCCCAGATACATTTTTATGTCCTCAGATGTTAATTTCATTCTAATTGGTGCAGGTCTTTTGGGCATTCTCAATATACTTGGAGGCAGTTGCAATTCTTCCTCAGTTGGTTTTGCTACAGAGAAGTGGAAATGTTGATAATTTGACAGGCCAATATGTGTTCTTTCTAGGGTATGCATAATTTTACTGATATGCTTGCTTGGTTTTGTCTTAAGAGATTTTAATAGGAGGCTTTACGTATGTTTATAATGGGATAATGGCAGGATCTTATTTTTTATGCTCTAATAATTTGTTTTCCTGATTTTTTAATTTCTCTGCTGACATATATATGCTATGCCCTGAGGAAAGCATCAAACCTTTGGCAGCAGTACAAACAAGGATTCTATAGAAATCTCATTCAATTCACATGAGATATATGACACTCAGCTTTGTTGCTGATTCAGCCAACACTATGAGTGAAAAAACGTAGAACTTCTGAATGGAAGTTTCAGTTAGTTCAACTGATTCAGTTCTTCAACAGTGAGATCATATATTTTGTTCTAACATAAAATTTTGATTGTGCTTGGTTCTAGTATCATCTGCTTTGTATGCCCCTTTCCTTTTTGGTCAGGATTGCCATTGCTTGGTTTGACTTTTTCTTCTGAGCTATTTGTTTCATTTGTTGACTGAATGTTGAATGAGTTCTCCATGCTTTATCTCTTCTCTTGGTTCTGCAATAGAAGCTTTTTTGAGAAAGAGGAGCACAAATTGCATTTGAGGAATCTAAATATTAACTGGGTTACTCTTTCATGTGCTGTCTATGCTCCCATCCCATGAAGCAAGCCATTCTGTTTTCCTGCGTGATGCCAGACCAGATAAGGCAAAGTGGATATGTATCTGGGCTAGGATTTTAATTTTCCTTTGGTTTAACGCTTGGGACAATTTTCTCCAAACGATATTGATGTTTAGATCCAGATTTGCAGTTCAGGCCACTATGAATTGAGCCTCCATTCACTCATTTAAGAAGTTTTGCATTACAGTGCCTATAGAGCTTTCTACATTCTTAACTGGATCTATCGTTACTTCACGGAGCAGCACTTTACTCGATGGATAGGTGAGATTAGTGTAACTTTTCTATCTAATCTTCTTAAATTGGTGCACATTTCTGATTTCATTGAATCTTGATTCAGCTTGCATCTCTGGCATCATTCAAACTGGTCTTTATGCAGACTTTTTCTACTATTATTTCATTAGGTAATGAATCTGCTCCCTCCATTTTTATGATTTTTCATTTAAATATAATCGTTAATAGTATTCGTGTGTTCTATGTTGCCTTGCCAGCTGGAAAAACAACTCGAAGCTTCAATTACCAGCTTAGGTGGGGATGATTTGTAGAACTTTTTGTAGGTACAGTTTTCTAGTAGGCGGGCATTGATATAACCGGTTCATACTTTTGTGAGGATAGCAGATGATTTACGGTTCCTTCTGGGAGATATACGAAGTTTGTATGTTTATTTTAAAAAAAAAAAAAATTCTTTTCTACTGCATTTCTTAGAGAAAAAAGATAGTGCCAGCATTGGCCGACATTTCTTAACGAGACAAGGTCCTGGGGGTGGGATAGTCGAAATGCGGACTAGTTCTTTTTTGGAGTGGTGATCCTTATTCGTTATTGTACAAAATCTTGCTGGTAAGTCGGCACTTTCTTCTCTTCTGGAGTTATGTTCGCAGCTTCTTGTTCTGAGCAAATGTAATCATCTTTAGTGAAACATCTATATGCACCTGTTGGACAAAACCGAAGTGTAGATTTGATTTGTCCGCAACACCAAAATGCAGCTCATCACTGTGAAAATGGCGACATGGTATTTGTTCAGGTGAACATTCTGTCGTTAAATTATCCATTTAGTAACTGGTGTTGTTTTTCCGCCCGATTACCATCATATTGAACTTGCAGCTAACATGACGCTGTTCGGACCTTTAGAGTCACTTTTTTCCAAATAAGAAGCATGACATGAAACACTATGAGGCCCATTTAGTTTCTCTTTAGTGGGACTTAGGTGAGCTGATTAAGTCGTCTAGATGAGGTCATTTCACTGGTAGCGAGTGACCCAACTCGGATGTAAACCAGAAAGCTCCCATTTTTTTGATGTTTTTACACCCGTATTGCTTGTTATCTATGTTCCAAGCTTCAATCCCAGATTCATTTACCTCACGGCAAAGTTCATGCAAAAGATTCCCAGGTGGTTTAATACATAAACCAGTAATTGTCCCATAAGCCAATGATTGTTTTGTTACATTATTTTGGGTTGGAAATGAGTTTATATTCCGTCACGCATTTTCCACATGATAGATACAATTAGATCAAAATGGAACACTCTTAGTTTGAAAATTACGTGACTTACTGTCATATTATCATGATTCTTTTATATTTTTCTCGGACCATACTTTCGTATCCGCAAAATATGAAAATTAATAAGTTGTTAGCTCCACTGAATCACATGTCAACTACAACAGTAAGCACTTGTTTCCCGCTTTTGAACATAACCTCTAGTTAAGGCCATGGATGTCGGTAACATTTCTTGTTTTCTGACTTTGCCTGCCTTCGTGCGCCTCCCTTCCCTCCGCTAAATGGCATATTATCGCCACAATGCCATCAAAACAGAACAGGCCCACTATATAACATGACAAGAACAAAATTGGGCCAACGCCCAAAAGAGTTGTCTCCCGGATAAAGATTACATGTCCGGTTCTCATTGGTTAAAGAAGCGTGGCACTCCCACCAAATCACGCCACTTCACCCAATCAATCGAGGACTAAGAATCAAATAGTGTTTAAGTCAACTTTAACGTTACGCTTGCATCCTCTCAGTTTAACAGCATTTTTATTCGTCGATATATTCTAGGAGAATCAAATTCATAATTTTCACGACACAACTATAAAAACAAAAATAATACTCCTCAACTAAATATATACATATATTTCACAACATTTAATATTTTGAGTCGCCTCAAATTTTGACTATATTTCTATATTAAATTATTTTATCATATTACATTTTAAACTATCATTTTAATATTTATTTTTTTACATTTTTTTTCATATTTTTCTATAATAATGAAAAATAAAAGTGAAAATAAAATATAATTTTTTTTTCTTTTTTAATCTTTGTGCTAATATCAAATGCTTTCAAATTTTGAGATGGAGGTAGTAATAACAATAACAGAAACAACAACAATAGTAAAAAAGTAGGTTCTCAAAGAAGAAACAAAAAAGAAAGGATTGAGGGGACTGAGTTTTAGTGTTTATATTTTTGAACCAAAATAATTACGGATTGTATAGACTGATTAGTTATATTCTATATGAAAGTCTTCATTTTAATTTATTTGATTGACGAATTTATCAAAATAATTTGAATTTCTAAATTTTCTAGAAAAGAAGTCAACTTGAAAGGAAATTAGTGTTGGGGATGAAAGTGTACTTTCCTTAGAACCCAAGGGTGTTTAAAATATAGGGTAAAATCCATATGTAGTCCCCTAACTTTAAGGATCGTCCTAATGTGGTCCCTTAACTCAAAACGTGGCTCTTAAAGTCCCCTAACTCAACTTAAGTGTCCTATTTTGGTCCCTACCGTCAGTTCAGGCGTTATTTCAGACGGAAATTGCCTACGTGGCACCTAAACTACCACATGGCATCCTATTTTATGGCAATAAGTGATGAGACTGAAAGAATAATAAACCTTAGGTTAGATTTGACACAACAAATAATTTCAGGGACTTAAAAAGTTGATAACCCTAATTTCATTTTTTTCCCCAACTCTCACCGCCTGCCGCCTGCCGCCTGCCGCCCGCCGCCCGCCACCCACCGTTTTCGCCCACGATTTGCTCTCCTGCCGCAAACCCCGCCTTAATTTCTCCATCTCACCACCTCCGCCATCTCCGGCCATTTCTCCGGCGCCCTTTCACAACATCGGATCGCTATCTGCAGCAGCTTCAGCATTCCGGGGGCGGCGCTCCTCTGCACTGATATCTCAACGTCGAAAATCTCCGCTGTCCATTCCTCTCTCACAGCCCTGTGGACCCAGCTCCCGAGATCGACGCCGTTCACGCCCGGCGGCGCGACGTACGACGAGACCCGACCCGTTAGCAGCTCTAGGAGTAGGATCCCGTAGCTCTAGACGTCCGATTTTCGGGAGAGCCGTTTGGCCGATTGGTACTCCGGCGACTTGTAGGCGACCATCCGTTGGACGGCGGCCGGCAGGGCGACGAGAGTGTTGAGGGCGTAATCAGAGACAAGAAAACGGTGGGCGGTGGGCGGCGGGCGGTGGGCGGTGGGCGGTGAGAGTTGGGGAAGAAAATGAAATTAGGGTTATCAACTTTTTAAGTCCCTGAAATTATTTGTTGTGTCAAATCTAACCTAAGGTTTATTATTCTTTCAGTCTCATCACTTATTGCCATAAAATAGGATGCCATGTGGCAGTTTAGGTGCCACGTAGGCAATTTCCGTCTGAAATAACGCCTGAACTGACGGTAGGGACCAAAATAGGACACTTAAGTTGAGTTAGGGGACTTTAAGAGCCACTTTTTGAGTTAAGGGACCACATTAGGACGATCCTTAACGTTAGGGGACTACATATGGATTTTACCCTTAAAATATATGTGCTGATAGTTATGGTGTAAGGACCGCGTCGTCTCGTCCCCTAGCTCTGAATTTGACCTCTTCAAGGTTGGTTCTTTCTCTGTAGGAGAGGAGATTGGACCCTTAACATTTGTTCAAATCTGACCCAAATTTGGACTTCTCTCGTTCGAACAATTGTAAGTTTCTCGATTTTATCATCAGATCGTTTCTTTCCGTGTTTCAAGTCAATCGTGTTATCTCATTGATGAGCATCTCCATCTTAGCCTGAGGCCTGAAGATCTCGGATTTTCCTCTTTCGAGCGCCGGGGCAGTAGGTCGTTAAAAGCCGTGATTGATTTAACGACGAGTGTTCCTAGGCTTTGATTTGACTTGGGCAAGTTGGTTTTCATCTGTTCTTCAGAATTTGCTTGAACTCCGAGTGGTATGGGCCAAGTGGGTGTGTGTGAATTGTGAAATTTTTTTGGGATGGGTTGTGTGACATTGTTGATCTCGATGTCTTCTCTGAGGACTTGAAACTTAGTTGGTGGATGTACTTAGGGTGTTGGCTCTAGGATTGGATTGTGCAATTATATTCCTTTGAAAGAATAATCTGGGATATAGGATGTTATTGTTAGGTTTTCTTGCATGTGAGTTCGAATAAGCTTCTGTTGCTATGGATTCCGTATTGATTTCTCTGAACCTAAATCAAAACTTGTTCACTGTGACATTTTCTGCCATTTTGATTTCAACTGTTCTATGGATTCATGGATTTACTGCATAAAAATTATCGTTTTTTTCTAGGCTCCTGGCATTTTATGATATTCTTTTGAAGCCATATGGATTTACGGGATATTAACTTTTTATGATAAATCATTGTCATGTTCTTGATTTGTTTCAGTTTGAAACATGGGAGGAGGATTTAGAGTTCTGCATCTTGTTAGACCATTCCTTTCTTTCTTGCCAGAAGTTCAGAGTGCTGACAGGAAAGTGCCCTTCAGAGAGAAGGTCATATACACTGTCATCTCTCTCTTCATCTTTCTGGTGTGCAGTCAACTCCCGCTTTATGGAATACATTCTACAACTGGTGCCGATCCATTCTATTGGATGCGTGTTATTCTTGCATCAAACCGTGGAACTGTCATGGAACTTGGAATAACTCCTATTGTGACATCTGGATTGGTGATGCAACTCTTGGCCGGTTCAAAGATCATTGAGGTTGACAACAGCGTTCGGGAGGATCGCGCACTACTGTATGTATCCACTAATTAATTGATGCTTTATTGGCACCATATTTTTCAAATGGTATACTGTAATCCACAGTTGAAGCAAAGTAGGAATAAGTAACTATTTGCATATGCAGAATCATCTCATTGTTGTTGGAGAAAGCTGGTATTCATTTCTAATATGGCCTTAGGCCATATATTAATCAGTATTATCTTGAAGCTATGCAGCATTAGCCTTATGTTCTATTCTGAATATTTTATCAACTTCGTTATTCCCATCCTTTTTTGCAGAAATGGAGCTCAAAAGTTATTGGGCATCCTGATCGCTGTTGGTGAGGCTGTTGCATATGTACTTTCTGGTATGTATGGCAGTGTTGGCCAACTCGGTGTTGGCAATGCTATTCTCATTATACTCCAACTTTGCTTTGCTGGAATTATTGTGATATGCCTGGATGAACTTCTCCAAAAAGGATATGGTCTGGGATCTGGCATCTCTCTTTTCATAGCCACTAATATCTGGTTAGTATGTTCATGCCTTGTTTCCTTTTTTGTGCTCCCAAACACTATTTGAAATGTATGATTGGTCATGCTGTACTGTGAGTATTCTGAGTTAGTGAACTCTGATTTGACTTTGCAGTGAGAATATCATTTGGAAGGCTTTTAGTCCCACAACCATTAACAGTGGTAGGGGTGCTGAGTTTGAAGGTGCTGTCATTGCTTTGTTCCATCTCTTGATAACAAGGACAGACAAAGTTCGAGCGCTTCGAGAGGCATTCTATCGGCAGAATCTTCCAAATGTCACAAATTTGCTTGCCACTGTATTTATTTTCCTGATTGTTATCTACTTCCAAGGGTTCCGCGTGGTGCTGCCTGTAAGATCAAAGAATGCTCGCGGGCAGCAAGGTTCATATCCCATTAAGTTGTTCTACACCTCGAACATGCCCATCATTCTTCAGTCTGCACTTGTTTCAAACCTTTACTTCATTTCCCAGGTATTTCCTTAACTTGTTATTAAGATAAAAGAGATCCATTTATTGTTAAAATTTCGTGGTTGTAAATTCAATGAATAGAATTAGTGTTTTACTTTTTCTCTCCTGCATTATGCAGTTGCTCTATAGAAGGTACAGTGGAAATTTCTTCGTCAATCTTTTGGGCAAGTGGAAGGAATCTGAATACTCAGGCGGTCAGTTTGTTCCTGTTGGTGGTCTTGCTTACTATGTAACTGCACCATCGAGGTTAGGATGTGTCTGGTTTTCTTTGTGCTTCTTTCAATGCTTTCTATTTTTATTTTTTTTTGTTTAATAAATTCCCTGTATATTTATCTAATAATATGATTACATGGTGTACAACTTTCTTTGAAACCCCTTTATATCCTGTGATACTTATATATATCTTCATTTGCTGATGTTTATCTCTGTTATGTTCTCCGCTTGCAGCTTAGCTGATATGGCAGCTAATCCTTTCCATGCTCTATTTTATCTCATATTCATGCTCTCTGCTTGTGCATTGTTCTCCAAAACCTGGATTGAGGTTTCTGGATCTTCTGCTAAAGACGTTGCTAAGCAGCTGAAGGTAATTTAACCCTTTTCTCATTTTTCACATTTGTGTTCTTTCATTGGGAATTGCCAAGTTGCTTATATTGGAATCGAGTTGCGCTGCCTTTGTTGAATATGCCAAAAGCCTGGGACATGAATGGCATATTGGATGTTCTCTTTTACAAAATACATGCTCATGATTGGAGCTCATATTTTGGTGACTCCGAAAAAGTGCCCATCCCCAATATCTCCTTGGTCTCTCTACACTGTGTGTGATGTGTGCACATCTGAGTATGGAATAGGAAAAAGGGCATGCTTTTGTGCTTTGATCTAGAATTTATTTCATGTTGTTACGGTTGGGTAAAACATGAAGAATCCAAAATATGTCTGTTCTTTCCTAACTCGTACATTTGTTTATCCTTGTACAGGAGCAACAAATGGTGATGCCTGGGCATCGAGATTCAAATCTGCAGAAGGAGCTGAACCGCTACATACCAACAGCAGCTGCCTTTGGAGGAATGTGTATTGGTGCATTGACAGTGCTTGCTGATTTCATGGGGGCTATCGGCTCTGGGACTGGAATTTTGCTGGCTGTCACAATCATTTATCAGTATTTTGAGACCTTTGAGAAGGAAAGAGCAAGTGAACTGGGCTTCTTTGGCTTCTAGGGCATAGGCCTCCCTTCCAAGGCGGCAGAAGTTAGGTGGTGAGTGTTAACATAGCTTTGGCAAAACCGAGACACGAGCAGATTCCACCTTGCTAACAACCAGGTAGATCAAGATCAAATATGTGGTAGCTAAACTTGCCGTGCTTCATGTGTTGTTTTCCTTCCATGTAGCGGAACTTGGGTCAGCAGCAATGGCTGGCAAACCATTTTCTTCATTTATATGGGAGAATGTTCCATTCATCAACTAATCGAATGGGTAATTTTGAACATTCAGACGAGACCACAAGTCAAGTATAGAAATATCAGAATAGACTGTGCGACCTAGGTCACTAGTGATCGTTTAGTGTTTGGTTAGAGGAACAAGACACAGAAAACATGACTTGAAAATTTGGCCCAATGGTCATCTCTAAGTGCCTTTAACTTTGCTTTTTAACTTGAGGGCTAGAGTTCAAGCCTCACCGAGCCTGCCTGGGTTTTCACTTGTGTTAGTAGACTTGAGTTTGAAAGTTGATTGTGGTGAAGGTTTTGTTTTTTAGGAAGTAATGGAATTATGTTTTGTGGCAACACAACTTCTTGACAATAAAATGCAAATAGTCAATGCAGTTTCTTTAGAGCTCTTAGTTTTCTTTCTTTGACACGGGGAGGGAGGCTAAGGGGGAAGTAAGGGATGGAGATTAAACTTTGAGCCTTTTAGTAACATCTCGTACCAGACCAAAGCCACAACCATTCCAATCAATCAGGTAATGGGATCCTTAGAATCAGTCACCAGATTATGACTCCCCTGATTAATGTTGGTATCAACTTGCAGTCCTATGGATTGCTAGGGGCACTAGTAATGCATGATTTGGGCTTCTTCGAAGCAGAACTACATATATATTTATATTTAAATACTACCTTTTAGCTTAAAAATAAATATGAATGTGTCAAAATATGCTTCTAGCAAAAAATCAGAGATATGTGCAATCAGATGACAAATATATTTGAATTTTATATATAAAAAAAAGTGAGAAATGCCATAAAAAAAGCACACAGGTAGAGATATTTACAAATTTTGATGGGCTTATATACAAATAAAATCATAAAAATTCTTTATATATTCAATGGGTAAAATTCATTTGTGGTTTCCTAACTTTAACAATTATCCTAAAGTAGTTGCTTGCCTCAATTTGTGTCATCATAAAATCCTCTACTTATTAGCACGCATCCTAATCAAGTCCCTTATGCAGTTTTTCCATTATCTTAGATGGAACTTGATGATATGGTAACTTGAATATCAATGTGGCAATGCCACACACATTGCCTAGGCCGAGAATGCCACATCATACATCCAAACCCCTAAAACTACTTATCCTTTCACTTTCTCTACAAAACTCCATGGCCCCTTCTCTATTCGTTTTCTTCCTTTAACTCCTTTTCTCCGTTCTTTCATCGTTATCTTTCTCCCTTTCCAAAGCCGTTGAATTGTCACTATATTTCTCCACTGTAACACCCCTTCAGCTCCCTTCTCAACAACAACTTCGTCCAAGCAACCTCAATGAGCTTCAAAAAGGACAAGAGCTACCCAACCAATTCAATTCTGATTCAAAGAAATAGTTTGGATTAAGATGTGGTGAGATTAGTGGGTGAAAATTACCAATTAGTTCAAGAAGAAATTGTGAGCATGGCTTGAAAATCACCTTTGTCTTCCTCCAACGAGTTCACTCAACTCTGCATCTCTACACTCGACCACCACATCGTCTTTCACTCTCACCACTTATAGCCACCGGGTTTCTCAGATGAATTGGTGAATTGCTGGGCGTAAATAATTTTCCCACCAATTTCGCATTTGTTCCCATTGAAAGCCATCATGTAAGTATTTCTCACCAATAAATGGAATTATGTGGAAATGTGGGACCCACCAAGGTGTTCAATATTGCCATATAAGTATCTTCCGTTGAAGATAGTGGAAAACTCGATGGAAATGGAACCTGGATTAGACACAATACATGAGCTAGGGCCTTTATGATAACAAGACCACTTTAGGATAACAATAAAGTTAGGAGACCGTAAATGAACTTTACCCTATATTCAACTATATGTATAACTTCATTATTTCAAATATTTTCATACCTATTATTTCATTATGCATATAATTTGTATTATGTGTACATAAATCTATATTAATTTGAACATATTATTGATATGTTCATTACATTTATGAATAAATTCACATTTTCTTAGATGAAATAGAAATTAGTTTTCTCAAAAATAAAAGAATAAAATGATTAGTAATAACACGACACACACACACACTAGATGTACAAATAAGGTCAAAAATATGCATTAATCTTGTAAGACATATGTACAAATAAGCACATAAAACTATTATTAGATTTGAGAAAATAAGAATGGACATGCCTAAACACACTTTCGGCCAAAATTGGAAATATTTATAAGTCAAATCATAGATACGTATAAACTTAGTATGCAAAGCATGTGATGAATATATACAAACTGTGTGAGATATATGTATATATGCAAAAGCAATATGAACAAATACTTATAAACATATTTACACATTCAACCTTTTTTTTTTCTTCTACTTCCAGCCGCCTCCATGATCCAACCCAATCGCTATCATCTCCATCCTTTGGTCCGCTCCAACTTCCCTACGTCAACTGTCCCCCTTGCCTAGATGCCATTGTGACCCTCTCGACGCAACTACCACCACTATTTGCCATTGATCAAGGAGGAGAGGAGACCTCCATCCTCGCCACATTCTAGCCTCAATCCCTCCACCTTTAGCCACCGTTGGAGCCCCAGCTACACAAGTCCGCCACCAACCCCGGGCGCATGGTTTATTGCCACAATTCTGCTTCCAGCTTGCAAATCGAAGAGAAGCACAATCGACAATGGGATGGCTGGTGTGATCTGGTGGGGGGAAGAGAAAAGGACAAGTACGAGATTATTTCTTTTCATTAAGGGTAGAGGGTAATTTTAAAGGTAGGGGCGCTATAATTTTCTCTAAAATTATATCAAAAAAATATTCCATTCGTCCTATATTCTTTGTACCATTTGACTTTTCATATAGTTTGACTTGAATTTATTTATATTAGTATTTGTTAGAAAAAAAATTTTTAAAAAATGTTTACAAATTATATGTCTCGATTTATCATTCTTATATAAAATTTTTTGATTTATATGTTAAAATGTTAAAAATAAAAAATTATATATTAATTACTGAAAAGTGAATAGTGTAAAGAATATGGGATGAATGAAGTATATAATTGATTAATATGATTTGTATTTATAGATAAAAAAATTCAAAAGATTTCCTATGTCATAAAAGATATATACAAGAGAGATCACTAAAAAATTTTTATCACCTTAACCCATATGCCACATCGATTGGTGACATGTACAGCGGCGGACGCATATATATATATTTTTTTATGGGACAAAGTCAAAATTAGAATTTACTTTCTTCATTCGAGTCAAAGTGCTCAATTTCAGTTCACACGCATCTTAAGAAAAATTGTTATTTTCCTTCATTTTCCAATTAGACCTTTTGTTCATTGTCTCTCTCCACCTCCAGTTGGTCCAACTAGCCTTGCTCACAATCACTCTAACCCTTTTATCCTCCCTCATCTTGAGTTCTTCACCTCAACCTCCCCTCGAGCTCTCCACTGAACAAATCATATGAGCGAGATAAACTTGATTCCCATTCCTTGGGCACCCAAATGCTCCTTTGTGAATCTCTGGTTGAGAAAAGTTGGACTCTAAAGAGAGTGACTTTGCATCTCACCCATGCCTTGGCTTCTTTGATGCCCCAATCTCCCCTCGCCTCAACCTCAACACCCTCATTTAGAAGAATCAATTTCAAAGATTTCTAGACTGTGGAGCAATCAATCTCACCCAGCTCACTCAAAACCCAAATGAGAAAAGATGAGAAGGAAATTTGTGGAGAAATGAAGGAGCAGCTCATCGATTAAGCTTAAGGGAACATCTGAAAAAAAGTTGAGACAAAAAAAAGGGCATAATTGACTTTTGAATTAACAAAACTTACCAAATAAAAAATTTTTGCAAACAATTGAAACAACTAAAATAGGAAAATGAAGCAATAGTTATGAAGCAGAGGGAGTATGTATTATTAATAAGTACAATATTCTGACTAATAAGAGAAAGTTAAATGATAGGATAGGGATTATATTAATATATTTATTACTCATATATTCTAATATTTTAACAGTTTTAAGAGTTTGTGGAAGTATATATAAGTAAAATAACATGTATTGATCTATTCTTTAAAGATATATACATGAATAACTAATGGTTCAAAAATTTTAGTAGGGGCAAAAGCCTTCATTGCCTCCAGTGTAAGGCGGCCCTTGGACATGCATCAAGAGCCCAAACAATTAATTGCAGCCAAGCCGTCAACTCAATATCATCACCTTGAAGCTTCATTGGGTAGCTTTTTTGCTTTATGTTACATAAAATTAATATTCTTTTCATAAATTCTTTCTGTCTAAGCCGAGTGATGGAACATTCCAATTTGCTTCCATGACTAAAATCTAATGATTGGAAATAATTTGTACACCTACCTCTCCATTGTAGTACTTGCCATTAAGCAACCTCTTGCATCTAAAAGTTGAGTATTTTTTCAGTAATTCTTTTATTGTTTATTGTTTGTACACAAACATTTAAATCGAACATCTAATCTCTTGCTTAAGATGTTCAATTAATTAAACTTGTATTTAGATTGGCCAACATTTATAAGTTTATCAGTAATAGGAATTTTCGTGTTTGAACAATTTGGCAGTGGAATATATATGTTCTCTTTCTTGCTAGTGGCGAGTCCCACCCATATTCCTCAATCATGCAAGCATCTCACTCCAACGAACTTCAGAAGAATATAATTGATTAATATCTTCAAGATCATTATCACATAGGCATTGCACCTAGCTAGCATGTTGGTTTGATTAAAGGCAACTCATCTCTAGTTAGTATTATGTGCTTTCCAATAAACATAAAACTATTTATCAAACTTTACATAAAAATAAATGGGAAACGTGCATTTTTTTGTTCAAGTTCTAAAATTTTTTATTTTTTCTAAATCAATCATAAAATTTTAGTAAAGTATTAACAATTAGTCCTATATTATTGAAAGGAACTCATTGAACAATAATTTGATTTATAAATGAAAAAATAATAATGAAAACAGTCTATTAATTATCGAAGAAATATTTCATAGTTTGTATTTGTTAGAAGATAGTTACAAGACATTTTACATTATAGTTTAAAAATATTATTTAAAAAAAGTAATCAGTTCTGGCAATAGCAGTTTATGCAATTAAAATGTTTTAGGACTTGTTTAGAAAAGCCAAAAGTTTTATTAATAAATGTTTATGCAATTGCAAAGTTTTAGGACTATGTGTTTATGCAATTGCAAAAAATTAACACTCATTTAAAAAAAATGAATCAATTTAGAACTGAATAGGAAAATATATAAAGTTTTAGTATTATTGTGCTTTTCCCTAGAAAAACAAAACAAAACAAAACAGTGACTATGCCAGACTTTAGTGGTTTCCGAGGATGGGGAATAGGATGCACATAATGTGCAGTACTCTAACTTGTAATCCTTAAATCATATATGCAAAAGGTGTGTCCAACGTAGAAATCTGCGGATTGAGTTGAAAACAAATAACCTAGGCACTCCCTAGTCTTCTCTGCATTTTTTTGCTCATCTCTTCTCTGTGCCATTGCCCATTGGCCTGCTTTGGAAACCAATCCCAAGTCTAGTCAGTTGATTTACTGTCATTACTTCACATGATCAATCACTCTCATCTTTTTTTTTTTTTCACAATTTCTTCTTCCTTTTTCTACTCCTCAAAACTCTATTATCACTGTTAGCAGGAGTATCATCTAGTTCATCTGATCCTCTACAGAAGGACAGATTTAGGCGATCGCTTTTGATATTAATGAATCAAGTAGAACATTAAAAGTGGTGTGATATGGGTGGTGAAGTGTTTTCAAATAATGAATTGGTGATGGTGCCCTTTTATTTTTTTTTGTCTATTTGACTCATCATTTATGATTTGTGCTTGAATGGTTTGTTAGTCCAACAAAGCATTGGTATGCTGTTCTAATATAGTCCATTTTCTATTTGAATTTTTTTCCGATTATTTACGAGTTACTATCCCCTAGATTTTTCTAGTTTACATGGGAAATTTGGTTTGATACGATTCTCTTCTTCTCATCCACTATCGCATCAATGAGTAGCACTTTTGGCAACCAGTATTATATCTTTATAGTTCTTTAGAGTCCTATATTGTTGTTTTGGAGTTGGGAGTTCCTATAGACACAGGGGTCGAGCCAGAAAAAATAATCAGCGAAGGTAATGGATATAGTTGTAAAGTTTCAAATTTATGAGGTCAAGTTATAGTATGGTCTAACAATGTCTCTGTTACTAAAAATACTACTCCCTTCATATATCTTGTTTGCAATATTTTCATTTTAAGAATGTCCAAAAATTGGAAATATCTTTCTAAATTTTACCCTCACATTTTTACTTTTTGAAACTTATGTAAAAAAATTTTAAGAATAATTTTGAAAAAAATGTTACTATAAACAAAGAAGTCTCTTTGTGCATTTGGAAACGTTGTAAAAGAATTGGGATAAAGGAAGTATAATTTATTATAAATAGGAGTAAGGAAATGGAATTGAGGCTCAAGAAATGGAGAATAAAAAAAAGAAAAAATTACAAAAAATAAAAAAACTCGTAAGGTTTGATCATAAAAAAGAGAAAATTTCTAACTTTGCCCTCCTAACCTTGTTACATAAAAAATTTGCCCCCAACTTTTAAAACCCTTTAAATTAAACCAATTAATCTGCCAGAAACTCTCAACTTTCTCAACTTCCTTGCTCGGCCAAATCCAAACCAAAAAACATTCCACGCCTCCGGTTAGTCTTTTCTCTGTCCTTCTCTCTACCGCAGACAATATGTAGCGACGCCATAGGAGATGATGCAGGGGGCAGGCTATCTCAAGCATGATCTTAGCCCGAACGATTGAAGGTGTTGCTGGTGAGGGTGAGGTGAAGAATAGAAGGCCCAGACAAATCACAAAAGAATGGCATCAAACGAATCACAAACTAATGTCATCAATCTGTCCAAGGCTGCGCTCAAAGATGGAGCGGGAGAACTTGCCTCGCTTGGAGATAGAGCGGTATCACGGGCAACAATAGTGACTATGCTAGAGGCGAGTTTGCAGATTTGGGTCAATCCATTCCCCATCGCCGCCGACACCACTCCTCATCGATCAATGATTCTTTCAAAAAAGTTAGTTCATTCAATCATTCACAAAATCACCCTCATCGGAAATGTTGATTTGTTCGCAAATTCTTTTGGAAACATTGACTCGTTGGTAGACCCACCATCGCCATTGGAAATATTGGTTCATTCACAGATTTTCCCTCTGAATTTTTTATCCAATTTTGGAAGCACTTGAATCTGCCATGATCATATAGTTTTTGGTTTTGCCATTTTTTTATTTTAATTGAAACTTCTAATTTGTTCATAGGACTTACTTGTATTGATACAGAAGTTGAGGGGTAAATTTTATAATAAATGAAGCTATGAGGATAAAGTCAAACATTTTCTCTATTTTTTGGTAACCGTGAATAGCAGTGTTAACTTTTGAGGGGATAAGTGTAAGTATTTAAAATAAGGGGACAAAACGTGAGATTTGAGCAAACCTCAGGTTCTTTGCAATTTTCCCATAAAAAAATGACCCAATTTTTTATGTTACCCTTTTCTTATGAGTCCAGTAAGCTCAAAGCTGCTCGCTAGTTATAAATTTGTTTAATAGGCGCAAATGATGACTAGAGAAAAACATGAGTCCATTACATCATTTTCTTATATTATTAGTGGGTCAACATGTTTGACGTTGTGTGGTGAGTTCAGTATTTTTTCTACAATATGTAGTTTCCTTGCCTTTTGCCAGTTCTTTTTAAATTAATTTTAATATATTATTGTATCTTATTTATTTAAAGTGATTGTCTATCTAAACTATCAATTTATTGAAATATTACACTTTAAAAAAAAATTCTATTAAAAAATTTAAGTAATTTCTAGGTTAGATAAGTTAAAACATTTACTAAACATACTAACTTTTTATGAAAAAAAAAATATCTTAAGATTACTTTTAAATTCTTAATGTGTAAGATTTCAATAAATTGATAATTTAAATGAATAATTATCTTATATAAAAATAATATATAATAATTCATCAAAACTAATGTAAAACGAATTGGCTAGTACTAGTAGTAGCACTTCCAAAACAATGTGCTACCGACTCCATTTCTATTATATAAAGGACTCTTACGGTAATCCAGACAGTCTGAAATAATTGACAATTGTTACGGATGGTCCAAATCTCCCACTCCCCCCGGGCTCTCTTTTCTCTATTTTTGGTTTTTCATGGAGCTTATGGCTACTTCTCTAGTGAAAATTATGCGATCTATTGATCATCCTTAAGAAGCGTAGCTTTGGATTGGTTATAATCAAAGATATCGTTTGGAGATTAATCGATGGAGGGTGTGCAAATCATGTTTTGCGGTTGCAATTTTTAGTCACATATAAAAAATTTAAAATAACCCTTATTATTTCTATTACTTCCTTCGTTTTGCAATGGAGGACCATTTTTTATTAAAGTTAACTTAGATATATTCATATAATTTATATTATAAAAAATTCTTAGAATTATATTTATAAATTAGAATTTTCAATGTATCATTTTCATATAAAAAGTTTATATTTCTGCAAAAAAAAATTAAAAGAAAAAAATATGAATTAATTGATCTGAATAGTAAAGAAGACAAATTTTATGAGACTGAGGGAGTATATATTATATCGGTAGGCATTTGCCTGCCTTTTATTTGGTTTGATTGTCTATCACTTGTTTTGATCATTAGATAATCCTCTATTTAAAATTTTTTCTTGCTGTTAGTGATTTATTTATCTCGTATTTTATTCTAGTTTACATGAAAGTTATTTTTTTTTTATCAAAACTCTTCTTTTCATTTGGTATCACAACATCTCATAGCCCTTTTTGTGCCTAATATTATGCCCCTGTTGCTTTTTGGAGTTCTATGTCAATTGTTTATTAGAGGCCACTTAGCTAACTTTTAATTAGAATAAAGTACCTTTTACAATAATAATAATAATAATAATAATAATAATAATAATAATAAAGCTACATTTTGAATAACAATTCAAAGTGCAAGTAATGTGAGAATGCAATTCTCCTGTACCCTCTTCCCTGTCCCAAACAATGTGCCACTAATTCATAAATGCCATGTGTCACATAAAGCACAGTAAATAAAAAAGTTACTGCAATTTCACTTCTCCATTATTATGAGTTAACAGGGTATGTTTTAACACTCTATTCAAAAGTAAACCTACAGCTTTAACTTGTTAAAAACCAAAATAACCTAAATAATCTGAAATGTTGGTATAATTAGAGGGTGAAAGGCCGATGGTGTAGTATGTTATTTTGAGTTTTCAGAATTGCGATGTAGCTTAGGCCCTTTTACTGAAGTTAGGGGTGAAAGTTAGGGTCAATGGGTCGGGTTTGGGTTGAAACCCGATTTTTACATCTCATTTCTAACTCAAAATTTTAAACGCAAACAGACCCTAATTGTACTGATAAACTGAACCGATCCTAACCCGACAGTTTTCGAGTTAAGGTCGGGTATGGGCATGCCTTTGGATTTTTTCCTCTGCCCCTGGTGCTCTCCTTCTTCACCACTGCTCCCTTTTCACACACCATACCCAAGGTCGGATCCCTCCATCGCCAAGCTAGTTCACCACACCGCCTTGCTTTCGCTGCAAAAGTCACTCTAATGAAAGTAACGACTAAGGATGGAGGAGAGAAAGTGATGGTCAAAAGAAGCAGAATAACGGCCCAGGGAGGAAGTGACCGAGTGAGGACAAGAAAGAGAGATAAGGCAAGAAAGATAGATGACCGATAGAAGGAGTAGACCTAAGGCGAAAAAGGGAGGGAAGTGAGGCCGCAAGGTGACTCAGGTGAGAGACAGAGGCGAGAGAGAAAGGCTAGAGCAGAGAATGACAAACAGACACAGATAAGCAAGAGAGGCAAGCAGCATGGGTGCGGCTGAACGAACAAAAGCCTTAGCCAACGATGAACAACACTCTTAGGCTTTAAAGTGTAAAATATTTAAGTGGGTTGGGATAGTCCAAGAGAAGATTGGGCTAGGTTATGTTATTGTTATGTAATGAGCTAGAGGTTAGACAAGATGGTTTGTGGGGTAGTGGGCTAAGCTGGGTATGGGAAATAATCCATAAGTATATACAAAATCGGGTTATTTTGAGTTAACCCAACCCAACCTATTTTTTAGATCTTGTAGGTGGATCGAATCGGGTTGGACCAAATTTATGTTTCTCAACTATATAACCTAACCCAAACTAAAAAATTAGGGTCGGGTTTAGGTTCAGGTTCGAATTCGGGTTTTGGATTAAGGCTTACACCCCTAACTGAAGTAGGTAAATTAATGGCATAGGTTTTCCACTATATGATAATATTATGTTTTTCCTTTACTCATTGACAATAACATGAAATTTGCCATTAAACAATGCTTTTCAAAAAAATATCAAAACAAATTTGTACAAGTAAGTATGTGTGGTAGCCTTATGCCCTTATTGCTGCCTGCTACCCAAGATCGCTAAAAATTTATGAAATTCTCAAGTTTTGGTTCACAATTGTTGGTTTCTATGCTTGTGATAAAAACTAATGCATGTTACCTGAGCATACTAACCTAGATGCTAGCATTAAATAATGCATAAGTCATTTTAGCAAGGAAATTTAAGCACAAAATAAAACATTCAAAGCATTAGCAGATCCACACTAAAAAACAATTATAAAACTAGCCAAAGCCATAAACATATTTCCTGCAAGCATCAACCCTATGTATATTATTTAATTATGCACATGAATCACAAACCAAAACATATAACTAACCAATGTTGCTAGAGGCATCTGGTACAATTAAGTACTCAAGCATATCCTACTGAGATGACCATATTAGGCTAACTACCTGAGTTTTACCCCTCAAGTGCTTTTAGCCTTGACCTCCCCTTGTCCTTCTAAATCAACCACTGCTTAAGGTTAATCCAACATAATTAGCACATAACAAAACCAATAAACCAAAAAAACAAAAACTAACAAATATAACTTATACCTACTCAACTAGCTCAACAACCATGCTTGGGTTATTAGCCGAACCACCTGAACCTACACACATAAACTAAGGGGTGAAAATCATAGATTCTCAACAAAGGGTTTTTAAGGTACCTGCAAAACAAAACCTTAAAGGACACTGGACAATATATATCACAAAAATACTGCAAGGCCATAATAGTCTAAGGCCTAACATATGCGCATATATTTTGGTCCTTTGGGACCTTTTATCATCCTAGTCCTCCTACGATACATTGTTCTGTGTTTAGTGAGTTCTGGCTCCTTAACTCACTCCAGCAACCCTTGGCTTACCAATTGTGCTAGGTTAACACCTAGGCACATAATTACCTCTCCTTGAATGTTATGTGCAAGAGTAATCCAAGTTTACTTAATAGAGCCAAGTTAGGTGCACCAAAGTCCCACACTAGTGCCTCAAGTTTAAGACCCGACTAGGCCACTAAGTGTTACTAACCTTTCACCCTTTCTATGGTGAACCTGATTAGCACATGGCCAATCTAGTTTGGGCATACTAGGTTCTCATTCTAGCTCCTCAGCCCTAAGACTTGCCTAGGTAACTCGGCATACTAAACCTTTTCCCCTAAGTGTGCCAGGCTTCTACTTTAGTCTCTTAGGTTTAAGACCTGACTAGGTGACCAAGTGTTGATAAGCCTACACCTTCCTTGGCGAACCTTGAATGATACTAGGCTTGGCACCTACTACACCTCAATAAGTTAGCCATTACTAAAAATCATGCTTGCTCTAAGTGCTCATTGTATTTTCTAGCACAAACTAAGGTCCCGAATACACTAAGGTAGCCTAACTACCTCATGCCTCCAAGGCCCCTCAAAGTGCTCCATTAACTTAGCTTGTTCTAAGTCACTTCCTACTTAGAGCTCTTGGTGTTTCTCCTTATTCCCTTGGGTGGGTTGCACTTATTTGGGTGTTAATCAACCTCCCAAGCCATGCTAAACTCCTACATTATCTATTTTAGGCCTCCTATGGGCCTTAGAGCTTACATTCCACCCAAAAGCACTTATCTACCCCTATTAGCCTTATAGTATCTTCCTTGACCCTTAGATGTTTTCATTAATTTTCTACATTTCTTGTGGATCTTGAACCAATCTAGGGTTAATGAAATACTAACCTAAATTATATCTTACTTGGGATTGTGAGTTGCATTACATGGAAAGGAATGAAGGTATATAGTTATTCCTCCTAATAAACCACATAGTATGTAGTTGCATTTGAATCATCAAATTCAACAATTACATATAGTTGCAAGAAGTTTGAGCTTGTTGGGATTCTATGTGCCCATGCTTTGAAGGTCCTGGCCATACAAAATATTAACCATATTTTTGATTAATATGTATTAAAAATGGAGAAAAAAATATTGAGAAAAACACAGTTATGACATCTATCTCCTAAAAAACATTGATCATAAAATGAATATGGGTTCACGGTATAAGATTCTATTGAAGTTATATGCTAATTTGGTTGCCTGAGCTATTTGATGTGAAGATTCATTTAATCTTCATGTTCTTAGTCAAGAAAAAACTCTAAAAAAAGTGGAAGCTACAATTAAAAATTTACTTGTTGAAGAATAATCTACTACAAAAATTTATATTATTAAGGATAACTATGATGAAAGTACAAAGTCAGGTATTGATGGTAGCATTAAGGGAATCAAGCACAAAGGAAAGCTTAACTAATTTGGATCTAGTCAAAGAAAATGTGCTTTAGAAAAAGTTACTAGAAAAAGGAAACATCAAATCAATGAATCAAATGATAAAATACTAGTTGAAAACTTAACAGTCTTATATAACTTTCTATTATATTCTTGCATATTCAGTTAAATGAAATTGAATTTTTTTACTGTATTTTAATTACTTGTAGAGTGGACTTTGTAGAAAAGTCAAAACAGTTACAAAGAAGAATGCAGTAAAGGGGATGGTAAGTGGTTATAATAATTAAATTTTGGCATATTGTTGCTAATCATAGTTACATTTAAATAGTAGGTTATAAAACCTGACTTTCTTTTTTTATGAGCATAAAAACATGTTACTGATAATTTAACTTCAAACTTAAATCATCAAGAGAATGAAGTAATTAAGCTACCTTAATTTATGCAGGTATTTTATATATCCCCACTTTATGTTATTTTATTTATCCTTAAGTGTTTGAACAATTTGCGTTAACTTTTGTCCTAAATGTTTTAGGGAGCTAATTTTTATATTTCATGCTCAAACTCTAGCATATTAGATTGGTTTAGCTTATCTTTGATTCAAATGGATATGGAATACATACCATAATTTAATTAAAGTATCTTTTTATACTATTTTTACCCTTTTTATTTTTAATAATTGCCTATATGTTTATTTATTAAGTTTTTTATGTCATCCAGCAGCATTGCATTGCACGACAAATCTATCTACAAATATAGTATTTTCTCTTATAAGTTAGAACGTATATGTTATGGTACTTACAATATATTTTTATTTTTATTTTTATTTTTGTTTAGGCTCAAGAGTCGAGGGCACTGGATCCCAAGGACTAATTTACAAATACCAATTCTTGATGCTACAGTAAAGACTTTGGGAGCATAAAATAGTCTTGATATCTCGTCTTTTGTTGACCATGGGTTAGGATTAATTTAGGAAGATTAGTTATGATCCATTTCTTGTTTTTATTTTTAATCTTTGTTTAGAGGAATTCTATTGTATTTATTTTGAAGTGTGCAATTTCAGACTCGTTTAGCTTAAGTGATGTTGTAAAGTACCAAAATATAATATTTATAACAAACAATACTATAATAATTTGTGTTGCTTTGAGCTCTAGATTGCTATCTAAATTTTTCAAGTTTGGATGAGACATGCTTAAAATAAAAATGAAAAGTAAAAATAAGAGAAAGTGGATTACAAAAATTGTAAACTATATTTATTCTTGTACCAAATAAATATTCATACATTGTTGGATCATGCCAATAAATGAAATCTTTTGCTTGTTCTGCACCTAATTTCTTGGACCAATATTTTTTTTTTCTTGACCACTTGCACCAATCTACTTATATAAATTCCATGTTTCCTTTATCAAAGCTATTGTTAATGTTGTACTGAACATCAGTTAGAAGACAATAACCAAAACCATAATCCTTTAGATTGGGTAGTGGTTTGAATTCATATTTTGCTTTGAGTGTTTTCCTAGGTGCCCTAAAGATGGAGTGGGACGTAGAAGTGAGAGTGGGAAAGTGGCTTATTGAATATATACTATATTTAATAGCGCCTCAAAAGTGGCATGTATAATTTTAATTTTATCATAATTTTCAGAGAAATATATGAGATAAGTATGAAATTTAATATATAAATCAATTGAAAACAATAATTTGGAAACAGAATGCAATGCTTAGGAAGTATAAACCATATCTTCTTTTTTAAATGAAACAAAAATACATAGCCTATTCTACTAACAAAAAAAAAAACAGAGAGAGAATGCAATTCTCCTATACTGTTATAGAGAAGTGAAATTGCAGTAACTTTTCTATTTATTGTGCTTTTTGTGACACGTGGCATTTATGAATTAGTGGCACATTGCTTGGGACAGAGAAGAGGGTACAGGAGAGTTGCATTCATAATGTGATATTCCAAAATAATTGACTATGATCATGGAGTGTTAATTAATCATTTCCTTGAGACAAAGTACGACCAAACCACAAACTTCTTCTGTTGCATGCAAATGACTTCTGTTGATTAAACCTCTCCTTCGATCACGCCGTCTTCCTTGCCCCTGTACTCAAATTTCCTCCTATTCTCAACACATCCGGTCTCCGTCACCTTTCTCCTAAATGTTGTATAAGTTGGTGCGGTGGTAATTCGGGTTTTGGAAAAATAGGTTTTTCTTTCCCTTTGGATATCTATGCACCAAGTCAATCTCAAAAACTGAAAACTCTAAATAAATCGAAAATAAGTTTTCATAAATCATGCAACTTCATCTAACGATTTTTCCAAAGTTACATTGTACGCAATTTGTAGATAGAGTACTCAACTCTTGCATCCACTAGTTATCTTTTATTGCTTTTGCTTCTCCGCTGTACAAAAGAATAATAACATTAAAGTTATAAACAATTTTAAAATAGCGATGTTACAAATTAAGATGGCGTGATAAACAGTTAGTGAATGAAGCAAATTTTTTGTGCACAACCTGCTTGAATTTGGCTGATCTAGTCTATCAGTTTATAGAATTTACTGTTGTAGAATTAAAGTGTGAAGTTCTAGCACTACTATGTACAAAAACTATTATAAAGTGAGAATTATATTTTTTTTTCCTTCTTCTTCCCTTTTTTTTTTTTTTTTTTTTTTTTTTGTATTCAGAAGTACTATTGCAAGTGTACAAGGTAAAGAGGTATTGTTACTATAATTAACGTGAAGACGAATGAAAGCTTTTTCGATGCGTAGAGGATAACCGAACCCATGAGCGGACCTAAGTTTTTGTTATAGTAAAAGGATCAAAACAAATATTTTCCTAAATTATAATTCATGCATGTGAATTTGTCTAATTTTAAGAAGTGACAAAAATGAATTTATATTTAAATTCTAAAATAAATTATAAGTATTTTATAATTTTAGAGGGTCCGTACCTCTGCTAATCCCTTTTAATTACGCTCTTAACTGAACCAAATTATTTCACACATTGTATAAGAAGTAAAGAGGTTGAAATTAAATTCTGGAACACCACAGTAGAATCTTAGCCATTATGCGAGATGACCGAGAAATATTTTCGTCTTGTATAGATTCCACGCCTCTCTCATAATTTCCTTTTGAAAACAGAAAGGAACTTTCCATGCTCAAAGAATTGAACGTTGAACATTTTATAGAAGGAAAAAAGAGAGAGAGAGAGAGAGAGAGCGATGGTTACAAATGTTAGTTGTAGCCAATCAATGGAAGAAATAAAGTGTGAGGAGTAGGGACAACGACAAGCGGACAACACGAGCCCTTGATGAAGAAGGCTCATAATGTTTCTATATATTCCCTGTATATATTATAATACATAGCCATTATTTGCTATAAGTGTGTTATGTATCATAATTAATAGCTCCATAATTGCATGCATGCCCCTGACCAATATTAATTTGGTTCTTTAAATCAACTATATAAGCGAATTTGAAGTTATGTTGTCTTGAAATCTATTCTAGAAGTTTCAAATTTGAACTGTTTCTACATTTAAAATTTGTTTTGGTTTATCAGAAATTAAGTACATAAATTGAAACGTTGGGCTGATTAACTTCCCTTTATGAGAAGATTTATTTTCAAAGTTTTGGCTATTACTATAAGCAGGGTTAACTATATCTGTAATTCCGAATCTTTAAATGTTGGTTCAATTTCATCCCTAACATCCACCTTGTTCCACTATTGTCCCTAACAACACTATAATGTTTCATTTTTACCTCCTTTTGGAAGAAAATCGTTATAGTGGATAAAACAATGCCACTTTAACCCAAAATTGTAGGAAAATTGTCAAATTTGACCCATTTGAAAACTTGTTATATCTAAAAAAAACCCCTAAGATCTTCTCATTCATCAATTTTGCCTCCATCTCCATCTCTATTATTTCCAAGCTCCTTCGATGTTGTGTCACCACCACTTAAAGCCGCATGGTAGCCCAAGGATCGACAGCCCCAAAGGTGCTGCCCCATTGCCCATCGCTGCTTGCTCCTGTGCAATTAAACTCCCTCTGCCTCCCCCAAATCCTTTCCACCTTCTTCCCCATCTTTCCCCTAAAACCTTTTAGTCCGCCCCCACATTCTCTGTCTCCGGCCACGAAAACCTCTTAGTCCGCCTCTTCCCTCAAGCTACTTCATCCCAAAAGCCTTCAAGTTCACCCCCAACTTCTTAGACTCCTCCGCCTCAAGCCTAGCAATTGCCCATGCCTGGCCTCAAAATCGAATTCGTTGCACCACTCACTATCACTAATGGGTTGTGATAGCTACCTCACCATGGTTCTGGCTTCCCTTGCCAGGAGAATTCTGTCCTCACCACCACCACGCTCACCCCTAGTTTCCAATTCCACCCCCCTGACGAGGAGCTTGCCAGCTACTAAATGATAAGCTACTAAATGATTTTATGTGACTTGTGGGAAAATGGTTCAGAAAAACTAATAGGTTGTGAGATTTGTTGAATTTTTTAGGGAATTGAATTGTTTGGGAGGGAATAGCAGCAAGAGGAGAGAGTTCATCATCGGGCATAAGGCTTTTTTTTTTTTTTTGAGTAGATGAAGGACAAGATTCATGGTGGCTAAATCATTAGATGGGAAAATTTATGGTTTATGGGGAGAGAACAAGTTTTTAGGGGTCAAAGCTGAAATTTTTTTCTTACAATCTTGTGATGAGGTGACGTCTTTCTACTCACCATAAAGATTTTCATCCAAAAATAAGATAAAAATAAAACATTTTAATAATGTTTAGAATGAGAGTGGAACATTTTTATGACATCAAAGATGAGAGTGGAATGAAGTGGAAATAAAAAATGAAAGTAGAACAGCATCTAAAAATTGGGGTTACGGACACATTTAACTCACCATAGGTATGAATGGTGTTAAATTAATAGGCTTGCTGAGCCTGTTTTAGGTAGGGGTGAGCATGGGTTGGGTAAACCTGAAATCAAAACCGAAACCGAACCACCCCCATTGGGTTGGGTTGGGTTGGGTAAAAATTATCTTGGTTCTCGGGTTGGTTCCACATATAGGAGAACCGAAGGTTTTTGGGTTGGTTCTAGTTCTATATGAAACCAACCCGAGCTGGAACCGAACCCGAGATATATATATATAATTATATAATAAAAATTATAATATTACTAATATATCCATACACACACACACACATACACACACATGTATTTCTTTGAAGTATTATAATGGTTATTTTGTGTTTTTATATTAAACTCTTAAACTGATGTTCCAAATTGAAACAGTATTGAAGTTGTGGATCATATACGAAATTTCTCTATATTTACTTAAATCACTTTGCTTCATAGACCCACCACTCCTAAGTCATTTTTCTTTCGATCTTTTATTCCAGACTACTCTTTACGACACAATTATGATATTTTTTTCATTTGAGTCATGCAAAATTAAAAATTTATGACATCAACATATTTTAGGTTTTGATATTGAAGAATATGGTCTTAAAGGCTCAATTTTTCATATTGAATGTCATACCAATATTGGAATTACTGGAATTGTGGCGGAACAGGGCCCCAATGCCCTGAATTGCTAACACTGGTAGGCTCTTTGGGAGCTATGATCCCACTTAAGTTACAATTGGCTAGTTATTACTCGTGAAGTAATTTTAAATTATTACGTGCAACTAGTTACTTAGCCTACCCTGCATAGGTAATATGCATGCATTGTCCTAGCTATGCGATAACAGTAATTTAAAACTATAAAGAAAACACTGGCGCCAATTCATAAAAAAAAAAAGTGAAACAAGCCAAGACATAAAAACTTTAGTTGCTTTAACTACAAGTAACAACTATGTGCATACATCTCAAACCTATATGCACCCAAATATAACTCTAGTGTTATACACACCAATGGGCACTAGTAGAGGCAATCTACATATGAAATTGCTATACATGTTAAAAGAAGCAACTTATAACTACTAAGATCCATCCTTAGCTCTTCACCCAAGCAAGTAAGCTTCAAGTGATGAACCGCACTTTCCTTGTACTCACTTAGCCTTAAAACTGTAAGGCAAACACTTTGGTCAGTACTTGCTTATGCCATAAGTAACTTAGAAACTTGGAGTTTCCTACTAGAGAATACCTTTGAACCAATAAAACTTAGCTTTAACAGCTGCCCCTTACCAATTGTTAAGCCCAAATAGTCCACTTAAACCTGCAGAACACTTAAAGGGGTGAGTACTTTAAAGTACTCAGTAAGGGATTTAGTACCTGCACGGGGAAAAACAATGCAAGCATGCAAAGCACAACATGTATATATATATAGCATACAAAACAAAACAAGCAATCAACAACGCAACCAAAAGCAAGAAAAAAAAACAACAACCAATGCAAATGATGGATGGATGGATGAATGAATGAAATATGCACATGCAAATGTACTTAGGACTTCCTTACACCCGTAGGTGTTAGACTTGCCGTGAGCTCTTATGACTGGGGTACTTGGATACTGGCCCTCGTATCCTATGCTAGCACTTAACTAACCCCATGAAGTCCATCTTACGGGTGCCTTAGAATAAGTCATCACTTACTCAAACCTTGCCTGCCTTGACGAGCTACTTAGAGTAAGTCACCACTTACTCACTCTTTACCCGTCTCTTCCCTTAACTTATTGTGCAGGGTAGCTGCCTTATGTGATTCAACTTACCAAGCTCTTCGAGTTTAGCTTAGGGCTTCTTAGTAGCTTACTTACCAAACCATAAAGTTTGGTTGGGATGCTCTTAGATTTCCTTTTCATTGACCAAAGGTTTATGACATTCCACTCGGCCAACAAAGAATCTGAAACCCGACTTAATCCCCTTAGTGCTCACTTGGAAACTGAAGCACTTTAACTTCCTTAGCCACCATTACTTACCCTTCCTAAACCACACCACTTAGCTACCACCTAAATAATGCATATTCCTAACTTAGGAATGAGTCCTAGACCCAACCAAGGCTACGGAACTACTTAAATTAGCCTAGGGATGAAAACCGAGAGTTTGAGACACTCTTAGGATGCCTGGAGCTTGGAGGCAAAATGCCTTGGCGACGCGTCGCCAAAGGCATCAGCATTCGGAGAATTTTTGCACTTCTCGGCGATGCGTCGCCAACTCGCGTCGCCAATATGGCGTCGCTACTGGCGACGCGTCGCCAACGCTTTCTAGCATTG
The DNA here is from genome assembly GCA_005392925.1 of Aquilaria sinensis. Classification (NCBI taxonomy): domain Eukaryota; kingdom Viridiplantae; phylum Streptophyta; class Magnoliopsida; order Malvales; family Thymelaeaceae; genus Aquilaria; species Aquilaria sinensis. Next base: position 166,438 of record SMDT01001327.1, on the reverse strand, counting down.
CGCGACAGCGTGCAACCTTGCACGAAAACTGCTCAAACTTTCTCATCCCAAACTCAAATCACATGGGTGTTGTTTCTACTTCATTCCCACACAAAATACTAAATTTCTATGCATTATTTGAGCTTAATTAACTTGAACCCCTTACCTCAAATCATCTTGAAAGCAAGAAACAAGCAATGAGCACATCCGAGCTCCAATGACTTTCTTTGAGTTCCAAGCTTGAAAACAACCAAATTGGACACCAAGAGCACAAAGTTAAGACCATTTCTAACCATTTAACAAGCTTAAAACTAACCCATAAGGATCAAATACGTTTACCTTTGGGTTTGAACCAAAAACTCGCAAGAACAACTCCGAATGCACCAATTCCATCAAAAACGAGCTAAGGGTTTGTTGGGATGGCTTCGGGACCTTCCATTTCCATGGAAACTTGAGTGATTTTGGGAGGTTTGGGGGTAAAACACAAGGGAGGAAGGAGAGCTACGAAAATGGCAAATGGGGGAGATGATGAATAGTGTCATCTCCTCCATTTATAACCAACTTAGCCCAACTTTCTTCCACTTGTCACCTTGGCCCTTAAACTTAATTTTGAATCACTTAGGCCACTTAAACACTCCCCACACCATCACTCCTTGGTCCCAAAGAAAGATTTTTCTTACCCAAATACTCTGCCCTTGAGTCACCTAAGCCATTATAAGACATAATAGCTTATTTTCTTACTTAGTGCATTTTTCACCCTTAACGTTTGCTTTTTGGTTCTAATGGCTATAACCACCTATGGTCTTAAATCACTAGCTCAAAATACTTGCATGAACCTAATTTTACCAAAATTACGGTCATGCTACTGACTTGGGCCAAAATTACCATTTTGACCTTTTTGCCCCTTAGGTGCCAATTACTCTTTGGAACTTAACTTAACCTTAACTAGCTTGCTTTCCTTGCTTAATACGACTTATTTGAGGGAAATAACTTGAGATTCACTTACCTCACATTTAATGTAGAGGAAATACTATGAGAGCCTTTACAGGAATGAAGTAAACTAGTTGAGATAAAAAATACCCCACAAGCAACTCTTTTGAACCATTTTTGTAAGAATAACATTTTAAACAATTTTAAATGTATCTAAGTACATATATTTAAATATTAATTTAATTGTATATTGTGTTGAATATGTCATAAAACTGATTATGGATGTAGATTTATTGAATTTTGGTGTTGTTATAGGTATATGGTATAAACCGAAAAACCCGAGGACCAGAACCGAGAAACCCAGAACCATGGTTCTGGTTCTGTTCGGTTCTCAGTTTTGGGTTGGGTAGAAAAATTTTGAAACCGAGGCCATTTTAAGTTGGTTCAGTTCCACCATAAAACCGAACCAACCCGACCCATGCTTACCCCTAATTTTAGGGTGGACAGAATCTAATGGCCATTTGAGTGGCATGTCAAGCCGAAAGTATACGACATATGAGGAATGAAACGCAAGATAAAGAAAAGTTTGGGATCGCCCATGCAGTCTGCCCTCTGCAGAACCATGGTTTTGAATTCTACTGGTGGTATACTTTAAACTCATTTTACGTATTAATGACTAGTTGATATTTTCCTGTTTTTAGTAAAAAATAATGAAGGCTGTATTATATAAAACATGCTCAATCAATCTTGGAAAATTTGAACTATTTCCTATTTTTAAAAAAATTTTAGCGGTCAATTATTTACTATTCTCATTTAAACTCTTATTATATAAAATTTTAAATAAAAATTTCACCATTTAAAACTTAAATAAAACTCAAAAAAATATTTTCTTTTAATTTTAATTTTATAGAAAAAAATAGAGAGAAAAATATAACTTAATATAATATCCGTGTGCATGGAAACGGGTCAAAAAGAAATTGAACAAAGGAAGTACACAGTTTGTGTCTATATATATATCTATGATCCCTAATTGAATAATTACACAACTACAATAAAAAATTATTCCATTTTATACTAAGAAGCATATATAAATATAAGGTATTAAAGAATGCTTAGTAAAGATTTGAGTGAATTTACCAGCTTCTTGAACTCTAGAAAAGGTATCATTGACGTTGTTTGTGCTTATGGCACTCAGCGGGACCCAGCTTCTGAGCTGGAAATATCTAAGACTCACCAAACTGGCTGGTTTCATTTATATTGTGCGTGCGTGCGTGTCTGTGTGTGTCTTCGGGCAATCAATAACTTGGAATTTATGGAGTGGGGCACCTTGATATTTCGTATTTTGCAAAGAAAGTTCATTTTTCTTTCTCTCTTCTCAAAGATAGAGCTAGAAAATTTCTCTAGTGAGGACAAGGGCTATATATATTAAAGCTAGTGAAGATAAATAGTTACATATTTTAAAGAATTATAGGGTTAAAAAGTTCAATTATTATAAGCTTAGATCTTAAATGTGTAATTTTTTTAAAATTGAGTGGGGGCAATTGCCCTGTTTAACACTAAGTGGCACCTCCGTGCCTCTTTTTCCTTCAATGTGTTTTCGGGAAGAAGGTCTATTTGAGTATTAAAAGTTTCAAAAATTTCTATTTCAACCTGAAATGCTTATATGGGTCATAAAATTTTGGAAACCATATAAATAATTAGTTCTAAATTAACTGAAAGATAATTACTTAAATTTAGAAATCCAATTGACAAACAGAAAGAACTAATAATTTAAAGGGCCTATTAACAATTAAAAAATTATTATATAAATTAAATTTAATAGACAAAACTACAAAATAAACTTAAATTAGAACTTTAAAAAATTGATATTTACTGTGATTCAAAATTTTCCTTTTTTTTTTCATATAATGAAAAGTTTTAGGATTAACTAATTACACAGGTATGAAACTTTAAGACTCATACAAAAGATGAAAACTTTTAATAACGGAAAAAGTTTAAAAATTTTATTACAGAAAAATGTCTATGGTGGGTTGAGAAACAATGACAAGCGGTATAAGATAGATTGAGTAGAACTAGAAAACCATAAAATTATACATAGTTGTCATTTATTCATAGTTGAAAATTTTGAAAAAGTATGTGGCATTTTATTTAAAATTTTTCATTTTTATTCTCCAAATTTTGCTGAGTAAAATTATGAGCACACAAATGTTTAAATGATTTAGAAAATCTCATTCTATAGCACTCATTTGTTAAAATGGAAATTTTTGTTTTATATATTTTAAAAATAATAATTTTTATGATTATAGAAAATGTTATCTCATCCCTCAATTATGCAACACCTCTTTACATTGATTGAACCAAAATTTGAAAAGAAAATAAAAAGATTTTCACAACTAAATTGGTATGTCATATTTGATTGAATAAGTGATTCTAGTGATCAAACCGTAAATGTTCATGTTTTGTACAACTTGATATGTTCTAGTACCGGTGGAATTACCTAAGAATTAAAGTGATGTTGAATGTAACTAAGCCATTATTGCTTGGATTCTTTCTATAGGTCTGAAGGTAACTGATTTTTTTCCCAATTTGATATCACAGAATGCTTAAGATAGACAAGGCATGTGGTCGAATTGGCTACAACTTAGTGTTTAGGTGCTTTAAATCAAATAGACAATGACTCGATCATTATTTATGAACTAGAAAGTGGCAAACACACGGTTGAAGTTGAGTATAGGAATAGTGATTACTTCTTCAAGAAAGAAAGAGTTGTTGATAAAGGGTTAGAACATAGTTATTCCTCGCTAATGCAGGTCCACCGATCAAAGGGCCAACTAAAAACAAAATTGGTGGTTGTTAATGAATGACCCCACTATGTGAATGCCTTTAACAATCCTGGTTCTTCTAGGGTGGTCACACTTAAGCTTGAGGCTGGTAATCAACAAAAAGGTCATGCCTAAGTTGTTCTAAAAGCTGAGCTACATAGAAAATAAAGAAATTCCACCTGCACAAGAAAACAGCTGACCTTTGTTAAATTGATAAGTAGTAAGCATGAATGACTAGAATAATCCTCAAATTTGATGAAGCCAATGATTAAATGTGTTTTTACCACATTGTTTAACTCAACAAATCACTAGACTTTATAGGTAAGCAAAGCATGACATCAGCCACAGGTGATTCCTGCTCCTCAGGTGTTCTATCATATTTGGCTAGAAATGGGCCCCAGGTAGCCGTCCCTCACTGGTTACCCAAGAAGCCACAAAGCTCATAAACTACAACTATTTAGGTGTTGGTCACCACTCAATGTTTGGTGCACTCAATGATCTTCTTAGGAAGTATAAGCCCTATTTTCTCTTTTTAAATGAAACAAAAATAGATAATCTTGCTATCTAGAAAAAAAAAACTAGCTTTAAATGGCTTCCAGTATGTTGTATGCGTTGATCCTATAGGTCAGCTTGAGGGCTTATGGGTAGGCTGGTATGGTTCCATATCTTGCTCCATGGCAGTCACTTGGACCTTCTTATTTTACTCCAGTTACAGGATAAACTTTGGCATGAATGGTATGTAAGACTCGTTTAAGTTATCCCATTATAAAGGAAATAATTATAGTATGGACACATATATATACTCTTTTAAACAGCATGAATTTTCTGATGTTGATATTAAGGGACTTTAATCAAGTTTTATTTTGGTGGGATAAGATAGGAAAAAACTCTTAATATTATCCAACGACTAATCAACTGTTTGACTTAATCCATCGGTTTGATCTAATTGAACTTCCACATCATGGACCTCGTTTCACTTGGACAAATAACCAGGACAGGGTTGACAACATACTTGAAGTTCTTGATTGAGGTTTTTGTTCTCAAGAATGGCTTGATATATTTTTTTATGGCAGTGTGCTTTCTAATCTCATAATTCACTATTAGATCATGCCTTTCACTTTTGATTGCATGTAGTGAAAAGCCTTTCTTTCTATAAGCCTTGGAGATTTGAATTTTATTATTCCCACCTTCATCTCATAGAATCATCAATGAGATCTAGTCTTCTCAAGCTATCGGTACTCCTATGTTCAAGCTTATAACAATGTGTAAGCAAGCTTTACCAAGACTTCATTATTAGAACAAGAACAAGGGTGGCAATATTTTTACATGTCTCAACCTGAAGCAGAGTTATTTTTTAACATTCAATTTTATTCTTTTTCTTTTGATTTCCAAATTCTTCTCCCCAGGAAAGAAAAGAATATCTATAACTTCTAAAGGTTGAAAAACAACTATAGCTACAAAAATATAGGGCCAATTAGGTTATATATGGAGATACTAAAACTATATTCTTCCATTAGATAACTAGAGTTCAACATATGCGAAGTCAAATATCTACCTATCAAGATGGAATCTAGAATTGGATTCAAGTTATTTTCTAAACCTGATAATTTGTGTCAAGCCATCTATGCAAATCACTTTTTAACAGTAGGGATTTGTGACTTAAATCTAAACTAAAAAAGATTATTTTACAATCATATGGCTTGAAAACTTTCTCAAGAAAAAATTGGAAAAACCCTTTATACCTTCCAAAGTTCATATAAGCACTTTTCCAGATTGAAAGCCATAAAGTGACCTAATGGGCTCCAAACTGTTTCTTATAAAAGTCACTAACAAATTGTTGGTCCATTAGTCGCTTGGGAAGTGTCATTATTTTTGTAGAACATATCGTAGTTAAGGCAAGCAAGTAGAACTTATATCACTCTAATTCTAAAAGTTCAACAGCCACGGAATATTAGTAACTTCCTCCCCATTAACTTGTGCAATGTCATCAGTAAGATTATTTCCAAAGCCTTTGGTAAGTTGAATATGGCCATTTTTTACACTTTCCAATATTTGGCTACTAGAATGCTTTTATACTCTTTTAGGTCATTTCAGCTACAAATAAAAAAAGTGAGCCTCATGTTTATATGGCCGCTCTAAAGCTTGACATGTAGAAAGCATATTATAAGATGAGTTGGAGTTTCCTACAATATGTTCTAGAACATATTGGTTTTCATGTTAAATGGGTTAACATGATTATGCAATGCATTAAGATAGTTTCATATTCAGTTCAAACAAATCATTGCACAACATATTGGTTTTCTCTTTTGATGGGTCTCCATCAAAGTGGCCATTTATCACCTTTTTATTTTATTCTCTATGAAGCAACATTTTCTTCATTTTTACACAATCGACATCATTATGGTGTCTCACTTAGGCTTATGGCTATTTACTTTAGTATGGTTATTACCTATTTATCCTTTGTCAATTACTGTCTATTATTGTTTTTCCTTTTATTAACACAATCATGGTGTTAAAAGACGCTCTTAAAGAGTACAAGATTGTCTTTGGCCAAGTTGTTAACATTAACAAGTAGGAATGGTTATTTAACAAAAATATCCTATAGTGACTCGGTGCATTTTACATGAAATTATTCATTTTCAGAACAATAATCAAGTGTTGAAGCAATTAAGCATCTTTTTTTATTTTGAATATTATAATTTAATTTTTTTTGGGGCCAATTATAAGGGCAATTAGGGTAGGGTTTAAGGTTTTAATCTCAAGTTTTAGAATTTAGGGTTTAATTTTTTTGTTTAAGCAACAAAGAAATTTATTACTAAAGGGTTTTGGGCTTGACTCGCCCTGTTTAATTATAGTACCCCTAATTTTATCGCTTTGGTGTTTAATGTATTTTAGGATTGAGAAACTTAGGCCTTTAGGGTTTAGGGCTTGTTTTCAAGCGCAAGTACAATAAAATTCATCTTAATGAGTGTCGATTCCCTCAAGCTCATAAGTCTTGATTTAATCTCTCTCTAGCTCGATCACCAAAGAAAGTCCTAACTCATTTACTATTAGTGTCGTGCCCAAAAAGCCAATCATGAGATGATTGTATTTTTCCACATTGAGTCATGATATTTTATTAAGACATTAATCCAGCAATTATGTTTGTTGTTCTGTTTCTACGTAACGTAATAAACATAATTGTAACCTTAGAATAATGATATTCTTAAACGTCCCTGGTCTAGTATTATTGTGGAGCGGGTTACAATAATACATAACGACTAGCATATGTGGAGACTAATATGAGATATGTAGTCTACATATGGGTACAAGTTGGAGAACTTGTGTACTGGACTGACCCACCATGAGAACACTACATGGATCATTATATGAGTATCATAAGTGATTCTCATAGTGATCATGGTATATGTAGTCCTTTGACATAAGATCATCAAGGTTCCCTACATGTGAGTCACATGCTTTGATACTTTTCTTTGTTGCTCGTAACTGAGTGAACTTGAAGGAGGTCATTGGATATGTCACATATCATGCGAAGGGATTTGTATGATCAAGATGGGATTTGTCCCTCCTATGTAACGGGAGTAATATCTTCGAGCCCCTTGATAGAGTAAGACTTAGAAAAATGCATGGTCATGCTCGGATGAGTTGATATAAGATATCAATGCCATCAGTTTAAGTTGGTCTACTCGGTAATCAAGAAACTAAAGATTGAGCTATACGAGAGTGACACATTCCATGTCTCGTGCTTGGTCTTGATATCTTGGACAAAAGGACAATGGCATATATCGATGATGATCATAAAGGTTTAGTCAAATTACCGATAATCTTGTCACTTGGGTAGCAATGATGTGTTGCTGGACATCGCTCATTGCTTATGATCATAAACATTTATGATCATTGCCAACGTAGTAAGAACCTATTGGGTAGCACACATAGAGCTATTTGGATCATTAGAGTACATGGGCTAATTATTTGGGTTATGGTTTCACAATAATTTCGTATTAATAATGGGCCCAAGAGTTGAGCCATTATTAAGCCCGAAATTAAAGCCTAATTGGATTAAGGCTTTGAAACCCATTAGGCCTTGAAGTTGAGTCTCACTATAAATACAACTTTTAGTGAGAAATTCGCAGGTCTCCTTACCCTAGCCTTCCAAAAGGACAGCCGCATTCCTCTCTTACAATTCCTTGGAGGACGCAAGCTAGCACTGCGAGCGTAAGAGAAACGCATCTGCCGGGACTTGTTGGAAGCGTGGTGATCTCGAGAAGCTCGTATGGATACCATAGAGAGCTTAAACACGTCAACTGTTCAGGTTTTATGATTTGACTCTACAGTTGAGTGAGAGATCTCAACCGAAAATTAGGTATGAAAATTTTTGAACACCCGGTTTACCCCATTTCACTTGGATCCTGGAGGGTTTCGGTTAAATTCCGCTACGCTGTTTGGCTCCCGAAACCCAACAGTAGTATCAGAGCTACTGGTGAAACCCTAAATCGAGATTGAATGTTAAATCGCATGATGTTATGTGTTCGGTTGCTTTTGGCCATGATTAATTAGATTGATTCATGATGCATGAAACCGGAACTCGTAATGAACATATAACATATTTGAAGAAACGACACTAATTGGTTAATGAGATTAGCCCGTAATTAAATGGTATAAGATACCTATATGGATTAGGATTCTTGCAATAGTTGCAAAAACCCTAACTTTGTTCGGATTCGGCCTGTTCGGGCACCGAAAGTAAGGTATTTTTGGTAGCTCGAATAAAGAAGTCTCAGGTGCTTACTTGCTCGAAATAGAAGATTTCGGGCAAAGAAATTGTAAGATAATTTTTTGCGCCGGGGGGACGCTGCCCCCTCGCAACCCCCCGTCCGCTGACTGATTAGCAGAACCACCGCCCGCTGACCGGCCAGCGGGACTGCCGTATACGAAGCGCTACATAAATAAAACTGGTTAATCAACTCGCAAAAATTGGCATGCATTTGTTGAATGAGATTTGACATGTTATGCTGATTGATGATTGTAGCATGGTGCATGGTTATAGCCCTTAATTGGTTGTATTTGTAAATACGGCCTGCGAGTCGTGCCTTCTCTTGTTACTCTCATTATACATTCTCTTCTCACCTTACTCCCCTCGAATGTAACTCAAGGTTTCTATTATTGATGTAATGGTACATTATGGGATCATCCAAGGTGGTATACCCAAGGATCATCCAAGGTGGTATGTCCAAGGAGGTGACAACAAAAGGGCAACCAAGAAAGGAAGAGAAGGAGCTTGTGAAGACCATTTTCTTTTTTTAGGCTTTTATGATATTCTCATTGGCTTGAGAATATCGCATAGTTTGGGCTATAGCCATGTCACGTTTATTGTCTTGTAAGCATGAGATGCATGTTTTATATTTGTATGTGATGCATGTTTAAGACAACCGGAGATAACAAATTGGTGAGACCAAAAGAAAAAACCCTCAAACAAATATTAAGTCATTAAATGTGATGCCTTCCAAATGTTGACACTCGTCAAGACTTTGATCAACATTAGGTGGGTTTGCCAAAGCAAAGCACCTATGTTTGTCTTGGTAAAACGCGATGGGATAATAGTGATATCCAAACTGTTAACTTTGGGTTCAACTTAACTAAGTCATCCTAATAGGATTAGGAACTTAGAGGCATAGAGTTGGGCTTAAGTTCATAAGATGAGTTTGGACAAGTGTTGTTCACCCAACTATCCAATAGTTGCATAAGATGCAATTAGCAAAGAGTTGCCTGCCTAAATAGCTATAACTTGAAAGAAGAGCCAAAGCTGACTCAAGTTGTGGTCAAATATGGATCTTGGCCCACTAGAATACCTTAGCGCATAGGTGTTTCAAAATAATATTGAGGGTTATTATTTTGAGGAAAATAGTTAGAGTATCGTTTAATAAAAGTCCTTATTAAATGAATTAAAATACATGGCTCTTACCACTGCATATTTACTGTTGTAGATAATCATGGCACAAAACACATCGGCACTTTCATTGCGATTGATCCTTGAGAAGGAAAAATTGAATGGGACCAACTTTCTCAAATGGTACCGAAACTTGAGAATAGTCCTCAAGTAAAAGAGAAAGGCTTATGTCCAAGAGCAGCCCATTCCGAATGAGCCTACTGCCACTGCTCCAAGAGCTGAAAGGGATGCTCACAAGAGGCATTCTGATGATATTTTGGATGTTGCATACCTCACGCTTATTACCATGGAATCTAAGCTTTAGAAGCAACATGAGAACATGGGGGCATTCGATATGATCGAACATCTCAAAATGCTTTTCCAAAAGCAAGCTAGGCATGAGAGGTTTGAGACCTCTAAGGCATTGTTTCAGTGCAAGATGTTTGAGGTAAGTCCCGCGGGTCCTCATGTGCTCAAGATGATTGGGTACATTAAGAATCTTGAGAGTTTGGGATTTGCTCTTCAGAAATAGTTGGCTGTTGATGTAGTCTTGCAATCGTTGCCTAAAAGCTACAGTCAGTTCGTCATGAACTATAACATGAATAACCTTGACAAGTCCCTCCCTGAATTGCTCAACATGTTGAGAACTGCTGAGCAAAACCTTAAGAAGGCTAAGCCCATTTTGGTGGTTCAAAAGAGCAAAGAAAAAGGAAAAGCCAACAAGAAGAAGAATAAAGTTAATGGAAAGTCCAATGCTAATTCTTCTTCAGCTACACTGAAACCAAAGGGTGATGTGGCTAAGGAAGGGAAGTGCTTCTATTGTAAGCAACCTGGACACTGGAAGTGCAACTGCAAGCTCTATCTTGAAGAACTTACTAAGGAAAAGGAAAGTAAGACTTCCACTTCAGGTATTTTTGTTATAGAGGCTAACTTTTCTACTTCCTCATCTTGAGTATTGGATACTGGATATAGATCTCACATTTGTACAAATGTGCAGGATCTAAGTAGAAGTAGAAGATTGGCCCGAGGTGAAGTGGACCTACATGTTGGAAATAGAATAAGGGTTGCTTCCTTAGTCGTAGGGACTTATGTTCTCACTTTACCTAGTGGATTAATTTTAGAATTAGACAACTACTACTTTGTGCCTACCATTAGTAGAAATTTGATTTCTGTTTCTTGTTTGGACAAGAAATGTTTTTCATTTATAATAAAGAACAAATGTTGTTCTATTTATTTGAATGAAATCTTTTATAGTAGTGCTCAACTTAGCAATGAGTTGTATGTTCTAGACCTCGAAGATCCAATCTATAATGTGAATACCAAGAAGGTCAGATTAAATGATTTGAACCCAACCTATCTTTGGCACTGTCGCTTGGGCCATATAAACGAGACCCGCATATCCAAGCTCCATAAGGATGGACTCTTGGACTCATTTGATTTTGAATCATATGAGACATGTGAGTCATGTTTGTTGGGCAAGATGACTAAAGCCCCATTCACAGGGGAAAGTGAAAGGGCTAATGACTTACTAGGACTAATACATAGTGATGTATGTGGCCCTATGTCTACACATGCTAGAGGAGGTTTTCAATACTTCATTACTTTCACTGATGACTTCAGCAGATATGGCTATGTGTATCTCATGAGACACAAATCAGAATCCTTTGAAAAGTTAAAAGAATTCAAGAATGAAGTAGAGAATCAACTCAGGAAGAGTATCAAAGTGCTTCGATCAGATTGAGGTGGAGAGTACTTGGATCGAGAATTCCTTGACTATCTAAAGGAGTGTGGTATAGTATCACAACTCATTCCACCAGGTACACCTCAATGGAATGGTGTATCTGAAAGGAGAAATCGAACTCTGTTAGACATGGTTTGCTCTATGATGAGTCAAGCTAACCTTCTAAACTCCTTTTGGGGATATGCTCTAGAGACAGCCATTTTTACACTAAACGGAGTTCCATCTAAATCGATTCAAAAGACACCATGTGAGATATGGAGTGGGAGGCGTCCCATTTTGTCTTTTATGAAGATTTAGGGCTGTGACGCTTATGTGAAACGTCAATCTTCTGACAAACTAGGGCCCAAATCTCAAAAATGCCTTTTTGTTGGGTATCCCAAATAAACAAAGGGTTACTATTTCTACAATCCTTCTGAGAAAAAGTGTTTGTTGCTCGAACTGGTATCTTTCTAGAGAAAGAGTTTATCTCTAAAGGAATTAGTGGGATGAAAGTAGAACTTGAAGAAATTCAAGAACAACAAGGAGATATCGAACCTGAAATGGAACCTGAACAGACACCACAAGATGTTGTGGTTCAAGAGTTTATTTCTGTAGCACAGCGCCCACGTAGGTCTGGTAGGATTCTGCGTGAGCCTGAGAAATATGGATTTCTCGTGACTCACACTGGTGATGTGATGCTCATGGATCAGGATGAGCCCACAACCTACCAACAAGCTATGTCGGGACCTAACTCTGAAAAGTGGCTAGTGGCCATGAAATCCGAGATGGAATCCATATATAAAAACCAAGTATGGACTTTGATTGACCCACCTGAAAGGATGAAACCCATAGGGTGCAAATGGCTTTTCAAGAAGAAAACTGACATGGATGGTAATGTGATTACCTTTAAGGGACGATTGGTTGCAAAAGGTTTCAAGCAAATTCATGGTATTGACTTTGATGAAACTTTTTCACTAGTTGTTATGCTTAAATCCATCTGAATTTTGTTCGCTATTACTGCACATTATGATTATGAAATATGGCAAATGGATGTCAAAACTACATTCCTAAATGGAAAGCTACTTGAGGATGTGTACATGACACAACCTGATGGTTTTGTTACTCCTGAGAATGCCAATAAAGTGTGCAAGTTGCAAAGGTCTATTTATGGACTGAAGCAAGCTTCTCGAAGTTGGAATCTTCGTTTTGATGAAGCAATCAAAGAGTTTGGTTTTATCAAAAATAAAGATGAACCTTGTGTCTACAAGAAGGTTAGTGGGAGCGCTATTATCTTTTTGGTGTTGTATGTAAATAACATACTACTCATCGAGAATGACATTTCTAAGCTACAGTCTGTAAAGACTTGGCTAGAGAAATGTTTCTCTATGAAGGACTTGGGTGAAGCAGCCTATGTGTTAGGCATCATGATCTATAGAGATAGATCTAGAAAGCTTCTTGGCCTAAGTCAAAGTACATACATTGACAATGTGCTAAAGAGGTTTAGCATGCAAGCTTCTAAGAAAGGATTCTTGCCCATGTCACATGGTATAACTCTTTTCTAGATCTCAGAGTCCGAGTACACCAGATGAGAGAAAGCGCATGAGTAAGATTCCATATGCCTCAGCAATTAGATATATCATGTATGCCATGATATGTACTCGTCCCGATGTCTCATATGCCTTGAGCATGACGAGTAGGTACCAATTGAACCCCGGTGAGAGTCACTGGACAACTGTTAAGAACATCCTTAAGTACTTACGAAGGACTAAGGATGCATTCTTGGTCTTTGGAGGTAAAGATGAGCTCATTGTAAAGGGTTACACCGATGCAAGCTTCCAATCAGATAAGGATGATTTTAGATCACAATCTGGTTATGTGTTTTGTATTGATGGTGGTGTTGTGAGCTAGAAGAGTTCAAAGCAAGAGACAGTAACTGACTCTACAACAGAATCTGAGTACATTGCTGCATCTAATGCTGCGAATGAGGCAGTTTGGATCAAGAAGTTCATCACTGAACTTGGAGTGGTTCCAAGCATTGCCGACTCGATAAAGCTCTATTGTGACAACAATGGAGCAATCGCACAGGCTAAGGAACCTCGATCTCACCAGCGATCCAAAAACATACTCCGACGTTATCATCTCATCGGGGAGATTATCGAGATGGGTGATGTAAGGATATGCAGGACTTCGATAGACAGCAACATTGCTGATCCGCTGACAAATCCCCTTACGTAACAAAAGCATGATAGCCACTCTAGGTCCGTTGGTATTAGATACATAGATGATTGGCTTTAGTACAAGTGGGAGATTGTTAGTGTTCTGCCCAAAAACCCAATCATGAGATGATTGTATTTTTGCACATTGAGTCATGATATTTTATTAAGGCGTTAATCCAGCAATTATGTTTGTTGTTCTGTTTCTACATAACGTAATAAACATAATTGTAACCCTAGAATAATGATATTCTTAAACGTCCCTAGTCTAGTATTATTGTGGAGCGGGTTGCAATAATACATAACAACTAGCATATGTGGAAACTAATATGAGATATGTAGTTAACATATGGGTACAAGTTGGAGAACTTATGTACTAGACTGACCCACCATGAGAACACTACATGGATCGTTATATGAGTGTCATAAGTGATTCTCATAGTGGTCATGGTATATGTAGTCCTTTGACATAAGATCATTAAAGTTCCCTAAATGTGAGTCACATACTTTGATACTTTCCTTTGTTGCTCGTAACTGAGTGAACTTGAAGGAGGTCATTGGGTATGTCACATATTATGCGGAGGGATTTATATGATCAAGATGGGATCTGTCCCTCCTATGTAACGGGAGTGATATCTTCGGACCCCTTGATAGAGTAAGACTTAGAAAAATGCATGGCCATGCTCGGATGAGTTGATATACGATATCAATGCCATCAGTTTAAATTGGTCTACTCGGTAATCAAGAAACCAAAGATTGAGCTATACGAAAGTGACACATTCCATGTCTCGTGCTTAGTCTTGATATCTTGGACAAAGGGACAATGGCATATATCGATGATGATCATAAAGGTTTAGTCGAATTACCGACAATCTTGTCACTTGGGTAGCAATGATGTGTTGCTGGACACCGCTCATTACTTATGATCATAAATGTGATTTATAATCATTGCCAATGTAGTAAGAACCTATTGGGTCGCACACATAGAGCTATTTGGATCATTAGAGTACATGGGCTAATTATTTGGGTTATGGTTTCATAATAATTTCGTATTAATAATGGGCTCAAGAGTTGAGCAATTATGAAGCCCGAAATTAAGGCCTAATTGGATTAGGGCTTTGAAACCCATTAGGCCTTGAAGTTGAGTCTCACTATAAATACAACTTTTAGTGATAAATTCACAGGTTTCCTTACCCTAGCGTCCCAAAAGAACAGTCGCACTCTTTTCTTGCAATTCTTTGGAGGACGCAAGCTAGCACTGCGAGCGTAAGAGAAACGCATCTGCCGGGATGTGGTGGAAGCGTGGTGATCCCGAGAGGCTCGTGTGGATACGATAGAGAGCTTAAACACGTCAACTATTCAGGTTTTGTGATTCGACTCTACAATTGAGTGAGAGATCTCAACCGAAAATTAGGTATAAAAATTTTTGAACGCCCGGTTTACCTCGTTTCATTTGGATCCTGGAGGGTTTCGGTTAAATTTTGCTACACTATTTGGCTCCCAAAATCCAACATTTACACCCATAATTAATCTTAGTATGTGAGCTATCTATGTTTAAAGATTAGGGTATTTGGCTCCATAAGTTATCAAGCGGGTTTTTAAGCCAACAAATTTACACCCAAGAATTTTATCCAACTATTCAAAAAATGGAAGATGAGTCATTCGTCACCTAACACTGAAAGGTAACTACATTCATAGATGGAGTGACTATTTTCATAAATTGAACAAATGAAGGGAGACTACTATCATAGTTGAAGTTACTAATTGGTTCAATTGCTAAAAGTGTAATGGTCAATTGGATTGGACTAAACAATTGAACCATTCACTCGATCCTTTACATATAATTACATAAAAGTCTAGAAAGGTAATTGCACGTTCAATCACTTGATGGGGCCATTCGTGACTTTTTAAGGTTAGTGTATGAATAATTCAGCCACCCCTTTAATGGCTGATTTTTTCAAAATCATCAAAACTCTAAATCTCTCTATTCAACTTTCTACATTTCATCAAAACACTCTCAGCTCCTCTTTTCATCCTCCAAGAGCTTCACCATCATGTTTCTACTAGTGGGACTAAGTTGTTGCTTAAATCTCTTCTTTATTTGGTGAGTTCTTATGCATCTTTTCTTCATTTTTTTTTCAAAATCTTAATTGGCCTTAATGGAATTTTTGTGACTTCTATGACTTCTATTTTTTGTATGGGTAATTTTATTAAGGAATTTTGATTTGAAAAGTTGCATTTTGTATTTAAGGAATTATATATTTTGTTAAAGAGTTACGTTTTTCCTTCTACTTTAGATGCAAAGATATTAGGATTTGACTATTTGAGAGATTTATATGCACAAAATTATAATTTTGAAGAGTTATATGCAAAGTGTGCAATTTTATGTTTTGAGAAGTTTTATAAAGTTGATGAATTTCTTGTCAAACACAATTAGTTGTGTATTCCTAAAACTTTTTTAAGGACTTTGTTAGTATAGGAAGCTCATGAAAGAGGCCTAATAAGGCACTTTGGTGTTGAGAAAACATTAATTGCACTTAAAGAAAAATTCTTTTGGGCGAAGATGGAAAGATATATGAAAAAGGTTTGTTCTAGTTATATTGAGTGTAAAAGGGCTAAGTCTAAGCAAAATCTTTATGGTCTTTACACTCCTTTATCTATTCCAACTCATCCCTAGACTAACCTTTCTAAAAATTTTATTATTGGACTTCCTAGAGCAAAGAATGGTAGAGATTCTATCATTATTATTATGCACAAGTTCTCAAAGATAGGTCACTTTGTTCCATGTCAAAAGACTGATGAAACTGTGCACGTTGCCAACTTATTCTTCAAGGAAGTTGTGAGATTGCATGGGATTCCAATGACTATTGTAAATGACCAAGATATCAAGTTCTTAAGACATTTTTTGAGTTTTGTAAAGTAACTTGGGTAGTAAATTGATGTTTTCTACAATTTTCCATCCATAAATTAGTGGCCAACTGTGGTAACTAATAGGATCTTGATTATTGTACTTAAGGCTATTAGCTAAAGAATCTTAAAACTTAGAATGAGGTTTGGCCACATGTTGAGTTTACTTGTAATAGGATGGTGCACAAAACCATAGGATATTCACCATTTGAGATTGCCTATGGTTTTAAACCATTAACCCCTATGGATTTAATGTGATATATCTAGCTTAGACGAAGCTAAAAAGGCAAAGATGGTCAAGGTAATGCATGAAAAGGAAATGTTGCAAATAGAGAAGAAAACTCAATGATATGCAATCTAAGCCAACAAATGAAGGAAGAAAGTTCCATATGAGCTAGGAGATTGGTTGTGGATTCATATAAGAAAAGAAATGTTTCCTACACAAAGGAAATCAAAGCTTCAATTGAGAGGAAATCAATGACATTGTTGACAAGTTGGACTTAAAAAGTGAGCATAATGTTAATGTAACATTCAATATTTCTGATCTATCTTTGTTTGATGTAGGTGATGTATTGAGGGCAAATCTCTTTGAGAAAGGGGAAATGATGGAGGACCAGCAAGTTCAGGAGCTTCAAGGACATAGAAGGACCCATTGATGATCTATACTAGATGTATAATAATGAAGAGAGCCAAAAACATGCAAGAAGTATTCAAAACCCTCATTTTAGAGCATATGGAGACCTACTTTTTCATTCAAGCTTTTAACAAGCCAAAAGGGTTCCAGGTGCCAAATTCACTCATTTATATCAATTTATTAAAGATCGAAGCTAGAAAAGACAAAAAACTGTGGCCAAGCATATGAGGCACAAGTAAAAGCCTTAAAGGCACATGAAAAGCACCCGAAAGGCACCCATGGAGCCCCTACTCACACATGTTAGAGCTCCAATCCATATTTTATGGATTTATCTATTTCATTCAAATTTTCTATATTTTTTTAAGGTAGAGAGCAGATTTAGGGCACATGTTAATAGAGGCACACGGATCATACACCCAAAGAGTGTATAAATAATGTGTTAGTGTCCTAGTGTTACTAGAATTAGTTCTATTGATTGTTTAGGGCTTTTATTCCATTTCTACTTGGTATGGCCAACTACCCTAGTTGGAGATACTTTAAATAAGTCTTTTATTTCGTAGGTTTAACATAGATTAATAAAGATTCAAGTTGCTTAGTGCAATTCTTCTCTTCCTCTCTCAACTCCTTGGTACATTAATGTTTTCTCTCCTTATTTTTCCAATCAAATTTCTACTATCTCCTTTGTGGCAATTCTTCCTCTCATCTCTAATTCTGTTTGTAACTTCCTTTCTTTTCCTCTCAATTAATTCTTATTCTTGGACTAAGTGTGAGGCATATACATTCAGGTTTTAATAAGAAGATTAAGTTTCTTGGGTAATAATCAATCCATCACAATGTAGTGAAGAGGCAAGATTGTAAGGATTTTTAAAAGGGAGGGATCTGAAAGGGGAATGGAGTAAGATGGGAAACCTTTCATAATTCTCATATTTTGTTATTATCTGATGATAAGATATTAAAGTTGTCAATTCAAAGGCCAACAAAAGTACTAAGAGCATACTTTTACTGTAATCTTTATATTTTTGTCTAAGTGGATTTTCTCTCATCTATGGATGTAGACCAGTTAAGAGTTGAATCACATTAAATTATTGTGTGATTGATTGACTATATTTATTGTTCCACTGCGCGTAATGGATAATTGGGAATTTTTTTCCCAACAGTCTTCATTCTAATCCTCTGTTAGATCTATGCTCAAAGGAACCTACCCCCAAGTGTAGAACCCGGCTATGTTGTTGAAGGGTCAGAAAGAGTAGGATTCTATCCCCTGGCCCTACTGGGTTTGTATTAGTTGACATTTTATCCATTCCCATTAGGATTGTACTCGTACAAGGCACATGAGCATGGCAAGATATAGCCTTGCATTCCTTATACCACCTAGATGTCTCAGTAAACTCAGCATGGGAGTAATATATCTAACACACTGGCCACCCCAGGTGAGCAGCAAACTCAAGATCATGCCTCCAACCAACGTGAGCATGAGGATGGTTAAGATGATGATACTTACGATTTAACCTTGTTCCTTTTTTTTAGTATTTAAAATCAATATTACAAGATATAAGGTCTATGCAGATACATTCATAGTATAGGGACAAGGGCACTACCAACTTATTGAGGATTGAAAGGTAATTGAACCAGTATTGAAGCATTGTAGAAAACTGGAGAGTAAGAGTAGTAGAGGGAATCAATCTTTGGCCTAGCCTAGAGATATGATATCCTTTTGCAACTTGAGCTCAGGCGGCGAGATAGCTCGGTCCTTTTGGTGTTTACATACTTTCATTTATTTAAGTACCTTATATTAAATTAACTTTTGTATTTTTGTTAAATTAATTTCAATTCAATTTTCATTTCATTAAATAATTAATCCATTTAAAACAATTACTTATCAATTTATTTAAAATGATTTTACAAATTGTAATTATGATACATACAATTAAAATAATTTAAAAAACCCAAATCTTAAACCAATGATTGGAATTTCATTCCCTTATGGGGCTACTAAGTTGCTCAGCCAAAAGTTTTCCTGGCTCTACCCCACTGGATGACCAACACTTTTAGTTACTCGGTGCAGTTGCCCTTTAGTCATTAGTTTATTGTGACAAGCACAATAATGACTGAGCAAGCAACTACAAGATCTTCTCTAACTGCTATTCGATTGATATGATAGTCATTTTTTTGCTTTAGTTTGGAGATTTATTAAACGCAAAATATTAGAGATAGAAATTTATTTAACTAAATAAGATCTAAACTTCTTGGGTTAATTACAATTTGCTCTATGTGGTTTAGGTGAAATTACCCTTTGTCCCATTCTATTTCAG
The DNA here is from genome assembly GCA_005392925.1 of Aquilaria sinensis. Classification (NCBI taxonomy): domain Eukaryota; kingdom Viridiplantae; phylum Streptophyta; class Magnoliopsida; order Malvales; family Thymelaeaceae; genus Aquilaria; species Aquilaria sinensis. The sequence continues at coordinate 146,995 of SMDT01001327.1, read as the reverse complement.
AAATATATAATTTGCCTCATTCATTTTAATACAACTCAATAGTAACTTCTGAAAGTTTAATTTAGACTGTATAGTAGTTATCTACATGTAATTTAAATCTGTATGATATTTACTTTACAATTAATTAACATTTAAAAAATACTGTTTTCTTAAACTATCTATTAATTGTAAAAAGAGTACTATACATATTGAAATTACTAAAATATTACTAATGTAATATTTAAATTAAAATTTTAAAAGTTGCTACTAAACTGTATTTAAAAGACATAAACAAAATATATAATTCTAAAACATAAGAGTATAAAGTATAATTTCATATAAACTTCGTAGGGTATATTGTAATTAATCCAAACTTCTCCTCACTTGCAGAATTAATTGTCAAACAATTAGACAACTGATGTACTCTAGGCATTATTTCTCTACGTATTAAATATATGCCAAGCATTTTTCCTATTAAAAGGCGTGCAGGGTTTCGAATAATTGGGCTGACTTTGGTAAGAACTCAATGTACTAAGGAATTGACAGAAGGCCAATGCAATTCGTTCCCGCTCAATATTTTTGTTTTGTTTAACGTAGCAAGTAACAAGACTTTATGCAGAGGAAGAAGTGTTTTTTTTCTTTTTTTTTTTATTTAGAACAGTATTAAAAAATATTTCCTTCATCTCACTATCTTTGCATCATTTAATTTTTTTGAATATTTTAACTTTAAATCTACTTAAGTTATTATTTATTTGAGAAAAAAATTAAAAAAATATATATTTAAAAATTATAAATCTTTATTTATCATTCATATATAAATTTTTTTATTTATATATTAAAATATTAAAAATAAAAAATTATAAATTAATTATTAAAAAATAAATGACGTAAAAAATTTAAGATGAAAGGAATATAAAATTTGCAGTTTATAGCTATAATAAGAGAATAATAAGAGAATGTCAACTTCTTCAAAATTACAATGCCATAAAACCTAGTATTAAAACATTGTAAGAATTTGGGAAGAAAAGGAGGAGTGGAGATTTAAACTTTAGTCATGAGGATTGATGTCTCTTTTACCGAACAAACTAGGCTAGTGGTACAGTAATGTATTTTTCATGTGGGTGGAAATACATCAAGATTTGGACAATAGTCAGTAAATGTTAGACAATAAAAGCTTATAATCGGAGAATGAAAATCTCAAATAAGACTCCGGTTCACACGTTCACACTAGATTAACAAATAAAGCACCACTACAGAGTGTCTAATATAATATTATGATTGTCATTTTTCGAATTCTATCATCCAATTCTAAATTACAATTCTCCCTTGGTAAATCTATAAGTCAAAGCAAAAGGAGTTGTACAACCCTAAGTATGAAGCACTACATCCATTTTAAGTTCTATGCAGCATTTTAGTTTTTTAGTTTAGTATTTGACTTGAATTTATTTATATTATTTTTTATAAAAAAATATTTTAAAAAAATTATACAATTTAAATACATTTAAATTAAATCTAAATCAGAAAATTGAAATTAAGTACGAGAACTTGGACTATCGTGTATTGAATTTGATTAAAGATTTTATATATAGTGGTAACTTATTTGAGAAATCATAAGGGCGCCAAAAAATAAAAGAAATCAAGAGATTTCCTTTTTATTATTTTTAAGACATGCCAAAATCCAAGCTGGGAAGAACTGGTGGGTGTCCCACGTTTTCTGGCATAGCTAGGGTCGGTCTGTCACCATTTTCTTTCTTTCGGCGATAATGGCCCCGTTTTCTCCAGCCTTGTTCCCATTTCCCCTCCAATAGACTCGACTGACCTCCCTCGGAACACTGGTCCCTCATAATACAATCATTTAGACGTTTTCTTATGTAAAACTGGAATTCATCATCATGATTTAAAAAAAATATATACTTTGACACAATTTTCAATTTAAGTACTTTGGACTTTTCAAATTCTTTCAAAAATTTTCTTACTCTTTTATGATTTTTATTTTACTATTTACATGTTCTTTTTATTTGTTACTCCGTATAGCCCAACTTAACTCGAAAAGAAGTGATTTTTTTATTTTTATTAATATTTTTTACCATTCCAAAAGATTCTAGTAATATTTTCTTTTTCTGGTAAGATCAAATTTTAAAAAATGCATAGGAATACCTCCGGAACATTTTTTTTTTTGTGAAACGACCATAAGTTTCATAATTGCTTTTGTTTTATGTAAAAGAACTATAAAAAAGAAATTTTTTTGTTAAAATATTTGGAAATGCTTCTTTTTTTATATTAAGAAGAATAACAGAAATTTACAAAAAGATATATACTATTATAGTAATTAAAAAAAATACACGAGTCAGTTTTTTCAATACCAAAATAATACTAGAACCAATATTGTACGATATGTTATAAGAAATAAGGAGTTTAAGATTTGAACGCTGAACCTCTCTCATGTCCCTTATAGCCCTTAGTCACTAGACTAAGGAGCTGCTATGAAATATTTCAAATTAATCACATGAAATGTTAACTTTTGATGAAAACATAAAACAATTACACAAGTTGCCCAATAAAATTTGCTCACAATTGCACTCTTCTCCACTCCTCTGAAAATGCACGCCATTTTTTTTTAAGATAAAAAACCTAGTAAGGTTGGGCTAAAAGATCTTTTCAGAAGTAACAATTTTTGTTTATGTGAACTTATTTTCTTCATAATATGTACACCAATTGAAGGACAATAATTTTTTTCTTGGGTATAAAAAAACAACTAAGGACAACACATTAAGGCCCAGTTCGTTTAAAATTAATGGGATCCCATTTTTTTTTATTCGGGTCGGATTCTCGCGGGTTTAAAAAACCCGTCCAATAATCATCTCAAATCACCCTTCTATTTTTGATATATTTACAACCTATGCCACCCGACTGAAACCCCGTCGTCCTGCGGTTGGAGCTCATCGTCGCGCCAGACCAAGCCCCAGATCCGATTCTCCTTAGCCTATTTGCGTGGATCCCAGCTTGCGATCGGCACAAGACGCGGTCAGCTTGCGGCGACAAGAATGGTGAGTGGATCCCAGCTTGCGATTGGCACACTGATCGTCCCGCCGGACCAAGCCCTAGATCTGGTTCTCCTTAGCCTGTTTGTGTGGTCCTAGCTTACAATCGGCACAGGACGCGGTTGGCTTGCTACGACAAGAACGGCGCATGGATCCCAGCCTACAATCGGCACATGACGAGTTTCGACTTGCTGCGACAAGAACGGAGAGTGTATTCGGCGGTCAGACGAGGAATCAAAGTGTGGGGTACGGTGGACGCAACTTGGGGCGGGTTGTCGGGCATTGGGTTGGGCTAATGTCGGTCGCTGGTGGGAAGGGATGGTGAATGTGGTAGGACATGTAATAAATGACAACTTAGGGGTTAAGGAGCAAAAGTCTCACACGGGTTAAACTTATCCGCCCACGACCTGCGTGTGACCCGGTATTTATGGGCTCAAATTAATACGGTTAATGGGAAACGAACTGGCCCTAAAATATCTAGGAAATACTTTTAGCGACTTCTTTGCAAAACCTAGTACCTTTATATATTTTTTCTTGTTTTACTCTAGAAAATATGAAAATGTTTGTGAAAAATATACTCCCTTCATCCTATAAAGAAATACATTTTTTAGATAAGAAGATTAAGTTGTATGTAGTTTATGATATTTTTTTTTTCATTTTTATCCCTAAAATTATAATTAAATTATTTTTTAAAATTATGTGCAATAGGAATTTAAATAATGATAAATAAAATTTTGAGTAAAATCCACAATATGTCACTTAACTTATTTTTTTATCCTAATTGGGTACCTGACCTTAAGATTATTCTAGCGAACTACCTTTTTTCTTATCGCATGACCCATCCATGTGCTTTACGTTAATTTTAACATTAAATTGGATGGAAAATGATGATATGACATTAAATAATACCAAAATAAATTTAAAATGATAACTTTAGTGCTCAAATTTTTTCAATCACTAATTCTAGCCCCTGAACTTCCAAAAAATTAATTCTACCCCAAAACCCTAGCCCTCAAAAGCTGCTTTCCTAGCAGTTGCTACCAATGGCCCTCCACCCAATTGTCACTGGCCGCACTCCAGCCATTAATCTCGTCATTAGCCACCCTCCAACTGACCGCCCAGTCATCTTCTAAGAAATCGCTAATCTAAGCTGTCACGGAATGGGGCCCCAGTGCCCCAAAATCTTAACTTGTAGGCCCTTAGGGACTATGAATCCTACATAGTTACTATTGGCTAACTATTACTCGTCAAGATAAATTAAAACAATTTATATGCAACTAGTTTCTTAGCCTACCCAGTAAAAGACATGCATGCTTTTGTCCTGGCAATGCAAACGAATAAGTAAACTATTTGTTAAAAACATTGCTCGAGCATTTCAATTAAAACATACTCAAAACATGCCAAGACAGTGAAATGCTAGTTACTTCGACTTCAAGTAATAGTCTGTGCATACTTAACACCACTAGAATGCACCCAAAAGTAACTAGATGGTTTTACATGATAATGTGTCCTAATAGAGGCAATACCTTAGTACACAAGGTACTATATACATGAGACAAAAACCTAACTAAGATCATCTACTTGAGTCCCACCTTTAAGCTATCAAAGCTCCAAGTGTAAGCCCTTCCGTAGTCCTTGTGCACCACTTAGCCTCTACACTGTAAAGGCATAAAACTTAGTTAGTACATAGTTTATCCACAAGTAAACTTAGAATCACGAGGATTCTCAAGGAAGAATACCTACAAAAGATAAAGCTTAGGCCACAGCTATCATCTAGTTATTAGGCCCGGGGTTAGAACCTGCACAATAAACTTAAGGGAATGAGTACATGAATGTACTCAGTAAGGGTCCCTTGGGGTACCTGCAAAGAAGATAGCAGCAAGCCAACATGCAACCATGACAAATAAGCAAACAGACAATTAGTCAACCAACAAACAAACTCAAGCAATAACAACATGTAAGATATGCAATGCATGAATGTATGATATGAAATTCACATAACACTTGGGACTTCCTGCACACTGGGTGCCATAAGCCTGCCGTGAGCTCAAACGGCGGAGGTACTTGAGACACTGGCCCTCGTATCCCGGGTACTTTACCTCCCATAAGTCCCACCTATGGGTTTTAGAGTAGGTCGTCACCTCCTCTCAAACTTACCCACCTTTACCCTTAATTTATTGTACAAGGTAGCCATCCAATGTGGTTTAACTAGCCAAACCCTTAGAGTTTAGCTTAGAGCTCCATAGTGGCTCACTTACTAAACCAAATGGATCGGTTGGGATCTACTTAGGTTTCCTTTTTATTGACCAAAGGTCTATGACATTCCACTCAGCCAACAAAGAGTCTGAAAACCGACTTAATCCCCTTAGTGCTCACTTAGGAACTTGAGCACTTTAACTTCCTTAGCCACCATTACTTACTCTTCCTTAACCACACCACTTAGCTACCACCTAAATAATGCATAATTCCCAACTTAGGAATGAGTTCTAGACCCAACCGAGGCTATGGAACATCTTAAGTTAGCCTAGAGATGAAAACCAAGAGTTTGAGACACTCTTAGGGTGCCTGAAGCTTGGGGGCAAAATGCCTTGGCGGCCCCGTTAGCGACGGGTAGCCAAAGGCATTGACGCTCGGACAATTTTGGCATCTCTTGGCGACGCGTCCCCAAAATGCCGTCGCTACTAGCAACGCATCGCCAATGCCTTTCCAGCATTGCACGTCAGCATGCGACCTTGCACGAAACTTGCTCAAACTTTTTCATCCCAAGCTAGATTTCTATGTATTATTTAAACTAGATTAACTTGAACCCTTACCTCAAACTCAGCCACATGGGTCTTGTTTCTACTTTATTCCCACACATAACACTACATTTCTATGTATTATTTAAGCTAGATTAACTTGAACCCTTACCTCAAACTCAGCCACAAAGCAAGAATCAAAGCACAAGCCCTCCTTAGCTCAACCAAGCTCTCTTGAGTTCCAATCCTAAAACCAACGTGATATGGCACCAATAACAACAAACCAAGACCATTTCTAGCTATGGAAACAACTTAGAACCAGCCCATAAAAACCCAAGAAGCTTACCTAAGGTTTCAATTCCAAACAAGCATTAAAGAGCTAGTTGAAGCAAGAACACCAAAATGAAGCTTGAGGCTTCTTGTAAACACCTTGGGGCCTTCAAATTTGATGAAAAATTGCAGAAATGGGAAGCTTTAGAGTAGAAATTCTAGTAGGGAAAGGAAGTTACGAAATTTTGGGGAAGGAACCAAATGGTAAGGGAAATCAACTTACCCAAAAATATACTAACTCCCCCCCACTAAGGCACACTTCCTCCACTCTTGCTCCTTGACCCATAAATTCTCATTTGTTTTAATTTGGTCACCAAACTCTCAACCCAAAACTATCTTTCCTTTTTTCTAAAGGATGCCCAAAAGCCTCTTACACTTGGCCTCTTGGACACTTTGGCCATTTAAGACCTAAATGGCTCAACTAAACACTTAGAGCAACATTTTCCCCAAATCCTTCAAATACGATTCTAATAGCTAGGACAACTAATGGTCTTGACTTAACTAAGCCAAATTTCTGACATGACCCTAATTTCATCAAAATTATAGTCATGCTTCTAACTTGAGTCAAAATTACCATTTTACCCCTTTTTGACTTTAAGGTGCCAAACCACACTTAGGAACTCACTTACTTAGTTAAGCTTGCCTTTCTTGCTTAACAAGGTACTAACTTGAGGTACTTAATTTAATAAAAACACTTAAACAAACTAAAAACAAATACTTACTTGGTTAAGACCCATCTTTAACTAGGAGAGCCATCACATGAGCTTTGGTACAAAAAACCAAGCTTCCGACTTTTCTCATTATGGTCAAATTGAAGGCGTGTTTGAATCTCAAGTGTGTCGCGAGATCTTCAACAGAGGGGGATTGTGTAAGTGATTCGTAAACCCTAGCCAATGAGATCTTCATTTGAGGAGAACAGCGGCCTTCTCTGATGATGCTCTTTCTCTTGGAATTTGTGAGCTGGTCTATGTGATTCAAGATCAGGAACAAGATCGAGATCTTTAGATCGTAGATTTCTTCAATCCTCAAGCTCGATCATCCCAAATATGTCGATCCCCAAGCTCGGATCACAAATTTCATCGAAGATGGCTAGGTGGTTTGTTGGAAGGCGGGGTTGGTAACTGGGTTGGTTGCTAGAGGGCGAGCAGTGATGGCTAGGGTGAAGACCATAAAAAATAGTTTTGGAATTTTAGGGTTTAAAATTATTGATAAAAAAAGTTAAAGAACTATAAGTGTAATTTTAAAATTTATTTAATGTTTTCTTTTACCACATCATCATTTTTTGCTAAACTTAACCTTGAAATTAATTGAAGATACCTAGATAAGATGCATAATAAAAGGTGAGTTATCTCGCTAGAACAATATAAAAATCAGGTATCTGTTTAAGACAAAAAAAAATTAGGTGACTCCTGATAAATTTTACCAAAAAAATTTCTATTGAGATTTTGTATAACGGAAGCTTTAATGAAGATTGAAAAAAAATTCCTTGTAAGATTTTGTGATGTAAGAATCTAAATGACTGGTTGATGTAAATAGGATGTTAAAAACTTTTCAAATAAAAAAACGCTTTACTTTATTAGAATGATTCAAAAAGAAAAATGTTTTGTTTTTTTTATTTGCGAAGGAAGAAGTTTTACTATTTATTAGAAAATTATCAATTGATAACCGAAAAAATAAAATACTTCTTCCATCATACCTTATTTGTAACATTACCATTTAGGCGAGTCCTACAACAACAGGGCTTTGGTAGTGTAACCGTTCGTCATGATAATATTTCGGCCGGATAACTTGATTGTCGATCACAGATCCCACGCCACAATCGGATGTTGGGAAAGACCGAAAGGCTATATATCGACCGGCTCGAGGCAAAAAGAGAGTGGTAGAGTAACAGCGGTCAGCCAGTTATTTTTATGACCGCCCAAATCCGAACAGTAGATTTCGTGACGATAATGGACCCCGCCATGGAAAGACATCCACTGACGGTTTTGAGAGTTCACTACCAAAGCTGACATATGCTCCGCCTCATCACTGTCAATGGTTAAATCGCATGGCCCCACCAAATATTATTCCTTTTCCCAACTTCTCCCTCAGGTTTATGTGCATTTACATTTCACCCCTCATCTTTTCAGAATTCATGATTTCCCTCGCATTTTGGAAGTCGACTTGCATAAATTTTGGTCAATATAGCGTTAAACAACTCTTCTTTTGTCGTTTATATTCTTCCTTCTGTAATTTTTTTCCCCTTTCTACCGTCTCAAATTTGATTATCAGAATGAAAACAGAAGCAAAAACATAAATTACACGCACAAATTATTACATCAACATTACAAATTAATATATCAACATTGTACTTGTCTACTATAGGAACACTATTTTTGACAAATGTCAAAACCATTTTATAAATGATTGTATTTTTAATTCTTCAAACGCGCAAAATCAATATATCAGGTATCAACATCATTCTGGCCAAGGCCTATACAGCCAATACCTCGAGGGCCCAGGTATCTAATGCTTTAAATGTCCAAAGATAAATACCACTTGTCCATATTTTATTACATAATAAATTATTTTTTTTAAACAAGCAACGGTCAATATTTTCAACTGTCATATAAAATTAATTATAAAAGGGGCAGGAGAGTACAATTAAGTTAACTCTGAGAGGAGGATGGATGAAATGAATGAAAATAGTGACAACTCCAGAGACAACTCCGAAACAGAAAAACTAAGGCCTAAATGCATTGGTTGGTCCCTCAACTTTGCTCACTCACACAAGTTAGTCCCTCAACTTTGAATCATAATGACTTAGTCCTCAAACTTTGATAAACTATGCCACTTAGTCCTCAAACTTTGATAATCTTTGTGGATTAGTTCTTTGGTAGATGGGAAATGTGCACGTGTTGTCAAGTGATTGTGACGACATTGGTAAAGGGCTACTAGTCGAGGTTAAGAGCAGATGGTGAGGGTGGATTCAATGGTGATGGCGGCTTCAATGGCAGCAGGGAGGGCGTATTCAATAGCTTTGGGAGTAGATGGTGAGGGTAGATTCAAGGGCGAGGCTGAAGGCTGATTATCCTCCAACTCCTTCTCATTCTTTTCCAAATCCCGCATCTCCTTAAGCTTTTTGTCAGGCTAGCAGGGAAGACGTCAATTGATGGTGAAGACTTCCTTTCGACTAGATAGTCCTCAACGATGACAATGAGGGTGGAATCGATGGCCTATCTAATCAAATTTGATGATGATGGTGATGGCCAGGGTGGATTCACTAGCTATAGGGAGTCACGTCTTTCTTTGCTCATACTCTTTCCCAATCTAACGGTCTACTATTTTCCAATTCGAATAAGTCTAAACCATCTGAATGATCTCTCTTCAGTAACGAAAAAAAGCAGATAGTTCAAGAGATTTATGCATATTTTGACTAAATAGTATATTATTGACTAGATCTAGAGGTGAGTATTATTCGAATAAAATCAAAAAGACTAATTATATCTAGATAAAATGGTTATCGACTTCTTTTATTGTTCAGTCGATTTAGATCAAAATTGATTTTCATATTTGGTTATCTGATCAGTTATTGGATCATATACTTAAAACTGAATAAACCGAATAGACTGAATAGCAATAAATATTTTATCATTATCCATAATGACCCTACATATATAAATTTATTTCCTACTAATTTTTACCATTATCCATATTGACCATACATATATAAAATTATTTCTTACTAATTTTGGACTATATGTTGTCTATTTTTCTTTAATTTTAGATATGAGGGATAAAAATTTTAATATGTATCTTATTTTTTTTCATTTACTATGTGTTCAGGTCTTAAAAAGAAAACTGAATAAATTGAACCAAATAAACCGAAATATAATTTGGATAGTTTGAATCAGTTTTGACAAGTAATTAAGATAATTCAAATACATTTTATAAAAACTGAAAATCAATCGGATCATTATGTTTTGATCGGTTCCAAATCGAACCAACCAAATGCTCATTCCTAACTGGATCTAACATTGAATTTTTTTCCATTGAAGTCAGGGAAAAGAGGCCAACAGTGTTGAGGAAGAGGCTAACAATGCTGCCAAACTAACACCGTCAACCATTCCGTACAAATTGAGGGACTAAATCGATCAAACTTTCAAAGTTGTTGGACTAAGTCACACTGTCTCAAAGTTAAATGACTAACTCACTTGAGTTCGTAAAGTTGAGAGATCAAAGGTGCATTTGGGCAAAAACTAAACACAACTCACCAAACCAGGTATGACCATATGGTTAAAATTAAAATTATTTTAATTTCATATTTAGGTTTTCACATTTTCAAAAGAAATATTATTTCCATGTTTCTTTTTTTGCTCTCTGAACCAATGAAATCTGAAACAATACTTAGAATAATTTTTTTAAGGAAAACTTAATTCATTTTTATGAATTTTTCTTTACACATTAAAATAATATGAAAAAAAATCGTTTGCTTTTTACAGAAAAATATTTTGAAAGTGCTTTTCAGATTCCTTAAATTGTAAATTCATGAAGTTTTTATATAAATTTTGAACAAAATAATTGCTATATATAAAAATACAATTTCTTTTTATAAAAGCAAGACTATGGTGTTGAGGTGACATTTTTATTAGCGTTAATGCATTTCATTGAAAGAATGGCAATTCTTTTCTCCCTTAAATTTATCTTGTTTGTATGCTTATTCTTATTACAAAAAAAAAAAAAGAATCAATGACTATCATCAATAGGGGATCAATTAGTTCGTTTTGGGGTTAATCCGAACATAATGATTCAATTGGATTTCAGTTTTTATAAAATATGCTCCCAAAATAAATAATAAACACTTTCTATGAAATCATTCAATAATGAGTAAGGCAAATATGTCTCCTACCTTTTATGACTATATATATTTATATTGCAATTCTTTTCTCCCTTAAATTTATCTTGTTTGTATGCTTATTCTTATTACAAAAAAAAAAAGAATCAATGACTATCATCAATAGGGGATCAATTAGTTCGTTTTGGGGTTAATCCGAACATAATGATTCAATTGGATTTCAGTTTTTATAAAATATGCTCCCAAAATAAATAATAAACACTTTCTATGAAATCATTCAATAATGAGTAAGGCAAATATGTCTCATACCTTTTATGACTATATATATTTATATTTTAATATTTCAATTCATAGCCTAAAATAAGTATGAATACATTAAATTCCATCTCTCCTCAAAATTGGATATACGTACAAACTCAATGTACAAAAAAAGTGAGGAATTTGTAAAAATAATATGTGACATATGTATAAATGAGATCACCTATATGTTATTGATATATTCAATAGTATGTATGAATTCAACCCCCCTATAAAATAACAAATATGAACATGTCAAATTTATTTCTTATCAAAATTTGAGATATGTATAAATCAAACAACAAATATATATGAAACTCGATATATAAAGTAAATGATGGATATGTACAAAAACATGTGATATATGCATAGAAATGAGATCAGAAATATTTTAAAAATATATTTAATTATATGTATCAAATTTATATTTTATAAATGAAATAAAAATTAGGATAAAAATTAAATTATTAGTAATAAAATATGGATATGCACGTACAAATCAAACAACTAATGGATATTTTTTTTTATGAGAGATTTGTATAAATTATACAAGATATGTGTACAAATAAAATTATGAAAATTGTCATTAATATGTATGAAACTTAATATATAAAGTAAGTGACAAATATATACAAATTAGATAGCAGAATTGTTATTGATATATTAATTTTTTTTGTAAATAATTTTATGATTTCTTCAACATTATTTTTTACATTTATACATATGAATACAAATTTTAATTTAAAAATAAAAAATGGGATAAAATTAGGTAAAAAGAGAAATATTAAGAACAAAAAACCTAATAAGGCCAAAAACTTCTGAAAACACATACTAGTGCATTTTTTACTTGCGACTTTCTCTTTCTTTTTGTGATTAGTGGCGATGACGACAGCAAAATAGAGCATGGGGCAGGTTGGTTCAACGTTGTAAGGATGGTGGTGTGGTAGTTGTAGCAAACCTGGGTGGTAGCAAGACGAATTAAAGGATGGAGGAGGTTGGGCTTAAGGGTCACAGCCTTTTCTTTTCTCTTTCATATACCAATAGCGTCTCGGCTTAGCACTTTTGTGTGAGAGAATAATGTGGGTGATGTTTGGGGGCGGGCGATGAATGGCAAAGATGTTTGAATAGCTAGTGATGACTTAAAGCTGGTGGCAGAGGAGAAAGCAGAAAGTCCGAGGAAGGCTAGGGTTGGTTAAAAAGATATAAGAGGAATTTCTAGGTGTATTGTCAACGCACGCTTCAATAATGATCATAGGATTATTTGATAATTAAAATTCCTAAATTTACTTGAAGTCAATTAAATATTCTCTACTTGAAAGTATTTGAACGAAGTATGTGAAAAAGTGCAGGTCATGGGGCAATAAGGACTAAACTGTCAATTTTGGTTAAAATTTAGGAGCTAAAATTAGTTTACTCCTTTATTTATTTTTTTCTTCCTGCATTTAACAAAAGGTCGTGTGGCAGTTGCGTTGAACTTGGGTGGCAGCAAGACAGACATATGGGTGGATAAGGTTGGGCTAAGGGTCTTGGCCTTTTTTTTTTTTTTCCTCTCTCTCATACCAATGATGCCCCCAACTCAATGCTATGAAAGAGGGGAACATAAATGGTGTCTAAGGGTGGCAATGGATGGCAGAGATGCTTGAGCGGGTAGCGATGGCTTTAAGGTGATGGCGGAAAAGAGTGCTAAGAGTCTAAGGAAGGCTGGGGCTGGGTGAAAGGACATGAGAGAAATTCTTCAATTTGAACAAGGGAAATATGGCAATTTCACCAGTGTAACGCATGTACAATTGTACATTAGGCATATTTTTTACCCACGCTTCAATAATTTGCTTACAGTTAATTGAATACTCTTTACTTGAAACTATCTCAATGAAGCATATGAGAAAGAAAAGTTGTGGAGCAATAAGTACTAAAGGGTTAAGTTTGGCTACAATTTTGGAGCTAAAATTAGTTTGCTTCTTTATTTATTTGTTTCCTCTTGCGCTTAATGAAAGGGGTGTAGCAATTGTGGTGGACCTAAGTGGTAGTGAGATGGCGTAGGGGTGGAGGAGGTTTGGCTCGAGGGTTATGGCCTTCTTCTCTCTCTCTCTCTCTCTCTCTCTCTCTCTCTCTCTCTCTCTCTCTCTCTCTCTTTCTCCTTCTCTTTTTTCATACCAATGATGTTTTAGCTTAGCGTTCTAGCAAGAGAGGAACGCGGGTGACTTTTGGGGGTAATGACGGATGGAAATGATTCTTGAGTAGGTATCGATGACTTCAAGGTAATGGTGGAGGAGAGAGTGAAGTATTCATTGAAGGATGGGCTAGTTGAAAAGACATGAAAGGAATTTTGTAATTTGAATGTGGGTAATGTGGCAATTCCATCGGTGTGGGCACATATGATAGGGCGTATTTTCGACCCATGCTTCAATAATGGTCATAAAATTATTAGAAAATCAAAGTTCCTAATTTTACTTGCAATCAATTAAATATTTTCTACTTGAAACAATCTCTGCAAAGTATGTGAAAAAGTGCAGGACATGGAACAATAAGGATTAAAGTGTCAATTTTGGAAAAAAATTAGGAGCTAAAAGTAGCTTATTCCTTTATTTTTTTATTCCTTCCCGCGCTTAAACCAACCCTCTCCTTGCCTTGTTTTTCGCACTCAGCCCACCTCCATCTTCCCCTCCAAGTGATGGTCAAATTTTCTGCCTTGCTTTTTCTCTCCTTCCTCAGAAATTCCCATCCTTTTCAAATCATTTTCTTTCTTTCTTTCTTTCAAATTTTATCGATGCCCAAATCTTAAACCCCACTATCTCTCCTCTGATTTTATCTCTCCAGAAATGGAACCAATCAAATCCAAGCCCATCCCCTGCAGCAACAACAGCGCCCAGAAGAGCAAGCTCGCCAAAACTTTCCAGAAAGTCATCAACCTCAGAACGGCTACCAAGATCGCCTCTACCAACGGTATCGGAATCTGCGTCCTCGCTCCCCAGAACAAGTTCCAGGAAAAGGGTTCAGACGATCACAAGAATGGGGGAGAAGGCAAGGTCAGGCAGAGGGCGGTCTTGGAGGCGCTCGCTGCTAAGCTTTTTGCTGGCGTCACCGCCATTAAAGCTGCATATGCCGAGCTCCAAATGGCCCAGCATCCTTACAATGGTGACGCAATCCAGGCGGCGGACCAGGCCGTGGTTGAAGAGCTCCGGACGCTCTCTGAGCTCAAGCGGAAGTTTCTGAAGAAAGAGCTTGATCTTTCGCCGCAAATCACGCTGATGCTTGCCGAGATACAGGAGCAGCAGAGCTTAATGCGGACTTTTGAGATCAGCATTAAGAAGTTGGAGTCTGAGGCGGAGCTCAAGGAGTCGGAGATCGCTTCGCTTAAGAAGCGGCTTGAAGAAGGGATTTCGTCGAACAGGTTGTTGGAGAAGAAGCTGAATGCGAGCGGGCCTTTGTCGATGTTTGAAACTTTGCAGTTTCCGAGTTTGAATTCGGCCCATTTCGTTCAATTTCTTCATTGTGCCGTTAGATCCACAAGAAGCTTCGTGAAATTGATGATCAGAGAGATGGAATCAGCGAAATGGGATCTCGATGGGGCGGCTGGAGCCATCGATTCTGACGCCGGATTAGCAAATTCGAGCGACAAGCTCTTCATCTTCGAAGCTTTCGTCTGCAAAACGATGCTCGAAGGCTTCGACTCTCCGGATTTTTTACTGAACAAAGATTCTCCGCCTCCGAGTCTCACCCGCGAGCAGTTCTTCGGCAAGTTCAAAGTTCTGAACCCGGCGAGCTCCGTGCGATTCTTGACCCAGAACCCGAAATCTTCATTCGCGAAGTTCACTCGGCTTAAGTACTTGAATCTGGTTCACGCCAAGATGGAGTGCTCGTTCTTCGGGAACCTGAACCAGAGGAAGATGATGAACTCAGGTGAGTTCCCGGACACTTGTTTTTTCCGAGCTTTCGCGGAGATGGCAAAGAGGGTTTGGCTGTTGCACTGCTTGGCGTTCTCTTTGAGCGACCAAGTCTCGATTTTTCAAGTCAGGAAAGGCTGCAGATTCTCAGAAGTCTACATGGAAAATGTGGGCGACGAGGATTCGCTTTTCTCCGGCGAGATTGGCGACGGAAACCTCGACATCCGGGTCGGGTTCACCGTGGTTCCTGGGTTCAAGATTGGTAAAGACGTGATACAGAGCCAAGTTTACCTGTCGCCGGTGATCACACCGCCGGTGAGTCGGTGAATTTTTTATAGATTTCGGGATCATAACTGTACAGCATCAAGAAATATTCACTCGCATCGATCTCACGCGCCGCCGTCACAAACTGCTGATCAGCCCAAATCTCCGTCAGCTTATACTATGATGAGATTTAATAAGATCACTATTTATAACCGTCGAGATGAAAACTTGTGACCTCGCGGTTATACATGTTGATCTCATATGAGGCTAATCTCACCATGAAATGAGCCATCTTACCCCTTCTGGCTTCCGAGGCGGGTGGGTGGCGCTCGAGGTGGCGCGTGAGGATGTGTGTGGACTAGGGTTTAAGCTGTATTGAGTGTTTGGGACCCACAAGTGGAAGATGACAGGAAAACAGGGAGAAAAATGTGAGAAGGAAGACAAAAGTTGTAGTGTCGCTAATACTATAGTATGTAATGGTAGTATATTTAGTTACTATAGTATGTAATGGTAGTATATTTAGTTTATATATATATATATATATATATAGCGTCGAGCAATGTATAATGTTGGTGGCATATTTTAAGAGTAATAATACTAATTAAGATGCCGAAAGAATGAGAGACAAAGTCTGCAACTTTGGCGTGGGATTACAAACATGTAAAATATTTGCTTTAAAAGCTTAAAGTTTAAAGCAAGTCCCTTAGCTATCATTGTCTCCGCTTTGGTGCTTTCACTGACCGTAATCTGGATTTGCTACCTTCTCCTTCAGCTTCTTTTCCTTTTTTGGGTCCTCTTCTTTTCTCAATGTTTTCCCCCGTAAGTATAAAACTTGGGTTATGGGCATGTGATGTACCACGGACATGACAGACGTCTAATAATGTGGGTTAAATATAAAACTTGGGTTATGGGTATGTGATGTATCATGGACATTCCAGATGCATAAGTGTCGTCTTATAATATGGGTCTCACATGTGGTTTAAGCATTGCGTGGCACAAATGAATTTTTGAAATCCTTTTTTTCTCTTTATAGTCAAAGAGATTTCGGTAGGATGTAATTTCACTTCCTCTCAGATAGAATGGTTTAACTTCAAGTCACGAGAGGTACTGATAATTACTGTGTCCTCCTTATGATTTGATTCCAAGCATTGTTGCCAAACATCTATCATGATGAGGGGGAGAGTAAATGTCAAAACTATGAGGATAATGCAATAGTTAGTGAACTTCAACATGATTACATGAGATTCAGTACTAGTAGTTATGTTCTAGACTAAGTATGTAATATTTGCTGCAATATTTCAAGGGGGAGAAGGGAGACAATAAGTTTGGTGGTCTTTTTTTTTTACTTCTAAGGATGCTTCCATCCTCCTATGTTTGGGGCAGCATTGTTACTTTTGCAGCCGTCTCTATAGTAAGGCAAGCAAGAGAAATGTCTGTTTTTTTGAAATTTGAAAGAACTGAACCAATATTAATAATATTTTTCGAGGGAAAGTGTTGGAGGCTGTAGTTTAACCTCCACTCAAGTCCTTTACAACAAAGGCTTTAAGTGTCAATCATATTCAATTGAATAATATGAATGTGATTGTTTATAGTCCTTTTTTGTCCGCTTAAATCATGATTTGGTTGCAAAATTGGGTTTAAAAAAAAAGTCTAATGAGCTAAGCTAGATAGTAACTTCCATCAAGCATCAAGCATTAATCTTTAAAGAGAAGATGTATTTACCAAACAGAAAAAGAAGACAAGATTTCTCAGTCGATCTTCAAAGAGAAGATACTACAAGTTTTGTGGATACTTATGGCCTATGAGTAAAAGTAATGAAACTTAATCAGAAAGCTTGCTTTGCCCGGAAGTTTTAAATACTCCATATTTTTTGAAAAACGAAAAAAAAAAAAAGCAATTTCGGAACGTAGAAATACGAAATTTTTACCCCCCAAAAAATAATACTGTTACAAAATTTTCAGAGGTATTGTATTGGAGTGGGTAAATATTTGTGTTATTAGGGCTGATGTGTTTGTAGGTGGGGAGCACTAAAGAGGCAGAAACAGAAGACACATAATGACAGAAATGGAATCGTCAGATTGGCTGTAAGATGTATTAGGACAGGCTGAACAGAGTTCACGGGACTCTGCACCCAAAGCCTGGTTGCCTCACGTCCTTTTGTTTTTGGCTCTTAGCTAATCCCCGCTTCCATACCAAAGGACTATCCACTTACCCGTTTTTGATGATTTCATCACTTTGGTGCTACTACTTTACCACTGAATCTTTCTGGTTTTTGGGTAAATTAAACCCCAACCCACAAACATGGACAGAAAATCACATGGACTGTATGATAAAGTGCAGCTATACATAAAGCATGACAATACGATTTTGTTCCTTTAATTGGTTATTAGTCACAAATATTTTGTTTACAACATAGGGAATATGATATCTTTCAAACACCTAGACCCTAGTATACTTGTTTCTATAAGGTTTTAATCCCCTTATGCTCCTCAAACTTTGCTGACTTAGAACTCGTATTAGGGGTGAGCATGAATTGGGTAAACCCGAAATTCAACCCGAATCACCCTTATTGGGTTGGGTAAAAATTAATCATAGTTCGTAGGTTGGTTCTATTTATAGGAGAACCGACGGTTTTTGGGTTGGTTCTGATTCCATATAGAACCAACCCGAGGTGGAACCAACTTCGAGATATATATATATAATTATATAATACAAATTATAGTATTACTTATATATATATATATATTAAACTTTTAAACTGATGTCCCAAATTAAAACAGTATGAAAGTTGTGAGATCATTTACGAAATTTTTCTATATTCATTTAAATCACTTCGCTTCCTAAACCGATTACTCCTAAGTCATTTTTCTTTCGATCTTCCATTCCAGGCTATTCTTTACGACATAATCATCATATTTTTTTTTCATTTATGAGCCATGTGAAACTAAAAATTCATGACATCTATACTAATGCCCTGAGGCATCTTTGTCTAATGACATGGTGGGTTCCGAGGGAGCTTCCGAGGAGGGAGAACGTCTGACGGAGAGATTCCCCAGGTGGGAAAGTACCTGAAAGGCTCAGAAAAAAGCGTTAGGAGGTCCCCGGGATGTTTTTCCGGGGAGGAGCCTCCGACGCCCAAGTTAGTGTCCTGATAGTGAGTAAAGTAGGGACACTAAATGGATATATAATCTGGCCTGTATATGTTTTCTGCTGTGCGAGAGTGCCGATGGAGAGATCTGGATCCTTTGCCAAGTCCTGTTTCCCAGTATTTATAGAAGTACCTGGCCCGTTCGGATCCTGACACGTGTTCGGTCGGATTCTTTCTGTGCTTTTTGGGCGTAGGGAACAGGTAGCCGTTTGTAGGCTCCTGGTTTTGTGGCCGAGATGGGACTTGGATGACGTCAGTGTGTCAGGCCGCCGTTTCAGGCAGCGTGTGGGCGCTTTGTCAGAGGCTCCTTAAATGCTCATTAAATACTCATGCCGTACTCCCGAAGTCCTTTGGGCGAGGTCGCCCTTTGGTACGGACGCCCTTCTTCGGGAATCACGCTAGTGGCTCGGGGAGTTCTCTAGCTCGGGAGTTCCGCCTTCGGGGAGAATCTCTCCTGCTTTCAGTAGCTGGTTCTTTTCTCCCGAAGGCAATATGTTCGATTCCCCGAGGGAGTCAGCAACACATTTAGATAACCTGGCGTTTTAGCCGAAGTACTTACTTCATCGTGCTCGACTTCGCTTCTGCCGAGGTTGATGGCAATGCTTCTTTTCGAGCTACGCCAGGCTCCTCGAGCAAACCTTCGGGGAAGTACATACTGGAATAGGCGAGAGCCCTGCGGCTATCACAGGCCCCCCTCGAAAAAGCTGAAGTGGAAACTTCGGTTTGTTCGCTTTCTGAGGGCCCCTCTTTGGGCCTTGAGTGCAGTATTTGTTCCGAAGACGGACCTTTCATCCGAAGACGTAGGCTTTTCTACCATAGCCTGTCTGTTGGTGTCTTCGAAGTAACCTGCTTTCCAGCTTTTTAGGTCTACGCCACGTCATGCGTCAGGAATAGGTGTGTCAGTCTGGAATGACACGCCTAAGGATGAGGGGTGTCGGGACACACATCCCCCCTTTTGGCGCGATGGTTGACACGTGGCAGCTTGTCATTGGTGGGATTGTGTTGTAACGGCAGGCGCGTCTTTTTAGGCACAAAAGAGCAGTTATGGCGACGTTTCGCCTTCGCAGAGCATTTATGACGCCGGTTTGCCTACCTCCCTCGGCCTATATATATGCTCATTTCCGTCATTTGTCTCTTTTGCTTTTACTTTTGCTCTGGTTTTCCTTCTGCTTTCTTCTGCTTTTAGCGGCGGTTCTTTCACCTGAGCTTTTTTCCGGTCACATTTCACGACGACGTCTTCACTCCCAGATTTCAGCAAAAGATTTGGTGGGTTTTGATTTCCAAAACTTTTTGTTTTTCAAAGTTTTCCCGAAGTTCGTTTTTGCCTTTTTCCGAACTCGTTTTTCAGCCAAAAATGCCTATTCCTGAAAGTTGGCACCCTCTTTTGTCCCACCCTTGCTGCACCACTCCTAAAAAATTAGCAAGGTGGAAGAAAATTTTTTTCCTTCCTTCGTACGCTATTACGAGGTTGCCAAGTTCTGACCATTACAGCTTCTCAAACCATAGTAACGAGATTACCGTTTTCCGAGCTCAGTTGAAAGCCGGACTTCGGTTCCCCCCTCCGAAGTTGATTTGCGACTTTTGCCAATTCCATGGCATTGCCGTAAATCAACTTCCTCCGAACTCGTACTGCTATTTCAACGCCTTCCTCTGTATGTGTGGCGTTTTCAAAATAGAACCCCACTTCGTCATTTTTATGCAGTACTACAAGCTCTACGTGGTCCCGAAGGGTGGCTTTTACTTCATGCTACCTCGGGGATCCGGGAGCAAAAAGTATATGTTCACCTTCGCCAGTAAGGACAGCTGGAGAGGGTGGCAAAAAAAGTTTTTTTTTTCTGAACATGGAGGAGGCCTGGTCGCATGTTCCGACCAAGTGGGCTCAGGGAAGGCTGGAGGATGACGTTGTAGATCCGAGGATACCGCTGACTCCCGAGTTGGCTTCCGTATTCACGGATTTCAACGGACGTATCCGAGCCGTCGCCGACTGGGGTCCCGAGGTCCCTTCGCGTTCTCTTTACCCCTTCCCCATTAATTGGAGGCTGATGACCGAGGAGGTCCTTCGGGAGCTAGGGGTGGTAAAGGAGCACAAGACGGGCCTCGAGATGCCGGCTCCTGCCATCGCTGGGAAAGATTCCTGGCTAGTGCAACTCCTTCGGGAGGAAGTTTCGTTCGAAACTTTTTATGAGAGTAAGTTGTTTTCTAATCTCTTTGTTATAACTTCGTTCTGGACTCACACTGATGTCTTTCTTCTTTTTTAGAAATGGGCGAGGACACTGCCGCCTTCTACAAATCCCTTTTCCTCGGTCAATCCGAGAAGGGTGAGCAGACGAAGAAAGCCGTTTCCCGAAGGCGGAAAACGACCGGGGCTGGGCCTTCGGCTAAACGGGCGAAGAAGACCATTCCATCCGTTCAGCGAGAAGCTTTCGAGGAGGCTAGCGAAGAGCCGGAGGCTGCCACCGTCCCTCAGCCCGAGGTTACTGCCGAGGTCCCTCCTCAGAGTCCTACCCCGTCGCAGGCTCTTCTGGGCGCCGTGGTAGAGGCCCCTTCTGCCGAAGAACGGCGCAAAAGTAAAGGCAAGGGGATCTCTGCAGAGGAGGTCCCAGATCCCGACGATGATGTGGTCGAAGTGCCAGCAGGTTCGTTTTGTAATGTCTTGCCTTAATCCAACTTTCTGTTTTGAGGTTTACTTGGCTTAATCCAGCTTTCTGTTTTGTCGTGCAGAGGAGTTGCTCACTCCGGGTTGGGCAGCTGAGCATGCAAAGAGAAGAGACTTTCGAGACGCCGGCATCCCGAAGGGAAAAGTCCCGAAGGAGCCTTTCTGGACGTTTACGGAGGACATGAATTTGTACTCCGAAGATTGCCAGCAAATGGCTAAAGAGATCTCGAAAGGGATACTCACCGAGGCCTCCTTTAAGGCCATTGCCGAGGCTCACCCGGGCGACGATTCTCTTGCCGCGAAGCTTTCCGAACATGCCGCCCAGGTATACTTCGCGCCTATCTTTCTTCATTGAATTTTTTCTAAGTGTTTGGTTTTCTCTTTGTCTTAACGACCTCGCCTTTATCCTTTTGCAGCTACTGGGGTATGCCGGCTTTCTCAGAGTTCGGGTGGCGAGGCAGACGGCGTTCCAAGCTTCGGCCTTAGAAGCCTTAGAAAAAACTAAGGCTATGTGCTCGGAATTAGCTGTCAAGAATTTGCAGCTGGCCCAAGCTGCGGAGAAGGAAGTTGCCACCCTTCGGGATGAGTTCCAGAAAGAAAAAGAGGAACTTTTGAAGGACTCATCCCAGAAAATTTCTAACCTCGGCTCCCAGGTGGCGGAGCTGATCTCGGCAAATGAGGCGCATCAGAAAGAGAAGTCAGAGGCTGAAGGTCTCCTGGCGAAGGCGCTTGCTGAGAAGGCTGCGCTCCAAGCCGAGGTTAATGCTTTGAAGAAGGAGCCGAAGAAGAAGTCGAAGGCACTGAAGAAGGAGATCTCTGATCTGCAGAAGGACCTCGAGAAGCTTGAGGTTGAGAAGGATAAATCTGACCATATGACCAAGGTTAGTTTTCAGGATGGGTTCTGTCTTGCTCGGCACCAAGTCCTTCAGAGATTTCCAGATCTGGACCTTTCTTTCTTGGCGGCCTTGAACATTCCCGAGGGACCTCGGTGGACCTGGTCTAA
This sequence comes from Aquilaria sinensis, assembly GCA_005392925.1. Taxonomy (NCBI): domain Eukaryota; kingdom Viridiplantae; phylum Streptophyta; class Magnoliopsida; order Malvales; family Thymelaeaceae; genus Aquilaria; species Aquilaria sinensis. Next base: position 124,821 of record SMDT01001327.1, on the reverse strand, counting down.
GATTGATCATCTGAACTTGCCTTCTTCTATTCCGGTGCAGAAGGTGGTGGAAAAGGACGCAGGAGCTGATGACTCCCGGGACGCCGAGATTCCTTAGCTTGTTCTAGGATCCTTTGCCTTCTTTTTCTTCCTTTTTCTTCTTGTAATTTTCCTTCTCTGTAAGCAGTCTTATAAATAAAGATAGAATTTCGGCTAAGTCTTTCTGTGTGAATTTTTTCGTTTCTCGCCGTCCCGAACACGTTTGCTCCAGAGACTTCACGAGACGATCACCAGACTTGTTTAGGCTATTGCCTTCTGCCTGAAAAAAACTTTTATACTTAGAAAAAACTCTTTCTAAGAAACTTTTGTACTTGGAAATTTCGGTATCTTGTACAATTTTTTCCACTAAAGGCTTTAAGCATAGAACTTTTTTAAGGCTTCCGAATGCCAAGTATTTTTTAGTTCTACGCCTTCGGCATCACCGAGTTTGTACATTCCTTTTCGTACTTCGGCCAGTACCAGGTAAAGACCTTTCCATTTTGCGCGAAGTACGCCGTGGGACGGCCTTCGGGGGCCAAATTCAGCCTTTCGGAGACGAGGTCTCCTTTCTTTATCCCCTTTGGCCTTGCGCGTAGATTTATGGCCGAAGCTACTCTTTGCTGGAAGGCTTTTCTTCTCAGCTCGGCTGTTTCTCTGTGTTCGCTGATGAGGTCCAGCATGGTTCTTAGGCCGAAGTCATTGCCCTTTTCATCAAACACTTGTACTCGCACCGAAGGTCGTACTGTTTCTATTGGGATGATGGCCTCTGTTCCGAAAACAAGCGAAAAAGGGGTTCCCCCTGTGGCTCTTCGGGGTGTTGTTCAGTAGCTCCATAATACACTCTGGAGTTCGCCTGGCCATTTCCCTTTTGCTTCCCCTAGCCTCTTTTTCAGACCATCTTTTATGGTCCTATTAGATACCTCTACTTGGCCATTGCTTTGAGGATGGGCTACTGGGGCGAAATGCATCTTTATTCCGAGGTTGTTGACAAAGTCCTGGAACCCTTTGTCTATAAACTGGGATCCATTGTCGGCCACCAGTATCCTCGGTATGCCAAATCTGCATACAATGTTCTTCCATACGAACTTTTGCACTTCTTTAGCTGAGATAGTTGCTAATGGTTCTGCCTCAACCCATTTAGAGAAGTAGTCGACTGCGACTACGCAAAACTTTACGCCCCCAGGTGCTGTCGGGAGTGGCCCGATGAGGTCTATGCCCCAAACTGCAAAGGGCCAGAGATAGTCGGCCGAAGTTACCGTTTCCGAGGGTGCCCTCTGGATTTTAGCTTGTCTTTGGCAGCTGTCACATTTTCGGACGAGCTGTCGGGCATCCTTTCTTAGGGTAGGCCAAAATATCCTTGGCGAAGTACCACCGCGGCGAGGGCGTCAGTTCCAATGTGTGAACCACAAGTGCCTTCGTGAACTGTTTCGAGGATCATTTCAGTGTCCTCTTCGTCAACACACCTCTGTAGCGGATTGGCGTATCCCTGCCGATATAACTCTTCTCCAATCAAGAAGAATCTTCCGGCGCGTCTTCGCACCTTTGCCGCTTCATTGGGGTCTTCGGGGAGGGCGTTGGTTGCGAGGTATCTTTTTATTGAATTCTTCCAGTCTTTTCCCGAAGTCACTATGTTCAGTACTTCGATGCTCGGGCGGTCTAGTACCTCGGTATGCGTTTTTGGCTTTGCCAAGCAATCTGCCTCGGCATTTTGTCACCGAGGCACATTTTTTATTCGAACATTGTCGAATTCTCGAATGAGCTTAGCCACGAGTTCGTGGTATTTTGCCAAGGTTGGGTCCTTTGCGCCGTAGTCTCCTGCTGTTTGTCGAACTACCAGCTGGGAGTCACTGTGAGCCTTCAAGTATCTTATGCCAATTTTCCTGGCCAGGCGCAACCCTGCTATGAGAGCTTCATACTCAGCCACATTGTTGGTGGCGTTGAAGCTGAACTTGATGGCCTTTATCACCTCTAGACCTTCGGGTCCTCTGATAATTACCCCGGCTCCTTGGTGTTCGGAACCTGAGGCTCCATCCACATGCAGCGTCCATTCTGGCTCATCTTCACCGAGATCTGGATGGCTGTCTTCGGTTATGGGTACTTCGGCGATGAAGTCTGCCAATGCTTGAGCTTTAATGGCTTTTCTGGGCTCGTAGGTAATGTCATGTTCACTCAGCTCTATGCACCATTTGGAAAGTCTTCCCGAATGATCAACTTTTTTCATATCATCCCGTAGAGACAGACTACTTCGGACGATAATGGGGTGAGCCTGGAAGTATGGCCGCAATCTTCTTCCTGCTAGCACCAAGGCATATATGGCTTTTTGGAGCAATGGATACCTGACCTCGGCGCCGTGTAGGGATTTGCTTACGTAATAAACTGGCCATTGCTTCGACCCTTCCTCTTTCACAAGGACCGAGCTTACTGCTTTTTCCGAAACAGCGAAGTACAAGATGAGGGGCTCTCATTCACGAGGTTGTCGCAGAGTAGGCAGTCGAGACAAATAGATTTTAAGTTCTTCCCAGGTTTTTTGACAATCCTCATTCCAAGGATGGCCATCGTCCCCGAGGTCATTTTCTCTTTTTGCTGCCTTAGTAAGGACTTTAAAGAATGCCCGACACCGATCTCCATACCTGGAGATGAATCTGCTAAGAGAGGTTATCCTTCTAGTGAGTTTCTGCACATATTTCACTGTGACGGGAGTTCGGAATTCAAGCAGAGCTTTAATTTTTTCTGGGTTAGCATCAATGCCCCTTTCTGATACCATGTACCCCAGAAATTTTCCCGAGGTCACGCCGAACACGCATTTTTCGGGGTTAAGGCGAATTCCGAAGATTCTAAGTTGTTGGAAGGTTTCCTTTAGATCTGTGACGTGGTCGTTAGGCACCTTACTTTTGACTATCATGTCATCAACATAGACTTCCATGTTCCTCCCTATTTGGTCATGAAAGACTTTACTCATCAGCCTTTGGTAGGTGGCTCCTGCATTTTTGAGCCCGAAGGGCATCCTAGTGTAACAATATGTTCCACCTTCGGTGATGAAGGCAGTTTTCTCTTCATCCTCGGGATCCATCCTTATTTGATGATACCCACTGAAGGCGTCGAGGAAGCTTAGGAGCCCATATTCGGCAGTTGAGTCGACCAACTGGTTTATCGGTGGGAGAGGGTAGGAATCTTTTGGGCAGGCATCGTTCAAGTTTCTGAAGTCGATGTACATCCGGAGATTACTACTCCCTTCTTTTGTAGCAATGACCACATTGCTTAGCCATTCGGGGTACTTGACCTCCCTAATTACATTTGCGTCCATCAAGCGCTGTACTTCGGTTTTGACGAATTTACTTTTGTGGACCGAGATGCCTCGTTTCTTTTGCCGGACAGGTTTTGCTTCCGGATTTACTTTAAGGCTATGTTGTATTATGCGAGGGTTTACCCCTGGCATATCCTTTGGCGAGTAGATGAACAGACCTTTATTCATCAGTAGAAAGGATACAAGGTTTTTCTTGTCACATTCGGCCAAGTTTTTCCCTATTCGGGTATTTTGGCCTGGGACAAGTTCTATTTCTTCCGTTTCTACTTTTGCGAACTCTTCCGCCCCGCCCGTTTTTGGTTCTTCGGTCGGTAGAGTCCCTCCTACTGTGGTTTGTGCGAAGTTGGCTGCTGGGGCCTTTCGGGCTTTGACAAACATCTTCCTGACCTTGGCTTGGTCGATGAATATTTCGGCGTCTCCATCCTTAGTGGCGAAGGTGACTGTTAAGTACTTCACATATGGGCGAATGTGCAAATTCCCTTGTGTTTGCCTTCCGAGGATGGCGTTGTACGAAGAAGGGACATCCATGACGATGAACCTTGTCATTGTGGAGGCAAAAATTTCTCCTTTTCCGTTGACCGGACTCCCTCTCATCATCAGGGGAAGGTCGATCCAGCTGAGGACGGGCAGCTCTGAGGGTCATATTCCAAAGGTTGGCGAAGTAACAGGCTTAAGGTCGGTGCTGGATATCCCCAAGCTTGGGAGCAGATGCGAGAATAGGACGTCGGCGTTTGATCCATCGTCAAGCAATACCCTTTTGATGTCCCAATTTCCTATTCTCGTCATGACCAACAATGGGTCGTCATGAGGGAAGATGACGGATGAACCATCTCTTCGGGTGAGTTTTTTCGCTGGGCTTTGGCACTCCATTGTTGCTATTTCCCTAGCTTTCCTCTTTTTTCCCGAGGATGGCAGTCCAGTGGTGATGGTTTGTATTACCCCCGCCGAAGGTGGGAGGCGCTTTTTTGGACTTCGGTTTCTCCTCCTATTAGAGTCATACTCCTCTTCATCAGCCTTTCCTTCCTCATCTCTTCTTGCCTTCGGCGAAGGCATTTGCAGATAGCACCGAAGTTGCCCTTGCTTAATCAGCGACTCAATATACTTTTTCAACTGGAAGCAGTCTTCAGTGTCGTGACCGTGGTCGCGATGAAACTGACAGAACTTCTTCATATTCTTTTTGTTGTCAGCGGTCATCGCCTTTGGTCGCTGAATCTGGGACCCCTGTTTCTCCATTGTCATGAGGATGTTGGTCCTTGTGGTGTTCAGGGGTGTAAAGTTCGGAGGAGGCTTCCTTCCCTTGAATCTTCGAGGTCATCCTGTTTGCTCTGTCGATTACTTGGCTTGCTGGGTTGATCCTTCGGGGTGGGAATGATCGTTCTTCGGCCCCCCCATTCTTAACTCTTCGGCTGTCATATGCTGCTCGGCCCTTCGGAAAAATTCGTTGAGCGTGTCCGGGGGGTATTTGGAAAACTCATAAAACAGCTGCGAGTCCCTCCAAAGGCCCCGTATCATGGCGAGGATGAGTATTTCTGGCCGAAAGTCTGGAACACTAAGGGTCTCTCCGTTAAATCTTTCGACATAGTCACGGATGGTTTCCCCGTTCCTCTGTGCTATGTCGAATATCTGTATTGGCATCTTCGCCGTAGGACGACTTCCAATAAACTGCTGGGTGAAGGCAGTGGACAGCTCATGGAACTCTCTGATGGTTCCTGGAGCCAGAGAGTTGTACCATGCTGTAGCAGGGCTGGCAAGAGTAACCTCGAAACATTTGCATAGGGTGGCATCGTCAGCCCCGTGCAACACCATGCTCCATTTGTACTTCGTCAGATGGGCCTGTGGATCTGTTCGGCCATCGTACGTTTCTAGCCGAGGTACCCGGAAGTCACTGGGCATGGCTGCCTCGACTATTGTTCGGGTGAACGGTGACTCATCGCCACAGAAAGTTTCAGATAGTCTGGCCCAGACAGGTTTGCGGGCTACCTGTTTTTCCACCCTTTCCAACCTCGCAAGCATTTTCTCCATGAGGACCACAGCACTAGGTTCTTTTTCTTGGTGGTTGTAGGTTTCTGGGAAGGGAGATCGTCGACATCTTTTCGGGGATGGACTTCGCCGCCGAGGAGACGGTGATTTCGCCTCAGGCGACAGGCTCCTTCGGCGTGGGGTCTTAAGTCGTTTAAGTCCCACTGGCCCCTTAGACCGTTCCCCGAAGGGCATGTTCTCTATCGAATACTCCTCACGTGGATCTCCGGTTTCCGAGCTTCGGTGAGGGGATCTAGGACTTTTCCCGCGGGGAGGTGTTGGCGAGGAAGCCTTCTGGGTCTGGGCCGGTTGCGGCCATCTTTGGTCTATTTGTTGTGTCACTTCGGCCACAATGGACCGTTGTAAGTTGCGCAGAAAACTCATGGTTACGACCAGAGGACGTTCTTCCTCCGGCAGAGAAGTCCCTGGAAGGGGTAGCTCGGCAGCTGGTTGGACTTCGGGCGCGGACGAGGACTTCGGGAGTGCCTTGTCCTTAGAACGCCTATTCTCAACGACAGCCACCTGAGGGTGGGTTCCCACAGACGGCGCCAAATGATGGCCTGAGGCATCTTTGTCTAATGACATGGTGGGTTCCGAGGGAGCTTCCGAGGAGGGAGAACGTCTGACGGATAGATTCCCCAGGTGGGAAAGTACCTAAAAGGCTCAGAAAAAAGCGTTAGGAGGTCCCCGGGATGTTTTTCCGTGGAGGAGCCTCCGACGCCCAAGTTGGTGTCCTGATAGTGAGTAAAGTAGGGACGCTAAATGGATATATGATCTGGCCTGTATATGTTTTCTGCTGTGCGAGAGTGCCGATGGAGAGATCTGGATCCCTTGCCAAGTCCTATTTCCCAGTATTTATAGAAGTACCTGGCCCATTCGGATCCTGACACGTGTTCAGTCGGATTCTTTCTGTGCTTTTTGGGCGTAGGGAACAGGTAGCCGTTTGTAGGCTCTTGGTTTTGTGGCCGAGACGGGACTTGGATGACGTCAGTGTGTCAGGCCCCCATTTCAAGCAGGGTGTGGGCGCTTTGTCAGAGGCTCCTTAAATGCTCATGCCGTACTCCCGAGGTCCTTTAGGCGAGTCGCCCTTTGGCATGGACGCCCTTCTTCGGAAATCACGCTAGTGGCTTGGGGAGTTCTCTAGCTCGGGAGTTCCGCCTTCGGGGAGAATCTCTCCTGCTTTCAGTAGCTGGTTCTTTTCTCCCGAAGGCGATATGTTCGGTTCCCCGAGGGAGTCAGCAATACATTTAGATAACCTGGCGTTTCAGCCGAAGTACTTACTTCGTCGTGCTCGACTTCGCTTCTGCCGAGGTTGATGGCAATGCTTCTTTCCGAGCTACGTCAGGTTCCCCGAGCAAGCCTTCGGGGAAGTATATACTGGAAGAGGCGAGAGCCGTTCGGCTATCATATACATTTTAGGTTTTGAAAATAAAGAAAATAGTCTTAAAGACTTAGCTTTTTATATTGAATGTCATACCAATGTTAGAATTACATAAAGAAAATAAAGTAAACTGGTTGAGATGAAAGATCTCCATAAGCAACTCTTTTGAATCATTTTGGTAAAAACAACATTTTAAACTCTTTTGAATTATGTTGAATATTTCATAAAACTGGTTATGGATGCAGTTTTATTGAATTTTGGTGTTGTTATAGGTATATAGTATAAACCAAAAACCCCGAGAATTAGAACAAAAAAACCCAGAACCATGGTTTTGATTCTGTTCAGTTCTTGGTTCTCGGGTTGGGTAGAAAAATTTTAGAGCCGAAACTATTTCGAGTTGGTTCGGTTCCACTATAAAACCGAGCCAACCTGACCCATGCTCACCCCTAACTCGTACCACTCAAGTTTTAACTTAGGGCAACTTGGGCATAGAGTCCCAAGCAAGTAGACAACATAATGCCAGTGATCGTGTCTACCCATGAATCATTGCCAATAGGTAACAAACAAGCTATAGGTCCATCTCATTCACCGATCTTGCCAGTTCAGAGCCCAAAAAATGTCATCCTTCATCTTCCCTAATTATTAACTTTGGAAGCCAAGTTAAAACTTTCTACCATGTCAATATTGTAATTTGACCCATCTTAGATATGATCAACCTTATCTTTTCTTGATTTGAATGACAGTGAAGTAGCTAGGGCGTGGAATGGCAGACAATAATGATTTACAGGCTGAGATAAGGTATTGTGGATGACAAATGACAATAGCCACATTTGGAAGATGGGGCATGATCATCAAATCAAAAAGGTTAGGGCATTGATTGAGGAAAGTTGAAGAACAAATGACCAAAATTGTCATTTGCTCATCGGTCAATGTATTCATAAGGGAAATCAACATTTAAATCATGCCACTTACTTTTCTATTTCTTTTTAGTCATGTAAGAACTAAAATCTCCATTTTTTTGAGAGAAACTAGTCACATGGGTACACATGACTCATTGTAACAATTGAGGGGTAAAGTGTCATGAGTTGCAAACTAAGTTTGAGAAGAGGGGCGTTATAATTTAAGGGGTAAAACACATGAGTTAGTAAAGTTTGAAAGGCAAGTGTGTATTTAGGCCTTTATACAATAGTTAATTTTGTGCTTATTCAAAGCCATGACCATTTTTAAGGAAAATTGCATACATTTTAGATATTTTGTTAGGAGTTTACTTTTACTCAACACTTTTCTTATATATTATATGGATCAACTTTTAAAAACATAATTTAAATTATATGGTAACTCTTTGCCTTTCATTTTGCCAGTATGTAGCAACTCGCTTTCAGTAAATTTAAATTATTTAATAGTTTTGTAATGAGTAATGGGCAGGTTACATTTTTAGTTTTTTATCTATAAATAAAAAATAGTCACTTTCTCTACTGGAATTGAACAAGGCAAAGGATAAGACTAGGTTTGTAGAGATATGAGTGTGTAATTACGAACTATAATAAGTATCATTCCTCAAGGCTTATTACTTAATTTTTTCCATTAAGTTAACATCAAACTGTTGTTTACACCACTTTTTTTTTATTTAATTGAACATTTGAACTATTCACTCAAATGATGAAAGGCATCAAATTTGAAAACAATCAGGTATGAAGTAGGCTTAAATCCAGAGCATAAAGCTAACAGAAGCTCCCACTAGAGCCCCAAATAGGTTTACAAGAGAACTCCATCATGGATGAAAATAGTATCCTAAAACCACGGGATAAGCTACGAGGTTCTTATCCAAAAATGAATTCCTCAAAGCTTCCCCTAGCTATATAAACCCCTCCATTTGCCAATCCTGAGGTATGACATACTAGCTCTTTCTTTTCCTCAACTACTCCTTTATTGTCAAAAGCTTGGCTTGAATGTCAGAGGGTTTCCCTGGGACACATCCAGAGGCCCTAATGTTGTTTTTGTATGTAAGTCGCCAATCTATGATTCACCAAGCTTCTAGGTCAGACCAATATGATCCCATAAACTATCAAATTGGCGTTGTTTGTGGGAAATATAGTGAATACTCATAGACCATGCTTAGAGAACCAAGACCTGCTAGAGAATGAATAGAAGAGCTATCACCTTACTAGGTCCATAAGGCTCACAAGTGAAGAAGCACCCTAAAGGGCTAACCCGGAGGACCTTGCGGGACTCCAGAAGGACCCCGCAAGGGAGAAAGACACATACCACTAAATGAAGACCATTTCCAAGAGCTGTAACATATCCTGTTTGAGTAATTAATGACCACATTACAATAGGAAATTTGGAAAACCTTGCCGAGGGCTTCGGAGAAAGCTGCCGAAAGCCATCTAGCACTTGAAGAACCATGACGAGCTCCTTCCCGAGACCAGCCCCTGAAGGTACGGGTCCATGAACTTCAGTCATCCCTAGACTGTTCTAAGAGACCCGTAGGCAATGACATTAGTGCTATCTCGCAAAAACTTGACTAGATAAAGCAGTGCATACGGGCCCATAAGCCTCTAAAGAAAAGTCTTGGACATAGAATCGATGTGGAGTACTTGTGGCTCTAACCTTTTAAAAATGTGATAATCAATGCTCCCACTTTTGACGGGTTCTACATGCCTAAAATTGACTTGTACGATGGCCTTACCGATCCAGTTAACTATTTGCAAAGGTATGTTACATCTATGAAGCTTGAGTGAGCTTCTAATGCAAATATGTGTAGAACCTTCAGTTCTACATTAATAGGAGCCACTGCCTCTCGGTTTGGGGCCAACCGGAGGCGCTGCTTCTCCTCATTTAAAGACCTCTACCAAGGGTTATTGCGATACTTCTTGGGGAGTAGATAGACCCTAAAAATAGAGGCCCATTTGCTGAAAATTAGCCAGGGTCGTGACAAACCCATGAGAGACTTCGTTTGGAGGTTTAATGTTGAAGTTGTACAGGTATAGGGGTTGCTTGAGAGCTACACTTGGTAGCCATCATCCAGGGGCTGGCGTGAGACTCGAGGCTGGCCTGGGACCTCCATGACATTCCTATAAAAGATATAGAGGAATTTCTTGATTGAGCTACGTGATATATGCATGTGAAAGAGCTTAATTAACCGACAGACCTAAAAAATCAACTGAAGGCTAAGGAAAGTGGGTCTAAGAAAAATGCGAGGGGTGACTCGTGGCTAGAGCCCATCCTCCCACCTTTAAGAAGAACCAAGTCTTTCGATGGCCCTTATCAATGCCTCCTTAAAACAAAAAGGACCTAGAAAAACACTGGAGATATCATAAGGACAACGACCATGATACCGAAGAATGATGGCAACTGAAAAAACTATTCAAAAAAATGATCTGGGCAAGAAAGCTGAAGGAATAACTGTTTAGACAGCCATCTTCTTATCAAAAGTAAGAAGATAGGCCTTGCAAAAAAGGGATGATGACGAGGATTGTGCATGAGGTTGAAGACTTGAGAGGCCACAATCCTCAAGGGACCACAGGAATCGTTGACCCCTAGTTGGGGTAATTCACATGATTATAAATGGAGAGCCCTTGGCTGCTCAAAAGAGAAAAGGGTGAGAAATTGCCCAACTAGAAGCAGTTGACCCTAGTAAGACCTTAACGAGGGCTGACAGATCTTAGACAGCTATCCCTTACTTGGATCTACTCGTATTAAAGGCCCATATTAACAATTTTGACGTAGAAAAAGTTTATCTAGATATTGGGGCAAATGTCAATGTTATTTTTGTCAACTTACTAGAGAAAAGAAAGGTTAGAAAGTCCTCTTTATCCCTTGTAACCAAACCCACCATCGGGATAAGAAAGGAAGATATCCCTATAATAAGGATTGTCAAGGTATCCCTCATGTTGGTAGGGGAAAAACCACAAAGTGGAACTCACCTGTGACTCCCACACTGTTGAATTTTTTGTCCTGGATGCTTTATCACCTTACAACGCCTACTTATTAGAACAGCCTAGGTTCAATTCCACATCTGGTCTGACATTAGATGGCTCATGGTGCTCTTTGTAACCCTTGTTGGGGATGCAACTATATTTGTTGACCAGGCTTAAGTACAGCAGGGCTATGTAGTGACCCTATAAAGGCCTAAAAGTAGGCTTGCACCAATGGAGGCTAAAAGAAGAAATAAGTTACCCCTAGAAAATTAGGCTGGCTGAACCCTACCCAATGACACCGAGCTCGTAGAAGCAGCCCCAAGAAAGACAATAAAGATTGACAAGGACCTTTCACCCATGGTAAAACAGTTTTTTATTCAATTTCTAAAGGCAAATGTAAATGTGTTTGCAAGGTCCACGGATGAGATACTCGAGATCGACTAAAAAATAATTACACTCATATATTACAAGTAGATCCCTCCACCCGGCCAGTACAACAGAAAAAATGCAACATGGTGCCTAAATGGTGAAACTTCATTAAAAAAGAAGTTGAGATGCTATTAAAGGTTGAAATTATTCAGGAAATATGATACCCCAAATAGATTACCAATGTAGTGTTAGTAAGAAAAGGAAATGGGAACTGATGCATGTGTGTCAACTACACAAATGTTAACAATACCTGCCCAAAAAATCCATACCCTCCGCCATTCATAGACCAATTGGTCGATGCCGCATCAAAATTTAAAATGTTGTCTTTCATGGATGCCTTCAGTGGCTATCACCAAATCTGAATACATTCAGAAGAAAAAGAGAAAATGGTTTTCATAACAAGCGAAGTGGTCTATTGCTACCAGCAAATGTCGTTTGGCCTAAGAAACACCAGGGCCGCTTACCAAAGGTTGATTAATCTAATTTTTGCAGACTAGATATGAAGGGATATGGAGGTCTATATAGATGGCATAATTGTCAAAAGTATGACCATAGAGCAGCACTTTAACGGCTTTCGGGAAACCTTCCAAAGAATGCGACAGTTCAACATGAAGCTCAATCCTAATAAATGAGCTTCCAATGTCGACGTAGGTAAATTTCTTAGCTACATTGTCTTCAAAAAAGGGATTAATGCAAACCCAGATAAGATTGAGGCCCTCTGTACAATGCTTGATCCTTAGAGTAAAAAGGACATTCAAAGGCTAGCGAGGAGGTTGACTACACTTGGACAGTTTGTCTCATGATTTGGCGACTGATGTAAGCCTTTCTTTCAGATATTAAAGAAAGAGGTGATCTTTAAATGGATGAAATAATGTCAAGAAGTCTTCCAACAAGTAAAATACTAACTACGATACCTCTTTACACTAAAACACAAGCCTAATGAGCCCCTAGTGTTCTACTTAGCTATTATCGAAGGCTCAGTTAGTGCAATGCTCATTAGGGAGCATGGATCGAAATGGCTTATATACTATGTTAGTTGGACCATCCATGAAGCTGAACTGAGTTATCCTACATTTAACAAAGTGGTCGTAGCCCTTGTTATGGCATCTTAAAAACCAAGACTTAACTTTTAGATGCATCACATAGTTTTTAGGACAAAGTTACCTTTATGGGATATCCTAAAAAAACCAAATAAGTTTAGTAGACTCGTTAAATAGTGCATTGAGTTAGGGGAACACAATATCCACTATGAGCCCTAAAAGGTTTTAAAAGCACCAGCCTTAGCAGACTTTGTGGTTGAAATGACATCGATGGATGGAAAAAACTGAAAAAGAGAAGAAAGAAGAAAAATCCATTTGGGAAATATACGTTAATAAGGTCTCAAGACCTGAATATCAAAGAGCAAGCATTGTACTTAAGGGTTTGCTCAACCTAGAAGAGACTTTTAGGTTTAAGTTTCTCATTCCCATGACAAATAACATAGCTGAATATAAAGCCCTCCTTGTTAGGTTGCAGATGGCTAGTCGGGTGAGGATACGATGTACACAGATATACAATGACTCGCAACTAATAGTAAACCAAATCACAGGAATAGTAAGAATAAAGAGGCTTACTCTTTGCAAGTACTTTAATACAGTAAAGGATCTAATAAAGATGTTTAATCTCTTGCAGGTTCAAAAGATCCTAAGGATATAGAATACAAAGGCAAATGCCTTCTAAAAAAGACTAGAGGAGGTCGAGATAGAAGAGCTCACAAAGCCTTCGGTCTACCTAATACACTTTATGGTCCCCAAAAAAGATTAGAGGAAGCCAATAAGGCTTTATCTTGGGATGAGGGTACTTAATGGAACCCTCAAAGAGAAAAGAGGATCAGGACTTGAGCTAGACTATTCCTCATTGTTGGAGATGAACTGTATAGACGATGGTTCGCTTCCCCTTTGCAGCAATGTTTAACTTTATAGTAGGGGTAACACGTTCTCAGAGAAATTCATCAAGGAGACTATGGAGCACACATTTGGGTTAATTCCTTGGCCCACAAAGCCTTGCACCAAGGCTACTTTTAGCCTACAATTAGAAATGATGCTAAGGAGTTCATCCAGCAATGCTACAATTGTCAACTCAACTTGAAAATATAGAGGCTACCCTCTTTCGGCCCCTTCCTAGCAGTGGACACCTGGCCATTTGCTATGTGGAGGTTAGATCTAATTGGAGTACTTCCTATGGCCTTGGGACAAGTCAAATATTGTATTGCAGCAGTAGATTACTTTACTAAATGGGTGGAAGCCGAGCCTCTAGCCTTCATCACGGCCACTCATGTCATTAAATTCCTATGGAAGAACATTATTTGTTGGTTTGGATGCCCGAGGGCCATAATTACTAACAATGGCAAACAATTTGACAACCAAAAAGTTTGTCAATTTACAGAGGAAAAAGGCATCCACTTTTACTTTGCGCTCGTTGCTCATCCACGGTCTAACTGGCAAGCAGAGGTAACTAACAGGACCATCAAAGAATGCCTAAAGAAGAGACTAGGTCAAGCCAAGGGAAAATAGGCAGACAAATTATTCAGTGTCCTATGGGACTATAGAACAACTCTCTGCAGGACCATAGGAGAGTCACCTTTTACAATGGTCTACAGGGCCATCATCCCTATGGAAATTTCTTACTTCACTCTCCAAACTTTGGCCTATGATCTTAGTGAAAATGAAAGAGCACTTGAAGGAAACCTTGATCTACGAGAAGAACTGATAGAAGACATAAGGGTATGAGAGCCTTTAGACAGCGAGCCACCCTCACTCATAATTGAATAATGAAATAATAGAACATAAAAGTATGAGGCTTGACCCTTGTTAACATGGAACTGGTTAGGAGGAACCCGGGACATAAGGTACTAAGGTCGAATTGGGATGGACCTTACCTTGTCAGAAGGAAACTTAAAGATGAGGTTTACTGGCTAACTAACTCCAAAGGCAGAAAACTACCTAAAAATTATCACTTAGAGAATCTGTCACTTTATTTTGCCTAATCACATTATTTCACAATGTACTTTGCTACATCTTGAATAAAAAGGCACTTATCCCAAACAACTTGTGTTTTTACAAAATGAAATAGCAGATTAAAACTCCCTAATCACTAAAAGCTTAGGTCCTCTCCAAAAAGCTTGTAAAGGCTACCTATTACAAGGGTTATTTAATAAGTGCGGCCATTGTGATGACAGAATTAGTATGTTTACTTAATGGATGTCCATATAAAAGATCATTGCAAAAATTTTTCACAAGTACAAAAATGTAGATACAAGTGAAACAATTTGCAAAATGAACTTTTTATTAACTTTGAAAAAACCTACAATTTCAAAAAGAAATGAGGAATTGAAAAGAATACAAAAATGGGGGAGTTAGCTGTAGGGCTTCCTAAAATTCATCAGGAAGAGGGCCCTTAACAAAGCCCGTCATCGATGCATCCTCGTGAGGAATCCCAGCTTTCCCCTCTTTTGACTAAGACTTATAATCTGAACCTAAATCCTCATAAGCCAAGAGGAAGGGGAGATCCAAATTCAGATTAGTCCGCTCCACTTGAAAGTGGTAGGAAAGAAAGCCTTTCCTAAACTCCAATAAGGTGCTCCTTCCAAGCCACATTTTTGCCTTTTAAAGATGCGAGCAAAGTTCTTCCACTCGAGCATTAGCTTTAGGCGCTGGTGCTTCTAATGGCAATGGTGACCTAGAAAGCCAACTCGCTCGATGCGCTCAACAAGGGCCACCATAGCAGTGGTCGACCTAGAGCTGGCTTCGCCAAGAATGGTCTTTAGGCCCAAGTGAGCGTATTGATTCATTGGCACAGTTTGCTAGATGGCGTCAATTTTTGACTCTGCCGCCTTCAACAAGGCTATCAGACAAACGGCCTCTTTTTGGGCCTCAGCTTCCTTCTGCTGGGACAGCTTTAAGGCTTCCTGCAGCTTTCTCACCTTCCCCTTCAGCCATTTAACGAGGCCTTCCTTTGCCTTCCTAGCCTCTTTCTCTAGCTTGAGGTTATCCGTAAGGGCATTTCTAGCGCTGTGTTTGCTACTTAGGTCCTTCTCCAGGGAAGCCACATTTTTGCATGAAGACCCAAGCTAGGACTAGAAGGCCTTTTCATGGGCAGACCGTCATTCCTTTATTCCATAGGTAATGATGGCCTTCTGCAAAAATTGAATTCGTTAAAGAAAACCAAGGAATGTGCTGAAAACAAAAAAAGATGAATAGGAAGCATACCGAGAGAAGGCTACAGCCAGTACTCATCAGCTAAGAACCTTCCGACTAGGGGGGATGAGCAAAAAAGTGCCTATCCCTGGGAGTTTTCAACCCTTCAAGGATGTGGTGAGTAATGTCAATTCGGTCCTTAAGGATCAACTTGCCAATACCCACTGTCCATTGAAGGTAAAAAACTTGATTAGGCACGAGTCCCTTCAGCTCCAAATTTGACCTTTGCACTTGATCTCGTACAGGGATTAGGTTGTATAATTGAAAGCGATTGTCCACTTTTAGCTTACGAATCCATCTTCGTGCGGAAATGACCTTCCCAGAATTAACCCCCACTAGCACTTCAGTAGGGGGTGGGGGCAAAGAGGAAAGGACTTCCTCCAACAACATCAAGGCCACTTTTTGTTTTTGGGAAACTTCCCCAGCCACCTTCTGCTTCTAGGATGCCACTTTAGTGTGTGGCTTCACAGTAGGGAGGGATCTAAATGCCTTCAAATGTTTCTCTGAAGCTACCGAATGAAAATATCTACAGTCAGCATACAATGATCTCGTACAGGGATTAGGTTGTATAATTGAAAGCGATTGTCCACTTTTAGCTTAAGAATCCATCTTCGTGCGGAAAGGACCTTCCCAGAATTAACCCCCACCAGCACTTCAGTAGGGGGTGGGGGCAAAGAGGAAAAGACCTCTTCCAACAACATCAAGGCCACTTTTTGTTTTTGGGAAACTTCCCCAGCCACCTTCTGCTTTTAGGATACCACTTTAGTGTGTGGCTTCACAGTAGGGAGGGATCTAAATGCCTTCACATGTTTCTCTGAAGCTACCGAATGAAAATATCTACAGTCAGCATACAATGATCGCACCTCTATAAAATTAACATGGTAAAATTTGTCTAATGATGCCCTACCACTACCACCATCACAAGGGGCATTGCCTCCCTACAGGTTCACAGTGCATGACTTTTTACAAATTAGCTGGGCCTTAGGAAGGGAATCAGAATGCTCTACCACCCCGGCTAAGGGCTTGGATGAAAGGGCCCCCGCAACATGTGCCGTGTCAGTAGGAAGAACATTAATCTTCCGAGTGTCCGCCAGGGCATCATTGATGCCTTTACACCATTTTATGAACTCCTTTACCCAAATGCTTATTTCTGCAAAAAAGGCAATCAAGATTATATGCTAACTCCTCGAAGGAGAAGTAAAAGACCATAATTGTCTGAAACAACTTTTTGAGCTTGGTAGGGGGCCCCCGTTGGGCCCTAGATGCAATCTTGTAAGCTTCTACTAGCCCCCTTCTTGACCTTACTCTCAGTTGCAAAGGTTTTTCAGCCCCGGGGAGGACTGGTGGGCCCTACTAATTCCGGCCTTCCTTACGGTGGTCATATCAATTTTTATGTAATGGATGGGGAATAAATCCATATAATTGTTATTACCCACCACAGCTGATCAGGCTAAAGTATGAATGATGGCCTTCTAAGCTATTGTATATCAGCAGCAACTTGACAGGGCATGCTGAGGTGTACTTGAAAATTAGCAATGAAACCCCTAGGCCTGTTCATTAGGCATGAAAAAGAAGCAATCCTTTCACCTTGCCCATGAGTCCTTGTAAGATACGAACACAAAAGACTTGTTTTCTCCTTGGTTGACAGAGGCAATGTGGAAGAAGCCGGTGTCTTTCCTCAAGTCTAGCATATAAAATTGGAGGAAAACCTACAGTAATGGTGTCACTCCTGCCAACTTGCAGCAAATGATAAACCCATTAATATGGGTGAATGAGTTGGGCATCAACTGCGATGGTGATAAACTAACGGATGGAATGGAAAGCAAAGCCCTGCCTAGAGTTAGTTGGTGAAAATAGTGAAGACGTTCATACTCTCGTTGCCACCCTCTAAGCCCTCATCCCTGATAAGGCGGCCACAATGTCGTTAAGCTAGAAGTATCGATGGAGATTCGTCACCAAAGTGCCCACGTTGTGTTAAGTAATAATGCCACTCAACACCTCTACATTAGGGAAGAACCACACTTTCGATGAATCAGATATATTGGCGGTAGCCCCGGACAATGATTTTGAAGAAGCCATCTAGAAAAACTAAGTGTGTAGCACACCAGGACTGTTGCCAACACAATGGGGCAGTGGAAAAATGACCGATAATTGCCAAAATATCCAAAAACAGTAGAAAGTGCCAAGAGAAAATGAAAATAAAGCAAAAGTAGTATACAAAGACTCATTACCTAATTATATGAAAAGAAGCGTGACTTTGGCAAAAGATGAAGACTCCAATAAAAAACGAAACAACTAATGGAGAGCAAATTGTAAGAAAGCAAAAAGTAGCAATGAAATAAGCCAAATAATGAAGCACAAAGTAGTAGCGAAATAAGCCAAACAATGAAAAAAAAAAAAGGTAAAAGCCCTCACGGTATATATAGACAAACCACTGACAGAGAAGTTTTCTCCTCAAAATTGCCATTGCAATATGTTGAAATTATTGCCTAATAGTAGAAGGACACATAGCCACGAACAACCGATAAAGCGGTCATGCCCAGTAATTTCCTTGGGGTACATTTAATAGATGCCATTTTGCCTTTTTCCCAACTGGTACACTTGCCATGCGTCAAACTACATGGGCCTAATGAAAGGAAAGGGCTGAACAACAACTTTTTCCCAAGTTTCTCCAAGAAGCAGAAGGGGCATCGCACCATCCCTATTAAATGATGTTGCTTGAAGCATATTAGCCATACAACAGAAGAAGGGGGCTCGCACCCCACTCTTAAGTAAGCATCGCTCCCCCTCTGGGAAACAACGACGTAAAAATAGAGAAAAAATGTAGGGCCCTAAGCCCACATTTTCCTAAGGGGGCAAGGATTCATTTGTAGGAAGTAGGCCAAAATCCAAGGCCCAAAGCTAATAGAAGCTTTCACTGGAGGCCCAAATAGGTCTACAAGGGAGCTCCACCCTAGATGGAAATAGTATTTCAAAACCATAAGATAAGCTACGACATTCCTATCCTAAAATAAATTCCTCGGAGCTCCTCCTAGCTATATAAACTCTTCTATTTGCCAATCTTGAGGTATGACGTACTGGTTCTCTATTTTCCTCGGCTACTCCCTCATTGCCGGAAGCCTGACTTGAATGTTGGAAGGTTTCCCCCAGGACACATCCTAGGGTCCTGATGTTGTCTTTGTACGCAGGTCATCAATCCATGATTCACTAGGCTTCTGGGCTAGGTCTGTACGATCCTATCAACTATCACAATCCATTTCTTTTGGTCAAACAACTTAAATAATTTTTCCACCATGCAAAAGAAGATTTGAATTATTTTTTTTATTTTTATATGTTTTTTATTTTAATTTTTAATATACAATATCATATACTGATATACAAGATCATATGTACCTATATTACATACACTTCTACATGTATTACATAAGTAAATATTACATTTCTATGTAAATTGATATTTCAAAAGTAATTACAAAAAAGCAAACGTAAAATTTAACATATAAGTAGAATAAAAAAACTTAAAAGGGATTTCATATTAACAATCACTTGTGCTTAGATTAAAATCCTAAGATCATATTTATGGTATACAACTAATTTTTTTTAGCATAAACCCCACAGAATGAAACTTGATGATACACAGACCTTGAGATTTAATCTTAGAACTTATAAGTTAGGACTCAATCTAAAAGCACAAAGAAGGGCCCAACATTAGCATTTGTGAGAGGTACTCTAATGCTTAGGTGTGATTTTAATGTGACTATAAACTTAAAGAGCTATTACACATACCTCATAGATGAATAGTGGTCACATTTATATAGGCTTTAGAGTAAATGAACAAGAGTGAGCATATATAATCATAAATATTATATCCTACGTAAATTAATATTTCAAAAGTAATAACGCAAATGTGCAGATAAAATGTCATTTAAAATATAAGTAAGATAAAAAAATTTAAAAGGCATTTAATATTAACTATTATTTATTTTTAAATTAAGATCTTAAGATCAAATATATGACTTATAACTATTATTAACTATTGGTTTTGAGGCTTCATTATATTTGTTCTTAGTGACCTTGCGATGTAGCCTCAAAACCAATAAGCTACGCCTCCAAGCAAGATCACTAAGAGCAAATCAACACATGTATCTACCTAAGATATTCCTGCACCCAAGTAAGTATAGTTCTGAGGTAACTATGACCTCAATGAGTGATCTTACACACACATATCTTATAAATGAACAATAATGGCCTTTATACAGGCCTTGGAGGGGATGTCCCATATCTTAAGGGTCATTGGATTATGTGGTGGTTTTTCGTATCTTGGAAAGTGTTGGATTAAGAGACACTT
Organism: Aquilaria sinensis; assembly: GCA_005392925.1. Lineage (NCBI taxonomy): Eukaryota > Viridiplantae > Streptophyta > Magnoliopsida > Malvales > Thymelaeaceae > Aquilaria > Aquilaria sinensis. The sequence continues at coordinate 105,167 of SMDT01001327.1, read as the reverse complement.
GTGCCCTTGTTGAACTTATCTAGAGCTTATCTTTTAACAGGAAAGTGTTATTAGGCCTATGTAGAATAGTGAAGGAATTGGCTTGAAAAGCCATTAGGCCTTGTTGAGCACAATGGACTTGATGGCTCATTATAAATTATTGGGGCCAATTATTTGGGCATGGGTATTACGATTTGTTGAATAGCCTCAGCATAGTGTTTTAGGACTCTAGTAAAGGCCTGTAGTGATCCATAGGCCGATTGGAAACTTTGTTGATCTTAGGTCCTAAGGCAGGTTTCTTGCCCTATTCTAAAGCCTTTAGGCACCATTAATGCCATCAGTGTGCTTTAAGCATGTCCATGGTGTGGTCAAAAGTGCTCTTCTATTGGGAGATTTCTTGCCCCCTCTTGAGCCTAAGGCACTCTTTAGTATTGATGTCATGTTCTTGACATGTCTATGGTGTAGTTGGAAGTGCCTTTCCAACGAGAGATTTCTTGCCCCCTTTTAGACCCTAAGGCACTCACTAGTGCTGGTGACATGTTCCCAACATGTCTATTGTATCATCTTAAATATCCTTCCTACAAGAGGTTTCTTGCTCGTATTTAGAGCATAAAACATATACTAGTGCTAATGACATGTTCCATGCCTTCATTAAAAGTGCCTTATTGAAAAGATGATTAACATGGTTTTAGTGGGCTTGTTTCTTTATGGTTCTTCCTTTCACCAACTCTATCTTCCTTATCATGATTATCATCATTGTTTTTGGGCTTTTTTTTCTCGAAATAACTATCTTCCCCTCGATCACAATATCATTTAATTTACCTTGTTGAGCTTTCCTACCTTGATTATCAGTGTCATGACCTATGACTTTGTGGAATTCAGAAAAGTGGTATACTCATGGACTAATTTATTTTCCTTAATTTGTTTTCGGTCACTTCATGTATTTTTTATCTTGAATGTCATGGAGTATGATCGATCTAAGGGCATTAAGTGGAGTCTCCTCCTTGGATGGATATTTTCTTCTCTTTGATCATGGCCAAAGTCCTTCCTAGGTGAAGTTTTGTGTTGCCAATCTTTATTGTCATGCCTTGGCCTCTCAGATGGCATTTAATGATTGGGTAGCTAGGAGTTCTGTTTACATTGTCTTGTACATAATGCAATAATGTCTTCTGCATCCATGAATTTATATATTTTTTAAGGAACTCTTAACACTTTTTAGTGGTCCTTTTTACTAATTTCTTGGCAAAATCAAAGTCTATTTGGAGTTCTCCAACCATCAAAAGTACAAATTGATTTTTTGCCAAGTTCAGCACCTTTAGTACTTCCCTGTTGAATTGATCAACATAGCTTCTAAAGAATTTTCCTTTTTCTTGTTTTACTATTTAACATTCTTTTATATGATTCATTCTCGAGGAAATAGTCAGTAAAGGACTTGCCAAGATCATGGAATAACCTAATGCACTCATTTCAAGACATGAGCACCAGGTTCAAGCTACTCACATGGCTCTGGTTAGGAATGTTTTATGCATAATTGCATTGAAGAATCTTGCTAGAGCCATAATATTCTCCTAGTGACTAAGATGATCAATCGGGTCTTAAGTACCATCATACCATTTAAAATGTGGGATTTTTACCCTCTCTAGGATAAACTTACTCATAAGCTTAATTGTGTAGGGACACCTAGCTATGCTTTTTTCAAATGACTTTGCCTTGAAAGAGCTTGGATTTGATGATATAATTGTTCAATGGCACTATTAGTTACTGTTAATTCTTGGTCATTTGTGCTTACAAAATGTTAAGCTAAACCTCTGATTAGTAGGTTTTCAAGGAATGGTTGGGCACATCTTGCTCACCTTAAGGTACTACTAGATGCGGTAGGTGGTACTTCCACTACCCCTATAGTCATGTTTATAATGCATTGGTAAGATCATGTGAGGCAGCATGGTAGTGCATATGTCACCTAGTAGTGTAAAAGAAAAGCTTGTTGGCAAGGCCAACTATTGATTTGGTGATGATGATGCTGCCCTTGAGGCATACAAGTGCATTGCTAGAGAGATTACCCCTGGGGCTATCAAAGGTTTAGTTGGAGTTAGAGCTTAAATTGGTGTTGATAGGTTGGGGTGTCATTCCCGACATTATAAGGTGTAGTTACTAGGTAAAGCTGTTGGTAGGTTGCTAAGAATGCTTATTGTGGTGATGGCACATGAATTGGTATAAAAATGCACTCCGCTGTGGTCATTGACAAGTTTTTTTTTTCTAGTCTTCTTGCTTAAAGTGACCAGATTTTTGTGGGTGCTCATGGTGAAAGCTTAATGCCCTATGGTAGGCGCCAAATGATGATACACAAATCTTGAAATCTAGTCCTAAAACGGATAAGCTAACCTCGAACCAAGAGCACTAAGAAAAGGCTAGCATAGGTGCCTAAAAAAGGCATTTTTTATATGAGCACTATGAGCTTAAGGTGTGATTGCACATACCTTATAATTGAACAATAGTGACCTCTATATAGGCATTGTAAAAGGTAACTCTTATCTTAAGGGTCACTAAAGTCGGTGGTGGTTCTTCATAGCTTAGGAACCATTAGTATAAGGGACAGCTATACCCTTATAGAACCAAATTAGAGCTTATCTTCTTATAAAAAGAGGCTACTATGCTTATGCAGGGCTATGAGATAATTGGGCTTAAAAGAACTTTAATCCTTATTGGGTTTAATAGGCATTAAGGCCATAATTAGTTACAAGGGCCCAATTGTTTAAGTACGGATGTGGGCATGTATATGAAGTAAAGTGTAGGTTACTATGGAGGGAATTTAGAGTAAACTCTATACTAGGTACTATTCTTTATTTTTTTTTTATCCCAACTCAATCATGTACCTTTATTTTATGGAGTCTTAGGTTAGGCTCCATTGGTTTATGGAATGAATTGCAACATTAATTTTTGAAAAAAAGATTTCTTGCCCACAGAACAAATGTTTTCAAAAGACAACTCATCACTTTTACACAAAATCATGAGAAACTTTTTGCCAATGTTGGAACAGATATAAGTATTTACTTAACACATGCCCACACCATGGGTTTGAGATATGGAGAATAATCTCATATTTTTATTAAGGTTTGACACTTAGGAAAAGACAAATGGTAGAACTGATGTACAATGGAACATTTGAGGATGAAGATCCTGACGAGGCAATGAATTTGCTAGATCTACTAGCAGACAATACACAGAATTGGGACACTACTGGCACCTATGAGACCCCAAGTAAGACTCAATCATTTGCATCTAGTGGAGGTATTTGCCATCTTAAGGAAGATAATGATTTTTAAGCAAAATTTACATCTTTAGCTAAAAAAGTTAAGGCATTAGAAATGAAGAAAATTGGCTAATTAAAATCCTTTGAAGTTGTTTATTGCATTTGTAAGACCAATAACCATTCCACTAATAATTATCCAAGCTTGTCTTCTTTCAATAAATGCCTCCATGGGTAAGTGAATGTTTTGAACAACTTCAAGAGGCCAACCCAAAATCTATATTCATAGACTAATAATCCTGGTTAGAGGAATCATCTAAACTTCAGTTGTAGAAGTAATAATCATCCTCACCTCTCACAACCACTTTCTCAAACCCATCAGAATTTTCAACAATCTCAAGATTATGCACCTTTTGTTCTTCACTTTAGGAAAAGTGTTAAGGACACATTGCGTTCATTCAGTAAGAAGCAAGAGTTTATCAATGCTCAAACAAGTCAAACCATGATTAATTTGAAAGATACTTTTGCAAAATTTGAATCTGCATTCAACATTTAGGAGAAATGGTAGTTTCTTTCTCAATCACAACCGAATCTAAAAGGTCAAACCATGGATCAAGTGAAATCAATTACTATACTTTACAATGGTAAGGTTATTGAAAAATCTATTCTTGATCTTTATGAAAAAGATGATTTGTCAAATTCTAAGAGTAAAGAAAAGGATGAACCTATACCAGGTGAAGAACAAATTGTATCTCCACCTGCACCTCCATTTTCTTAGGAATTAATTGTCCCTAAGAAGGTGAATTATAATCCTGAAATTCTTTATATTTACACGCAAGTAAAGATTAATATCCTCTTGTTGGATGTGATTATAGGTACTTTTTATGCCAAAAGGTTTGTGCACTGTTAAAAGAAAACTAAATGTGAAAAAGAAAGCCTTCTTAGTTCAGTAGGTAAGTTCTTTTATTCAAAACAATATTGCTTTGAAATACAAGGATCCTAGTTGTGCAATAATCTTATTTTCATGGGAGAATATAAAATTAAGTAAGCATTATTTGATCGTGAGGCTAGTGTAAACTTACTTCCATATTCAGTTTACTAAAAACTAAATTTGAGTGAGTTAAAATCAACAAAAGTAACTCTTTTGCTTGCTGACAGATTAGCGAAGGCGTGTAGAAGAGTCGTTGAAGATGTGTTAGTCCAAGTTAATAAATTCATATATCCTATAGATTTTATTGTTTTGGATACACCACTAGTGAAAATTAAAAATTCAATACGTGTGATTCTAGGATGCCCATTTTTAGCAACCTTGAATGCCTTAATTAATTGTAGGAATGAGCTATTGAAACTGTCATTTGGGAATATGAAAATGGAGCTAAATATTTTCAACTTGCTTAATCAGCCACATGAAAAGGAAAATGAAAGTGAGGAAGTTTGCATCATTGATACTATTATGGAAAATTATACTTCTTCCGTTTCACTTTCTTTGCTCTATTTGACTTTTTTTTGCTAGTTTGACTTGAATTTATTTATATTATTGTTTCTTAAAAAACTTAAAAATATATATATATTTAGAAACTATAGGTTTTGATTTATCATTCATATATAAAGGTTTTTCATTTATATGCTAAAATGTTGAAAAAAAAAATCATAGATTAATTGTTGAAAAATGAATGGTCCAAATAATTTAGGACGGATGGTGTATTCAAGAAGGGATCATTTGGAAAATTGTTTAGTTAATTCATTTGAATCTAGTAAGCAAGTCGATCAGGATACTACTAATATATGTGCATTGCTTAATTCTTCATAAATAGAAGAAAACAAATGTTTGAAACCAAAAGTTGAAGAGTTGGGATAAATCAAAGATGAAGGGCAAGATAAAATACCCACTCAAGAATTAAAGCCCTTGCCCAAAGAATTGACATATGCATTCCTTGGAGAAAATTCTTTTTATCTGGTGGTAATTTCATCTACTCTCAAGTTCAAGCAAGAAGGTAAGTTAATTCAGTTACTGAAGAGGCATAAAAGTGCAATTGGATTGACATTAAAGGACATAAAAGCCATTATTCTATTAATTTGCACTCATAGAATAAACTTGGAGGATAATGATAAATCATGTCAACAGCCTTAGAGGAAACTCAATCAACTTATGAAAGAGGTAGTAAGATCTGAAGTTCTTAAATTATTTTGATGTTGGAATTATCTATCTTATTTCTTATAGCAAATGAGTTTTCTCAACCCAAATGGTGTCAAAGAAGTCTGGCATTATAGTGGTAACAAATGAGAAAGTTGAGTCTTTACCCACACAAATTCCATCTAGTTGGAGGATGTACATTGACTATAGAAAATTGAATCTTGCCACCAGAAAAAATTAGTTGGACATCCCTTTTATTACTTTCTTGATGACTACTCAGGTTATTATCAAATTCCAATAGCTCTTAAAGATCTAGAAACACCATATTTACATATCCTTTAAGAATCTTTTGAACCATGCAATGACCCAACAACATTTCAAATATGCATGTTCAGTATTTTCAGTGACATTGTTAAAAAATATCTCAAAATTTTCATGGATGTTTTAACCATATATGGAAATTTTTTTTATAATTGTCTTGAAAACTTGGAAAAAATTTCAAAAAGATATGAAGAAAAAGACTTGTTACTAAATTGGGGAAAATGTCATTTTATGATCACTGTTGGGATTGTTTTAGGTTATGTTATATCTTCCAAAGATATGGAAATTGATAAAGCAAAGGTGGAGCTCATTGCTCGATTACCTACACAAAAAATAGTTAAGGAAGTTCGATTCTTTTCAGGACATGTAGGATTTTATATAAGGTTCATTAAAGGATTCAATGCAATATTTATACCTCTTTGTAACCTCCTCGCAAAAGATACACCATTTGAATGGACTCAGGAATGCTAAAATTTTTTTGATAAGTTAAATAGCCTTTTAACATCCTCTCCAATCATGAACCCACAAACTGGTCTTTACTTTTTAAGGTAATGTGTGATGCTAGTAATTATATAGTTGGTGCTGTTTTAGTTCAAGGAAAAAAGGTAAACATATATAATTTATTATGCAAGCAGAACTTTGAATAGTGCATAAATGAACTACTCAACAATTGAGAACGAACTACTTACAGTAATATTTGTGTTGGATAAACTTTGCTCTTATCTAATTGGTTTAACAACAATTATATATACTGACTATTCTACTGTCACATATCTCATATCAAAACAAGATTATGCTAAACCGATGCTGATACGCTAGGTTCTATTGCTTCAAGAATTCAACATTGCGATCAAAGATAAGAAAGGAACTGAAAATGTTGTCGTTGACCATTTGTTAAGGATGACAATGGATCTATCAATTGATACTACACCTATAAATGACTATTTTCTTAATGAATTTTTATTCTCTGTCACTACTATATCTTGGTTTGCTAATATTGTCAATTTTTTGGTAACCAGACTGATGCTAGCCCAGTAGAATGCCCAAGATAAGAAGAAGTTCCTACATGAGGTAAAAAGCTTTTATTGGGATGAATATTATCTATTCAAGTATTGCTTTAATTAGATATTCTAAAGATGCATACTCGAGAATAAGATAAAAAGTGTCATTAAATTTTTTCATTCAAAAGTATGCTAGAGGCATTTTTTGTCAAAGAAAACAGCTGCAAAGATTTTGCAATCTGGATTTTACTGGCCCTCCGTATTAAAAAATGCACATGGATTTTGCAAAACCTGTAAAAATTGTCAGAAATTAGGATCCATTTAAAAAAGAAACATGATGCCTTTGAGTTATATTTTTGTGATTGAAATTTTTTATTGTTGTGGGATAGATTTCATGGGATCATTTTCACCATCATTTGTATTTATGTATATTTTTGTTGTAGTGGATTATGTGTCAAAATGGGTAGAAGCAGTTCCACGTCAAAATAATGATTATAAAGCTATGCTCAAATTTTTGAAGAAAAATATTTTGAGTCGATTTGAAATTGCTCAGGCTATAATAGTTGATGGGGGAATATATTTTTGTAATTGACTATTTGAATCTTTATTGAAGAAATATGATCTCTTACACAAGGTTGCCACCTCTTATCACCTACAAACAAGTGGATAAATAGAACTGACAAATATGGAGATAAAACAAATTTTTGAAAAAATAGTCAACCCAAATAAAAAAGATTTGTTGTTGAAACTAATTGATGCATATTGCGCTTACCACATTGCTTTTACAAGATTATTGGGTATGTCTTCTTATAGGTTAGTTTATAGAAAACCTTGTCATTTGCATATGGAACTTGAACATAAAACTTACTGGGCTATAAAAGATTTTAATTCAAATCTTAATAATGCGGGTGTATTGCACAGGTTATAACTACATGAGCTTGAGGAGTTGAGAAATGATGCAAATGAGAATAAAAAAAAATATAAAGTTAGAACCAAGGCTTTTTATGACATAACAATCTTAAGAAAAACAATTAAGGTTGGTCAAAATATTTTGCTTTATAATTTTTGACTTCACATATTTATTGGAAAACTGAGATCTAGATAGAGTAGCCCTTTTATTGTGAAACATGTCTATCTCATGGGCCATTGACATTGAAAATCTTAAAATTGGTAATGAGTTTAAAGTAAATGGATAAAAAGTTAAACCATTTTTGAAAAATTATAATTTGCAGGAAGAAGTTGTTCATCTCAATGTTCTCCAAAATGATCATGATAAGTAAACATCAATATACTTTTTCTTCTTTAGTTCTTTTTTTTTTTCTTTCTTAATTTTTTCCCCTTTTCCCGGTTAAGTGGCAGATACAATACTCTATAGCTCTCAAGTCAGTCATCTCAATGTATCATAATAACTTATTCCTCTCTCCCCCTCTCTAAATTTCTTTTCAACATGAATTCTATTATTTTTGCTTTGTGAAAATACTTTCCATCTTTCTGTAAAAGTGATCTTAAAAGGATTTACCAAGCTAGATATGAAAAATTAAAAGTTTCGATGATGTTGGTTAATTGAAGCTAAGGTCCATTTGGCTAGTAAAATCCCAAACGCATTTGTGTCCCATATGCCCAACTTAGGCAAAAGCTCTTATGCTAAAAAGTGAAGAGAAAAAAGGTTGCAAATTGTGGTTGATAAACTATAATACTAGATGTCCTCTTCAAATAAGGTATTCACTAATCGAGAAGATAAAATAAAATTCATCAAAAGCAGGTTGAGTAGGAAGCCCTTGGAAGATATTCTATTGACTCTTGAGATGTATTCTTGTAGATTAGTGCATCGTGAACTTCTTAATTTATGGAATTTCCTTGTTTCTTGAGTTGTTTTGAGCTTGGGTTTTGTTGGTTTGCTTTAATTTAATTTCATGAACCTTATTTAAGTGTTGGAGCCTAAGAAACCTAGTAGAACCCTTTGAAGCTTGTGATTTGAGCTTGCAGTGCTTGATGCTTGCTAATTCATCTGCAATTGAGGTAAGGGATTTATGATTTATTCTTTTGAAATTTATGAATGACATTAGTTGTGGGTGGAGATGTTCATAGTGGACTAGTGTTGATTTCAAGCTTATTGTGATGTTATAAGGCATCATGGACTTGAAATAAATGGTGAATTGTGGCCTAAGAATGTTGTTTTGCAGGTACGTGAAGTGAGGAGGTGTCTGAAGCATGTTCAAGGGGTTTGGAGGCTTCCTAAGGTGCTTGGAGTTCCACTTTCAAGTGTAAGGCCCTGGGCGTTAAAGTCATGGCTTTGGGGTTGCCTGCATCACCCAAGACATCAGAGCTACGACATTGAGAAGTTGGAGCCGTGGCCCTAGACATAGGGGCTAGAAATGAGGCATTTTGTTTGAATTGTGGCTTCAAAGGAAGGCCAAGTAAAGGGTACCTAGGGACCTAAAGGTGGAGGAGGCCGGATGGTGCCCCGGGACTTCCGAAACTCTCCTAAGGGCTAGGAGTTTCCTCAAGTTTTATGGGTTACAAGTTTACCAAAGGAGAAAACTAGTTTTATTGGCCACAATAGTACACCATTAGTTCGGGTGTAGGGTTTAGTACTATTGGGAGCTTAGTCAAGCCTTTGGGTTCAAAGTCCCGATGTGGGAACCCTAGTTCACCGAGGTGGGTTCTATTGAACCTAGTGATTATGAGTCTAACCATGACAATTGCTACTCCACTAAGGTGAAGCTAGTAATGCTGGATATGTATATGCCTTGAGTAAAGGTTTAGTGTACTTGGAATTTAGGCAAGGTTACTTGAGATGCAAGTGAGAACCCAGTGCACTCTAGGCAAGGTTTTGAAGTAGAAGCTCAATACATAAGTGGTCTAGGGAAGTCTAAAAACTTGAGGCATTATGTGGACACTTAGTACACCTAATGAGTTCCTTGGAAGTCAAGCATGGTACATCCGCCATATTCAGCTGTACAATAATCAAGGGAAGGATAACGGTGAGCTAAGCTTACTAGGACATCGGCAAGCTAGGACTTGTTATGAATGAGTTAAAGGCCAAAACTCACTAGACATAGAATGACACCTGTGGGAGGATTAGGTAAAGAACAACTACCAAGGGACTGAAACCATATGCGCATAGGTTTAGCCTTGCCTGTTTTGAGCTTGCAGTAAATTACACGCGTGCACGTGCACACACACACACACACACACACACACATACATATGTGTCTTCATGGTTTTTTTGTAGGTTAAAGGATCCTTTACTGAGAATCAAAGATTTTCACTCCTTTAGTATTTGTTACGTAGACAATGAATCTGTAGGGCCAACAATCGTTAAGGGTTTTTGAGCTAGTCTCATGAGCAGGGAATATGTTTATTTGAATCATCATTATTCTAGTTTTTGGTTTGCTTGTTGGTTATGCTATGTTGCTAACTACAGATGATTATTTGGCCGACATAGACTAGTGAAACACTAGGGAGGGCTTTTGAAGCTTGCCACCGGGAGTTGATCTAAGGTGGGAGCTAGTTATGGATCTTAGTAGCTTAGCTTCTGTGTATTTTGTACACTAGTTTGCTTTTGATGTACATGGTGGAGTAGTTAAACTCTAAAGTCACTCTTGGGTGTGAGTATAGTCGTATTATGCTTAGATGTTTAGACCTGGTTGATTATGTATAGTTAATAGGGATCATTACAATTTGCCCTTGAGGTTTAGGTGGAATTACACTTTATCCCTCTTGTTTTAGAAATATACAATTTGCCTACTACCTTTTTAATATAGTCCAATAGCAACTTCTAAAATCTTAATTAAGACTGTACGATACTCATCTTTAAGTAATTTTAATTTGTATAATATTTTTTTATAGTTAATTGATATTTAAAAAATTTAGGTTTCTAGTTATAGAAACAACAGAAAAAAAAACTGATAATTTAAAATGTCCATTAACTATAAAAAAATTATCATACAATTAAAATTTTTGAAAAATGGTACCATAATGTTTAAATTAAGATTTCAAAAGTTGCTGTTGAATTGTATTAAAAAGGTAGAGGGCAAAGTGTACATTTCTAAAATTGAAGGGAGCAAAATGTAATTTCACCTAAACCTCAGTGGTTAAATTGTAATTAACCCTAGTTAATATCATAAATATATTGTATGCTTTGATGGTTTTGATACTCGATTTTATTGAAATGTCATGGCAATGTATTATGTTTTATTACTTGTTTTATTATTAATGTCAAAGCATTACTCATGTGTGGTTGCATGGTAGGTTAATTAACTAGAAGCATGAAAGTTTTAACTAATGTGCATGTAATCAATTAGCCCATTGTGACAAGTATGGGACATGTTCCCATAGGTTTCCTGGGTAGGCCCACTAGGAGCCGTGTCAATGTGTGTAAGAGAAGTGGTTGATGTGTTAAATTTATAACTTCTAAGGTGTTAGAAATAGGATAACAAAAGCATAAGGACTAGATATGTCATTTTTTACCAAAGTTTTGTTAAAAGTAATGGTGAAAGTGATGGAAGGAACTTAGATGAACGTGCTATATAAGACATAGGATATCACTACGACAAAAATAAAGGTATATGATCCACATAAAACAAAAAAAAAATGTTACAAGACCCGGCATGCAGTTTGCTCGAGTAATTTATATAGTGAGTATCTACATTTAGAATTTGTAAATATGGCTGTCACAACTCACAAGGTTTGAAAAGTTCAAAAAAAGTTGAGGGCAAATCTGAACCTAAGGACCTATTCTTACTAAATATTGACATATATGACCAACGGTTTGTAAAAATTCAGTGGGAATCTCAAATGTCCCCGTTGCGGGGCCACCTCTACGCCTTACAAGAGTCCCAACTTTAGATGCCAATGACAATGAAATAATAAAATTAATGTTGGCCTCCCTTTGGCGGTAGGAATTTATGTTTCGAATTATCTCATGTATAGATTGATGGCAACTCCGCGTACTGTATATGTGTGTGTGTGTGTTGGCAATCATGCGATAGTAACATATTTCCTCGTCGCATTCGCCTTGTATTTATTTTTTAAGTGATTGCAATAGAAACTGTGGATGAAAGAGACAAATATGAATATGACAAAGACAGAGGGCAGGTAGCCATGTGAACATCTGAGAGACATTGATGGCTGGTGTAGCTGGTTCCATGCAACGTCTGGAGACCTCTTCCCCCAGAAGTCAAGAAATCCGGCTCAAGTAATTAAAACCAAACTACATTGATAATACCTAGGGGGCATTAAATGGAGGTCGGATTCCAAGTTTACTTTCGTTAATTTCTATAAAATACCAATTATGGTGGTTTATAGGATTTCTGGATACTGAGAAATAGTCTTTCACTCTTTTTTCTTACTGTAATAATACATTTTTTTCCATAACAAAAAAAAAAGTAGATTAGAAATTGATACACCCTTGGAAACGAATTGCCAGTACTATACTATTACTATAAGGTATTGTCTCCAACGTTTAGTAGCACGTTGGTGGATTTTCTTTCGCCTATGGATAATCCAAATGTTTAGTTTAGGCTATAAGTAGGACGTTTGTGGATTTTCCTTGACCCTCTTAATTTGATGGGGAAATTAACTTGCACTCCCTCGTACCAAGTTCTTTGTAACATTTATTATTTAACAGTTAATTTATATTTTTTTATTTTTAATATTTTAGTATATAAATAAAAAAAATTATATGTAAATGATAAATAAAGGCTTATAATTTATAAATATATTTTTTAAAAATTTCTTCTAACAAATAATAATATGAATACATTTGAGTCAAACTATTAAAAAAAGTTAAATATTTTAAGGAATATAAAACAGAAGGAGCAAGAATCAAGTTATAGGATGGTACTGTAGACTTGATGCTTTTCTGTGATCATAAGTGTGACACTCTTTCTTTTTTCCGACTCTTGTTGGTTTTGGCTTTCATTTTTTTCTTCTAGAGCCTTTGCACGAAATTGGACAGTAATTGTGATAATCAATTTGTAAATACCTTCTTTCCTCCAATTCCACATGCTCAGGCTTTATTTATGCTATAACATTAATTATGTTATATTATTGTTATGACACTTAGCTTTACGTAAATTTTCAATATAATTAATTTTTTATATCAATTATATTACTATTTATTACAAGGAATTGTGATTTTGTAAGATCTTACAATCTATTATTCAATCTTATGATTCAAATCTTCTATCATGAAAAACAATCTTGGGTAGGACTTTGATCCTAATAACCTAGGTGTTATCTCATTCATTTTCCTTTCATTCCTATTGTTAAATATTGACAGAAAATGCCTAAATTGTAAGAAAAATAAAAATCATGACCAAATTGATTAACTGAACTAAATTTATGGTCTAAGGAAGCAATTCAAATGAAAAATAAAATTTGATTTATCAAAAATAGAATGATAAAATATAAATAATATAAATAAAAATAATAATAGAAAATGGAAATAGTCATACCATGTTATTTGCGTATCTGTTGTTTGTATTGCTAACAAAATAAAGTATAATATAAAAATAAATAAATGGAAAAGAATAATAAGCAAAATATTTTATTTCTCAAAATAAAATTATAAATAAAAACTAAAAAGAAATAAAAAAATTAATATTAATAAAAATGAAGAAAAAATAGATAAAATTTTATTTGATTTTATTTTATGTAAAATTTTATATAAATGTTTTGCTACATTCATCCCAAATTCTTTACAACCATTTTAATTTTTTTAACTTAAATTTGACTTCAATTTAGTTATATTAATATTTGCTAAAATTTTTAAAAAAATATTATATTAAAAAATAAAAATCTTGTAGTTTCTAAATATAAATATTCTAGAAAAATTTTACTAGATATTAATATAAATAAATTTGAGTCAAAGTTAAGTAAAAAACTTGAAATAGTGCAAAGAACCTGAGATGGATGGAGTATTTTTTATTCATTCATTTTTTATTAATATTACTAGTATTTATTTATTTTTATTTTTTTAACTTATTTGTTATAGAAATAGAATATATTCAAATATAAAATAATTATTTTTTAAAATAAATAAATATTAATAAAAATGAAATAAAGATATAATATATTATTTTATTTTATTTTAAATTTTATATGAATTTATTATTTTTTTATTCATTCATTTTTTTTATTAATATTACCAGTTTATTTTGTTTCATGTTTATAAATTATTTTATTTATTATTATTTTCCCTGTATTGTTTTGTTTTTTATAGTTATCTATCTATATTTCTTTTAACTGTAAGTAAAATTTGTGGTTTCAAACTTTGAATTGCTTCATTAGACATTAAATTTATTTTGGGTCCGTTTAGTTCGTTCATGATTTCATTTTAGGAGTCTGTTTTATGGGCCTCTCTCTGGACGGGAGGATGCCAAGGTTTTGGGTGGATGGTTTTTGGGACAAGTGCATTTGTCCTAAGTCCTAACATCAACAGCTAAAATTGCTTCATTGAGTACCAGAATCTCTAGCATTTGCAGCAAGGCTCGAGTAAGACTTAGTAGTTTCAGCAAGGCTCCAGTAATAATGATTTTTAATACTATGTTAAATGCTAAAGCATCCAATTTAAAACCAATTAGCAAAGGGTCAAGATACTCCATCATTGATATAAAGCTTTTATTAACCCCTTTTCTTAGCCCACTTAATACGGCTCCTCATATGTAGGCTATTTTGGCTCTATAACATGGGTTATTTTGGTAATGACTGGGATAGTGGTGAACTTCAGTTCCTAATACTATATTGCTATATCAAAGTTATTTCTTGTTTGAGTTGATGAATACACGGGGTTGGGCACTACCTTGCACAAACTTTTCTTGAAAGTCGTTCCACTTATCTTTGGCTAAGTCTATGAACACCACACAATTGTGTAGCTCCGGTGCAAAAGCATTGAACACAAGATATCATAATAGAGTTGCACTTCTCTCATGCTTGAGTTTTATCCAGATCATCTTCAGGTTTGTTATGGTTTCATGGGTAAACCCTACTTTGTTTTTGGCACAAAATACATTTTGCACAGCCCAATGCCATGCATCATAATTTTCTCCATTCAACAAATTGTTGATAAGGTCAGTTCCTAGACTGTTAGATTGACTGAGATACAAGAGGGATGAAGGATCGTTCTCAACTAATGGTGTTGATGAAGACGATCTTGCCATAGTTCCCTTTCTCTTTGTGGGATCCTCTGACATGATCTAATTGTAAAAAGAAGAAGTGTCAATCAAAATTGTTCATAAAACACTATAAACGGTTTATAAACAATTAAATATTACAGCTTGATTCAGATATAAGGATCCTTAATAATTCACATACGTCATCATATGAAGTAGAATTATAAATAGATCTCACACTTGTTTATTACCTGCAAATAATAATCATTATTGATGTTCATATTTCTAAACAAAATAACTTGTTAAGGTAATATTGCTTTAGCACCATATGAAAGCATCAAACTCAAAACCAAATGAAAATGGGTGGAGAGGCTCTATCACTTTATAAAGCATTTAATAAACTATTTTCTTGGTCCACTTAATATTAAAGCGTCCAATAAAAAATAATTGGTGATAGATGGAGGGACTTTAGCCCAATACAAAGATATATGAAACTTCTTTATTAAGTCAAGCGAGATCTAAAAACTGCAAACAAAGATTGAAAGTTCGGAAGTGGAGCATCAAGGCCCAAACATATAATCCTATAAGTTTGTCCTCCCGACTACCATTAATCATAAGTTTGTCCTCCATAAAGAAAGCCAGAGATCTGCGTCATACATTGAGCATGTTATAGTTTCCTGCACCAGTTTTCCCAACAATTTCCAGCTTCTCACTTGGAGAAACAGCAAAGCATAAAATCCATGCAAAACAGGAGCAAGTTCGGTTTTCAGCTCTTCCATTCTTCAAATGTTGCTCTCACCCAGATAATGATACGTCCTAAAAAGTTAGTAGCCTTATGTTAAGCCAAATGTTTGAACATTTTACCAGCAAGGGTGAATCTGAAATTATCATCCATTGTCTTTCACTGCACAAACTCGGGAATCCCAGAAAGAAGCTATTTTGCAACATGTGATAGTTCCACAAGAATCAGCAACTCCTTATTTTGAGGATATTACAATGACATGCCTGTCTGAACATATTCTAACATGTTCAGTTTCAAGTTTTGTCAGCCACTATGTTAATGGTACAGACAGTAGACAAAACCACAGTAAAAGAAGACAGTTAACCTGCTGTGTAAGGCCCTCACAGGGAGGGCGATTAAGCAAGACAGTACCGGCTACAATAACATCTAGTAACTCCAAATCTCACGTACCACCGAAAGGTTTTGAGAAGCATCAACCTGTGTGAGATGAAGGGGTATAAAGGAGAGGATGAAGAGATTTTGCCCACCTCAAAGTGGGGCAATGCCAGGCTTGGCATCCGGAGGAAACATGGGAAGATCCATCAACAACCTGATCGAAAGTCTTAACCTTTGAGTTTTGGACCTCTTGGCAACAATGAATCACCTGGGGTACAGATAGGTCGAGAAGAACAAGATCAGAAACCGGCCACACCACCATTGTCTGGATTCTTGATTGCACAAGCAAGTGATTCTGCCCAGGAGCCATCTGATGGCGGCAGAGCCACACCAGTGTCCCCATATCCACCAACAAATACCTCAAAACTGTGTTCTGGCTTCTCTTGCTCGAGAAAATGCCCTCTTCCCACGAAGGCAAGCAAACCTGACAAATGACTTGTTCGATAGTTAACAACTACTGGCAAGTTGCATAATGGAGACGAGAGGAACCTAGGGAAGCAGCAAATGTTGCTGGTAGGTATAGAAATTCCAAGTCATTGCATAATGCACGTAGTTAGCTCTGTGCCTACATGCATTATTTAACAGACCATTAAGTATAGCAAAATTCCGAAGTGAACTTTTTTGCAGGTCCAACAATGGCATAAACTTGGTAAATGAAACTGTGAACAATAAACTAATGCGTAATTGCACATTCTTCTATATAATATACACATGAACATTGAGAAATAGACTGATAAGAGGGAAAGAAAGGAAAATCACCAGAAGAAAAGAAAGAGGATTTTAGGACAAAATGTTCTCATCCGTATGTGTAACAGTAACAATCATTAGGATTGGCCCACTTCAACCAGCTTATGATCTCCCCAGAACTTGATCATCCTGGCAACCAAATTATACACCTAATCCTCTGCTCTCCGGTTAGTGTTACAATTTGAACAAAACATGCTTAGCCCCTCTAGCTGTTATGTTGCAAGCAATTAAAACGGAAGCTTCTGACTTCTTTATACAGTTCACAGAGCCTGCCTCACAGATTTCAGCAGGTTATACTACGGCAACTCCACGCTTCAGATGAAGACTGCCCAGATCAGTTCTTCACCCAAGTTCTCTCGAAGACCCAGAAAAAGGATCAAGGCCATGGCCGTGGCCTTGATCAGCACCCCCCATGTCAAAATGAAGAAGAAAACATGGTAGCTACCTACAAATATGAGGCAGCACCTTTCAGTGGTCGAGAAAGCCAAGTCTTTTAGATTTGTCCGTCTAAGGAGTCTTCTGAGCTGACCTCTTCTTCGGGGTCTGAAGCTTCAGCAAGGGCTTCAAGCATGTTGACAACATCGGCAGTGTCATCTAGGTAGTACTTGGCTTTGCTTGGCTTCTGTCCAACCGTACAGGCAAAAACAGAATTGCTGGATGAAAGAACACCGCTAGAAATAGCACTGCCAATAATCTCAAACATGTCCTCGTCCGATCTATCATCACCAATACAGAGTACAAAATCAGCTTGCCGGTCCCCCTCACCCATTGATTGAAAGATCTTCTCCGCAGCCAAACCTTTGCTGACCCCCTGGAAGCCACAATAAGCAATTTATTAACCAGTGTCATGATAAGGATGGAAGAAGCAAGCGAAACACATGCTCACAGCGCCAAAAGGAAGTGAAAGCAACACACTCAACAGAGAAATGCCCGAAACATAAATTGAGAATACTTTTGCAAGACTAAAAACCAGACAACACTCCGTACAGGAAACTACCCTGCCGAATATTATGACTCATCTGGCCCATTGAGGTCATGTTTTTTAATAGCACATCACCAGATTAGCCAATTAATCATTCTAGTTATAATAAACCTTTTTCTTGATATTCATCAACAAGTCAATTCTTGTCAAGTTCCTCTAAAATGCAACATTATCCGGTGCAAAGAACCTCTATGGAAGGTCTTTTATCGCATGGAAGGGCCAAAATCAGTACTGACGTACAAGCTTTAACATTTAAAATCCCCCTTGCACTCTAGGAAACCTTCTTTATATATATGCAAAGAGGAAAGCTAACATCCAATTCATTTTAACTTAAGTCAACTTAATCTAAAATGATTTTAAATCTTTTTCACCTAGAACCAATTTCATTTGAAAGCCAATATTATATAGGTGTAATAATCCGTTTGAAACAAAATTTTTATCATGTTATTAAATTTCTATGAAATTTTCTTTTTTAATGTTTAAAAAAGAAAAATTTATAAAAAATTAATAGTATTATAAAAATTTTACAATCAATGGATTATTTCACCTAAATAATAAAAACTTTCCAAATAAAATTAGTTTCAAGTAAAAAAGATGTAAACATAAAAATAAGTTATTTTGAATTAAGTTAGCTTAAGTTAAAACGAATTGGGTCTAAATATACAAGAGAATTCATGCCATAAATTTTTCATCACTTTCCTGTGCATTTAAGAGTATAAAAGAATTAGAGTCTTACAAAACCTGCAGCTCAACCTTGCCCAGAATGAACCTATTTGTTACCCGACTACAGATACACTAGCTGCAAATAATGTTCAACCATGCTAAAAGATCACTTTGGAGCATTAGCTTGTTCAGAACTCCTTCATAAGACAGTGACAGCACGTTCCTTGAAAATCCCCAGAGAACTTACATTCTACCTACACTAAGAACACAAACAGCCAAAACTGAGGCTGAGACACACCCAGCTTCATTAATCTTCAGCATAAAACCCAATCAGCCCAAACTAATTCAAATGCATGTGCATTTGGCAGACCATGTGACCATGCAGTGTTAGTGTGTGTGATTGTGTGTGTGTGTCTTAGGGCAGGCGGGGAGAGAGAGAGAGAGAGAGAGAATTTCAGTTGGGAAAAAAAAGGGGGGGAGGAAGAGGAGGCAGTTACCTGGGGCTTCACTTCAACAATGCACTGACCACTTTTCACAACTACAGGTTCATTTGCTAGCACACTTTCGAGATGGTCTAACATCTCCTTGGCTTGGCTAGAACCAAAACCTGGATCTGCATCCCGATGGTGCCAGACTAAGGCACTCTCCTTGGTCTCAATAGAAGAACCATCAGTAGACTCCGTATACAATTTCATGACAGGCTCCGCAATCTGCATCCAACCAAAATCATTACCTTGTCCGCATATCTCCCAATCTTCATGAGCTGGCCACCTGAAAAATCATTCAGCTTCAAATTCAATCCTGTAATGAAAAGGCAGCCCAAACAAATGATAAAAACAAACTACTGAAGAACAAGGATACATTACCTCATAAAGTAACCGTGTTCAGCAGCAATTCCAAGCTTTTTGCAGGGAGAAAACCATTTGCCCAAGCTTTCACGTCCTCTGCCGCTCACAAGAAATACAGTATTCTTGGGATCACCACAGAGAGTATTTATGATCGATATGACCTTTTGACTTGGGCATTTGTTTAAGGATGTATGGGGCATGACAGTACCATCATAGTCCAACAGTATAGACCGTTTTTTGGATCTAAGATATACAGAAACAATATGGTCAACAGAGAGCTTTCGGAAGTTAGGATCAAGTGCTACTACTCTGAACCCAAAGCTCAATCCTATTCCCCAAGATCGCCTTCTGAAGTGGTCTTTACAAGTCCTCTCTAGATCTTGGAAGAAGCTTCTGGACCAGTAAGCAACATCATGTGTGTTGACATACCTGTAATGCTTCTCATGGCGTAATTGCTTCTCAGAATCCTTCATTGAGATTGCTTCATTCATTGCCTCAGCAGTTGCCTCAATATTCCAAGGATTAACCCTAATAGCACCACTAAGTGAAGGAGAGCACCCAATAAATTCTGATACCACTAGCATGCTCTTCTTAGGCCCACTTGCTTCTGCAGATGACTCTGATTCAGATACTCCTTGTCGGCAAACAATGTATTCGTAAGGAATAAGATTCATTCCATCCCTCACAGCTGCGACCACAACACACTCAGCTATGGTGTAATAGGCGGCTCTTTCACTAAGGGACACTGACCTATCAATGAAGACAATTGGTTCATAACCCGGTTGGCCAAAAGTCTCATTTATTCTCTTGCAACTTGACTGTATTTCATCCTGAATTTCCTCAAGATCTTTCCCTTTTCCTCTGGCAGGGTTTGCAATCTGTACCAAAACTGCTCTTCCCTGCCATTTGGGATGCTGTTTCAGCATCTGTTCCATTGCCAGCATTTTCAAATTGACACCTTTAAAGATGTCCATGTCATCAACACCAAGCAACACTGTCTTGCCTTGAAACTGTTGCTTCAGCTCCTGATCTCTCCACTCTTTATCTGCAAGTCTTAGTACAGATTCAATCTGTCCCATGTGAATTCCTACAGGCATAATCTTTATTCCAACTGTCCTCCCATAGTAATCCAATCCTATGTAACCCCTCTTTGACTGATATTCTAGGCCTAGCATCCGGCTGCAGCAAGAAAGAAAATGCCGTGCATAATCAAATGTATGAAATCCAATAAGATCTGCATTCAATAATGCCTTTAGAATCTCTTCCCTTACGGGCAATGTCCTATATATCTCTGATGAAGGAAATGGACTATGCAAGAAGAACCCCATTCTCAAATTTATAAATCTTCGTCTCAAGAAAGTAGGTAGCACCATCAAATGATAGTCATGAATCCAGACATAGTCATCCTCTGGGTTTATAATTTCAATCACCCTTTGAGAGAATATCTTATTCGCTGCAACATATGCTTCCCATAGAGACCGATCGAACCTTCCTCCATGACTTGCTGAGAATGGGAGCATATAATGGAAAAGTGGCCATAAATGTTGCTTACAGAAGCCATGATAAAATTTTGACAGTATATCGGGTGGCAAAAATGCTGGGACGCACTTAAAACTATCCAATAGTAGCTGTGACACATCATCTTGTTCACTTGGATCAACATCAACCTTCAAAGAACCAACATACAGAACCTCCATTTCCTCTGGCAATCCATCTTTCAGCTGCAGTAACAATGCATCATCATCCCAGCTGAAGCTCCAACCCTTATTATCTGGTCTGCGCCTGGCTCTAACCGGCAATTGATTTCCTACAATGATGATACGATCTTGAACAACCGAGGAGGGCACATCAGAGGTAACACTATTGGCTTGATCATCATCAAGCTCTGAAATGACCCCAGGAACAGTCATTACCCTGGGCAACCGCCTCCTTTCACGAGTTTGACCCATTACTGGGAAATTACCCGAAGCTAGATCTAAAAGATTAGTATACGATCTTGACATCATCTTTAATCAGTTCTTTGGTATCAACAAAGTTCAGTAATCAACTAAAAAGAACCCAGAGCGGTGGAATGAGCACCGGATTAGTTTCCGCCTCAAACGACAGCAATCAAGAAAGATCTGCAACAGGAGTAAAGTAAATACCTTCAATACATCGATCAAACTCAAGAACGACATAGAACAAACAGAAACAAACCCATAAGAGAACACATTGACATCTACAAACAAAGAGATACAAAGAGTACATACCTTCAATACATCGATCAAACTCAAGAACGGCATAGAACAAACAGAAACAAACCCATAAGAGAACACATTGACATCTACAAACAAAGAGATCCAAAGAGCAGCCACTAACAGCAGACCATTTCACTAACCTTCATCCTTACAAAAGCAACAACGGAATTGGAACAAAAAGAAAGCTGATCAAGATCAATTTCCAATCAAGTCCATATCACTAGATCACCTCAAAATAGTGAAAAGAACAGAAGAAAGGAACTTCAGAACTGACCTCGACGTGGGATGTACTAAATTTCTTATCTTTAAAAGCACCCGCTGCCTCAGGATCAAAGCAACAATCAAATCAAAATCAAACTTTGAACTTTTCTTGTAGCAAGAAATCTAGGGTTTGGTTTATATCGTCTGGTTTGCTTCCCTCTCTCTCGCTCAAGTCATTCACAAGGCACAATTTCTCCAACTTTTCCTTTTTATCTCTCTCTCTCTCTCTCAACGATTTGCAAAAGTTTTGATTTTTTTTTTCCTCCAAGCGAAAGAGGGAGAAAAAAATACAGAATTTTGGAATATAAAAAGGAAGAGGATAAGGTCGGCCAGTCGACTGCCCAGTAATGCCAGCTGGAATTGTGGAAGCTTTTCTGGTCACGCGCTCTTACCCCCTTCTCCCGAGGCAGTCTCCTACGTGGCAAATTCGAAACAAGGACACGTGTTCGGATCAGAAGATGGCGGCCCCACAAGTCACGGTGAGGAAAGCATCACGTGTTCCGTGAAACGTCGACGGCGATCTTAGAAGGCCTAACGACCGCTAGGGCGACACGTCAGCGGCCCAATGAGGTGGCGTCGAATCGCCGAAAAGGACTTGGGCAGCGATGTGGTCCAATGGCGTACCTGAATATACCCACGTAGGGACGGGGAAGCTCCGCCTTTCTGTTTCACGGCGCTGACACGTCAGCAGGACAAAAGTTTAGCGGATAAGGTGGTGGGAAGCCCCGCTGGTCACATGGCAGGCTGGTGACGTCATTGGTGAAGTAAACGCCCCCTTCAAGCCAAAGATATTTCCTTTCGACTAGATAACGAGACACCTAGAATTTATTTAGATGCTATATAATTATTTTTTTTTCATTTTAGAAAAAAATATTTTGATGAATGTTGTTAAAATTTTAATTTAAAATTTAAAATCTTATAATTTTATGATTTAATACATAAAAAAAGGATTTAGTTATAATTGTAATTTTTTACTCGGATTATATTACTATAATTTACATAAAATAAAAAATAGATTTATGTGAAATTTCAATTTTAACAACTTTGATTTTTATTATGCTGCAGTATGTTTGATAATTAAAAATTTTTGTTTTTAATTTAATTATATTTCACACACGATTCTTAAAAGAAAAATTAAATTTTCTCTGAAAAAATAATTAAAAAACTCTACCTTATTTCAAGGTTTTCATGATATGATGTCTTTATCAGGTCGCAAAACACATGGATTTATTTTATGATAACATGGATATTTTTTTATTTTTTAAGAAAATGAGTATATTATGGGCATTTAAAGCCTTGATCCCTGGGAACTTGACCGGTCATATGTTTTTGTTTGTTTATTATGCATATACTTCGGATAAAGTACATGATATTCCCTAAAATATTCTAAATATTTCATTTTGGTCTTCATACTATGAAATCTTGCATGATTGATCCTGAACTATACTTGATTTGCACTATTAGTCAAGTTTCAGACTTCTCCTTCTATCACAAATGGAAATGTAAACAAAGGCCCAAATTGAGATTTTCGCAAAAATAGAGAGCATTGGAAAGGTTTAATATGACCAATATGTGTTATTTCTATTACGTATATCAATATAATGCTCATCTTTTTCAAAAACAAAAGAATATTATTCAGCCACAACTCAAAACTATTCTTCACTAATTTGTTCCTATCTGGTTCCCTCCCCCCCCCCCAAAAAAAAAAAGAAAAATAAAAAAGTTAACATTGTACGTATAGCAACTATATATGGAACCTTTCATAGTTAAATGATGAAAATGTAACATATGGCATAGTTTTAGGACTATTCATGCCATATCTCCCAAAGTTTAGATAAACATTAATAATTATCCTGACCCAACATTCATTACAAGTGAACAAATATGTGGGCATGTCCTATGACAATTCTAAGGATCGGAGGGAGGATTAGGAAAACCTTTTCAACAATGGTGAGATAATCCTTTTCCTAATCTTGAACTCTAGTCTTCATTAGAATTGATGAGCATCCTATCTTTGAAAAAATAACACATGAAATGTATGGGTAGTTGTTGGCATGTAGAACGTTGGATTGAAGGTAAAATGTCAATTTTGACCTTTAGGCTTAGGTGAGAGGCAATTGAATAATGCCACAGCAATGGGCGAGAAGGGGGGGCAAAAATATAAATAATGATGGTAGAGACCAAATTGGTTAAGGAGAGAGGAGATGGGTGGGTGGGGTAGGGGGATTCTTGTTGACTCATATGCTGTCCTTTACCTAATTTTATGGTCTTCGTTGGGTGGAAGGTGAGGGATACGTGGGGCTTGTCCTGGGGAGCAAAATCTTGGAAGTTTCCTGTCCGTCTGCCTATTTGGACTCCACGGCTTCACTTCACATACCAAACGTAGCTTAAAACAAAATATGAAAATAAAAGAAAGGGAAACTTACCTAGACCCTTGAGGTATATCCTAACATACACTTGTGCTCCTATTTTTTAAATATCTATAACTATCTCCCTCTAAAGCTAATTCTGTTAATGACTATTAAAGAAAAAAAGTAGAAAAAATGATTGAATTTGCCATTCTAGCCTTATTCATTAGAAACTTTTCCCCAAAACTTTGCAATTTTATTTTTTCAACCAAATAAAACTTTTCTCTCTCTCTCATTTCTCTCCCTACTCTGTTTATGCTCTCTACTACTCAGATGAAGCAACTAATTCTGCTGCCTCTCCTGCATGGTTGATGCTTCATTTGCCCTTTCCTTTCCTTCGTGTGCTGCCTTCTCCTCTCATCTTTCTCTATACTGCTCTCTACGCCTGATTTTGTCCCGACGTTCCAGATGAACAACACCTGATTTCGTTTGATGTTTTAGATGAATTGCGCCTAATTTCGTTCAAATTCAAATAAATCACACCTGGGAATCACCGAATTCAGATAAATCGTGCTCGGGAATTGCGAATGACGAGAGTGCGGATGACAGTGAGTGTGGGTCCTCGATCTCCTCGAACATCGATTTCATTGGATGAAAACCGAATGAGCATTCCTCCTCGATCTCCTCAAACACCGGCAGAGATTCGGTGGGAGTTGCAGGGTCGTAAATGTCATTGAGAGTCTGGTTTTGCCAGAAGTCATGGAGTCTAGTTCTTCCAAAAGTCAAAGTAGTGGCCGACGGAATTGTGAACATCACGGTCGTCACCCATTCCTCGCTTGACCAGATGGAATAGGGAAGGCATTGGGCTCGATTAAGGGTTAGGTTTCTTGAGAGCCAGATGACTGGTGGCTCACGCGACAATTGGGGCAAAGATTTTTAATTGAAGCTTCATGGGAGTGACTTGTATAATTGTATTGTTGCATAAGTTGGGGGGCAAAGATTCTAAGGGAGAAGGTTATGGGACAAAAATAGGCATTTGATCTTTTCTTTTGTAATGGCAAATTACGGTATTAATTTTGTAATGGGTAAATGTAGGTATTTGAAAAAGGAGGATATACATATAGGTTCGCTCAAACCTCAAGGGGTTTTGGAAAAGAAAAAAACGTCAACTTCACATATGGTCATTTAGCTTTTTTTAGTGTCCAAAATGGGCATCTAAGCTTAAAAGTTATCCAATCTAAGTCTCTTATCCCATATTACGCATCTTCATTGGATCATTTATGTTAATTTCATTGTCAATTATATAGAATATGATGAATTTGCATTAATTAACATTAAAATAAATCTTAAAGTAGCATCTCTGGTCATCTAACTTTTCCTATTAACAAGTCTAAATATTAAACTTCTAAATCTATTGTTTGTACTCCTAGTAGATCAAGAAAGAGAGATAAAGAGAGACAGAGAAAGAGAGAGGCGAACCTTAACCTCAAATCTAAAATGCTCATCACTAAGTCCACCATTAGCCAACCATCGACCATCAAGTCTGACCCAGTTCATGACCTACCTCATTCTTTCTCTTTTCGTGTTGCACCAACGACCGCAACTCATGTCCAAAGGTGATGCACTGCTGCCAGCAACTGCCATGGGCTGCCACCTGCTGGGCAATAAGGCCACTAAGGGACCATAGATCTCACCAGCACTGTCGTCGTCTCTAGCTCAATGACCTGTCCAAAATCGGGTCTATTGCAATTTATGATGACTTTCACTGACGACATAATCCCGATTGAATGATGATGGAAGTCGAGGGATTTTACTCCTTATAGGCCACTAATCATCATCAAACTACTCCCACTAACTAATTTCACGTTAACAATATCCAATTTAAAAAAAGAAAATAGAATTGAACCAAACCATGTAAAATTGATCTCTTAAACCATAGGGCTATTAATTGCCGGTGGTGACTTTCATGAGCAATGGTTGCCAAAGAGCCACAATAGCAAATCAGCCTCCATTGGAAATTTCAACTTTCCTATCAACCATGGTTGTCATGTGATTTCATTGTTGCAGAGGCAGCAAAGAAGGGAGGGCAGAGGAAGGACCTAAAGGTAGGACAAGCTAGGTGTTAGAGATGGCATAGGAGGTGGCAGTGACGATGAGGAAGAAGACCAAAATTGGGGTGTAGATTGTATATTTAAAAGTTTAAAGTTTAGAATTATTAAAGAAAATGTTTCATAACCAAAATTGTTATTTTAAATTTATGTTTGTGTTAATTAATGTTATATCAGTGATTTTCATCCAATTTAACAACGGAATTGATATATAGACCCAATTAAGACATGCAATATAAGGTAAGAGACTTTAATATGACAACTTTATACAAGTACCTATTCAGGACATAGAAATATATTAGGGGGCAATGCATGAAATTTTCCCACAAGGAAAACCGATTTACAAAAAGAAAAGAAAAGAAAATGTATGTAGAAGAGATTGAATTGGAAAAATCAAGAAGGGGTTTGTGATTGGAAAGTGAGGATTCGCATTTTGTAGGTTGTATTTTGGTTAACAATCTTATCCTTTTGGAATCTTGTGGCTCAATTTAAATCTGGGGGATAGAAAGTTGTCCCTGTTTTGTTTTCTTTTTCACAACACATCTCTTTATCTTCTTTCCTTTCCCCTCTGGTGGCGCCAATATTAACTTCATTTTCAAATTTCAATGTTAAACACACTAAATAAATTTCGTCAAAACATATCATTCATTTGGTTGAACCTAATTTCTATTTCTCGGTGCTTTGTCTACCACTTGCTCATAGATTTTTTAATCCAAGACTTGTTGAAAACACATTTTATGCACAAGCATCTGAAATAACTTATATGATCAAATCTCATATTCAAGAGATAAGGTTTTAAATTTTGGGGAAGATTGATTACATAGTTTTTATCTTCTTTTTTTTTGTAAAAAAAAATTCTATATGTTGAAGGTAAGGGTTCCATGGACTAGCTCTGAAATTAGATGATTATACCATTTGTAGCACAGGCATCTAGAATATTAATTTTGAGATATTTTACAAGATTTCAAGTCTAATAAAATTTGAATGGATTCTTTGTAGTCAAAATGGTAATCAAACTTAAACAAATAGCACCTGTTTGATCCAATATTTGCATATCCACGCAACCAAGTAAGGATCGTGGCACTAGAAACCAAAATGGTTTGATATATATTTAATTTTCCTTTTGTCGGCATGTTGGTTTTTCCTTAAAGCTATTGATCAACCCAATAATTGGTCAAAAGAAAAATTCTAACCAATTACAATTAGCAAAAAAAATTGCCCTAGTAACAAGGATTAGGACATAATTGACTTTGGTGATTGGCTTTGGCAACCAAGCTGGCTGGAGTACAGTATTCATGTCAAATTTGGAATGACGGATGCTTCGTATCCTTTTCCCCTTTCTTTTTTTTTTTTCAAGTGGTTTTCGTGTCTATTCTGACCTTTTCCAGATCCTTTCACCAACTTGTTCTTTAAAAAAATAAATTAATAAAAGGCAATGGATTGTGTATCATCCCACTTACAAGTCAAAAATCCTTTTTATTTTTCTCTAGTTTTTCATTGAAAAACTAATTAAAGTAGAAGGCAAAAGAAGGTTGAAATATTGGATGTGACTTCTTCGCTACAAGGATATACTCTGACATTTTTCTATTTGTCTGTTTAGTTTTCCATTTCTTTTCTTTGCACGGAAGAAGTGAAATAAAAATAGCTTAGACAAGGGAAATAAATTGAGTTTTCACTATTATTCTTGAATTGTTGTTAGTGTCTGGATTTTTCGCAACATGATTTGAGTTTTAACTATTAGGTCTCATTTGGTATTAATGTCAATGATTAATATTAAATTAAAAAATTATATAAAAATAATTTTTAATCTTTAAATTCAGTATTTTTTATCTTAACCAATGGATAAATTATTAAAAATTTTAATACTAATCATAAAATCTGTTCTCAAACAGATCTATTAATCTTGATTCTTATATAGTTTAGAGTTTTAAATACTTTTAAAACGTGAAAAAAGAATTAAATAGATGTATTATTTCATCCAGCACAAAGAGATGCTAGAATGATCCTATTGGGGCTATTGTGCTGTGCAATATTGCTGGCATATGCTATGTACAAATTATAATCCATCATTCCCACTTCCCAGGTTCCAACCAGTATGAGGCCCTACAGAATTAACTATCCAGCACTCTTTTGGAATAGCCACATGACAAAATTCAATCTTGTCTACATCTCTCACCTCACAAGATCCACAAACTATTTCAATTCTCCATAAATGTGCAACGACCAACAATTGAAGGAAAAGAAAATTTTCCAGAATTCTTTAAACCTAATATAGTAAGTGTTTACCTAGTGACAATATATCCTTCAAGTTGGATGGTAGGTAGGTACCAGACACTGCCTCGTTCACCTTCTAAGACTTCTTTTCGCAATAGAGAATGTTCATGTCATATTGATATAGCCTTTGGTACTGATGGTTACATTTTAATACAAAACATTACTATAGCCTAGGACTTATCATGTGTTGGTTTGGTGCGGGTTAAGAGTAAAATTGAACTGAACCAAACCAAACTAAACCAAAATATCAGTGATTTTTCAAAATTTTTATCCAACCCAACAAAGATTATGAAGAATTCAACATAATATGTAATTAAATCCATATCTAAATATAAATATACTTAGTTAAATTCAAAGTCTCGTACACATATCCGTTCAAAGTTTATAAAGCATTCAACATAATACATAATTAAACCCTAACCCTTTCTCTTTGTCTATTTTATTCAAGAAAGAACAAGTGAGAAACATAGACTCACTTGTCAATTAGGAATAACCAATTACAACCATTGGGTTTTGTTTAAAAAGACATAAAACCCCTCTACTTATTTGACTATTTCATATTTACCATTATATAATATATAATATATAATTTATAAATTTTAAAATATATTAATATACCTCCGTTCAGTTCTATTTCAGGTTAGTTCCATATGGAATCGGAACCAATCTGAAAATTGATGGGTTTTTAATAGATGGAATCAACCCACGAACCATGATCAATTCTTACCCAACCTAACCCTACTCACCCTTATTGAGTTGGACAAACCCATGTTTCTACCCGAGACTTGTGCTTACCCCTACTATAGCCTAATGGGAGGATCAACTTAAGGTATTGCCTTTGAGGATTACGTACGGATGTTAGGGGGGTTTGAATCGTGAAGATCCACCAAGGGAGATACCACATATAATAATGGTCTTCTACTTATTCCCAAAAGCTTAAACCAGCAAGTGGCTTCATTATATATGGTTACGACACTCTTCCTTTAGTGGAAGCCTTGACGCATCAAGAGTATACCTAACTACAAGCGCATTCTTCACTTAAAACTATGTCGTCCAAGATCCATCATACAAGATACAACATATAATAATGACCTCGCACATGTTATCAAAAGCTTAAACAAATAGGATAATTAAGAGATCATCACCATATATATGTATCTCACTCACTTAATATAATTATTAATTATGTGAGATAAGTTACTTATGCATGTCATTAACAAAGGCCATGTACTTTTTCCAAATTAGTATGTCGCTATTCTTTGCTATAATGTCTCAAACAACTGTTGACTTCAGTCTTTTTTGCAGGAATACCACTCGTCTCTCCAAAACCGACATTCTCTCAACCTATTGCGGAGACTACTTACAAGATTTTTGCATCATTACTCGCAATCCTACATAACCTTTAGGCTTCTAACAAAAATCACAGCGGCCAAAGTGTCATAATGAACCTGTGTATAGCACGCAGAAAAGAGAAGACTAGATGATTTAGCATTATATATATATATATATATATATATATATATATATATATATAGGTTCACCAAACATACCAAGGCTCGCCAAATAGAGACCAGCTACAATTAACGAAAGCTAGATAAGAACTATATATAAATAATAATAATAATAAAAGTGAAATAACTAGCCATACCCACTTGATAATGGTGCCTTCTCTAATGGGATGAGGAAAGCATAAACAAAAGCATCAACCTAGAAAAGTGGGTACTTTAGGATCTGACCACCATCTAACCTAAAGGATAGAACTTAAGAAAAAAATATGAAGCAAAAAAGATGAAAGAAAAATATGATAGTACTAACTTAGAAAGATTTGACACGAAGCTAGCAAGTTAGCTAGAGGACCAAACAAGTGGGTTAGGTGTTCAAGACTCTTTTAGTGGGCTGTTGGGGTAAGGTTAAAACTTAAACCCTAACTCTACAGCTAGGGTTTGGTTTTGCATTAGTACCTCCTATATAATTGATATCCAGGATTTTTTCAAAGGGATGCATGGATATAAACAAATGCTAGGTATTAAGATTTTCTAATAAATTTTATAAATTAGTATACATTATATAGTAAAAGAAAAAGCTTTATTTGAAAAACATATTAAAAAAACAGCTTTAGTTTAGCATCTAGTTATTTAGCTATGGTTGAACGATTTTAATATGACTTACAAAGTCATTGGTTGCAAAGATAGAGAAGAGAGATGTCAAAGCTTATATAGAGTATATAAGGCAAAAATTGCTTGTTAGCTTCTAAAATTTAATTTTTACCCTCTTGCCCCTTAAATTTATTTTGTGACAAACTAAAGCTTAATTGTTTCTTATCTTTGAAGAGAAAAGAATATGGTGAAAAAAGTTTAAGGCCTAGGTGGGAAGAAACATGAAAGATTAGGTACCAATAAAGGGCTTTTGCCAATATAGTGTCATTAATGAAGAGAAGATATTGACTCACTTTTTGTCTTTATTGAAATAAGATATGCCAATTTTTTTGTTCAAACAGATACTAAAAAAAGTGAGATCCACTAACAAAAATTACAGGCCCAATCACAAAATTATATACTTTTTAACATTTTACAATGTGGATCCGCCCCTGGGTTGGATGACTTCTAAGCCATTTTACATTTGTAGTTGAACTATTTTAAGGCCTTTCGTGCGATAAAATTTATAAATCGGGAAAATATGATTTAAAGTCAAAACTCTTGGGCTAGGCGCCGATGGTGGCAACAAACTGACAGATCTTTTATGTGTTTAAAGCAATATCTTGCTCATATCTTTTCCATCTGTAACTTGCAATATATTCTAAGTATTAAAATGAAATCTTAAATTGCGTGTAATCTTCCCTTATGAAAAGAAAGTTAATGGAATGAAAAGTAGGGTAAATTGGATAAAAGTATCGGAATTACTCTTAATATTGCACTTTGATCCTCAAACTATGAAATATTACATAATTGATCCTAAATTATTTGCAATGTCTCTACCTTACCCCATCTCCAGATATTTCTCCCAACCCTCCAGCCAATTATTCAAAAGCACGGTAATATTATTTTATATTTAAAACCAATGATGGGAAATTTAATTCAAACCATTTAACAAATGTTTTCCATTCAATTTATTATGGCCAATGAATATTCAATCATAACTGGCAATTAAAAATTACCATTTTCCCTATTTGAAGGTAAAGTAAATATTTTACCTGAAATTTTATAAAAAGAGGAGGAAAAATTTCAAAATAAGTGACATGTTCTATAAGGCGCAAGTACTAAGTAGATACAGGCTGTATCATACAGCTACGGAGTTTGTACGGAAAAAAAAAAGACAGAGAGAGAGAGAGGCCAGGCCCAACCATCTTTTAGACACACGGGCCGAAGCCCACGTACAGTGTTTGTTTGAATCATACGTAGATTTATTGAAATGTGGAAATAGGTGGAAATTAGGTGGATTGGTTGGGCTTTGTGACAATTTGTTATTTGAACACTTGATTATAAATAAGTAAAGTTTATGGCTTAACAAGATAGATAATAGTACTTTAAGAACTCAAATATTACAAATCAAAGGACCAATTGTTCGAAGGAAAAATGTGATAACCAAAAAGACATTTTAAAAAATTTTAGAGTTGTAGTGGTTTAATCTGTGTTAGTATTTACTATAAATATAGTATAATAATAATTAAATAATAAAGTTTTGGGACGAAGAAAAGAAAGTTTAGAGTTCTAGTAATTAAAAATGGGTTTAACCATTGATAAAATAAACTTTTTCATGAAAATAAAAAACTAAGATTTTGAGTTGACCAAAATCAAGTCTAATCTCTATGTGATAAAGTTTTTATATTAATAAGGTAAAAAGCGGGATCTTAGAAACTAAAATTAGTATTTTACGATAGACATAAATAAAAGTAATGAAAAATGGAACAAATAGGGGATTTAAACTGAAAAGTCTAAGTAAAGTCTGAGGACAATTCAAGTAATGTCCAAAATCAGACAAACGATAACGACTAAAATTTTCCCTTAGAATATAAAAATAACCTTCCTAAGAAAATGTAATGTTTAAGCATTGACACAAATGTTAAAAGCAAAGTTTCAAAATTAATAAATTAAATGGAAAAACTATTGATAGTAAGGGTTTAACATTGACTTCACAAAAAAGAAAAAAGAAAAAGAGAAAAAGGACCGAATTGCAAACATATAAAAATTTAGGGATTGAAATGAAAAAATCAATAGCTCATGGACTAAAATGTATTTAAGCAAAAAAATGCTAAAGAAACGAAAAATGGAGAAATTTCTTATAATTTTTCACTTTGAAAGTTGTAGTCCCCAAACTTGTTGATCCCACCACTATTCTTATGTTGTCTTTAAATGCCTAATCATTAGATAGAAAACTTTAGGAACTAAAACAGAAGAAAGGAAATCTATAGAAGCTATAAGAAAGGTTATACCAATGCCTAGAAAAGGAAATCTGGAAAGGTTGAAAGAGAAGTTATAACAATACATAGGAAAAAAAACTAAAAGAAACAAAAAAGAGCAGCACTGCAGATCCACAGTATTTGCCAACTCCAATTTAGTATATATGAGATTCTTTGACACCCGCACGATGCTACGACATACATTGTTAAATTGGTTGAGCATTGTGTAACTTATGCAATATTTGTAACTTGCATGGTGTTGTTATAAATAAAAAAGATAGATGGATAGCTACAGGAAATGAGGGGGAGTGAGATAGAGAGATAGGGAAGATGAGCAATTTGGTTTGGATACAAAAGTTTGTTGTAATATATCATGCATATGCAATGTTATTATATGCAAAATTTGTTCATAAAGTTCTGAATGTAAATATATAGCACAGGTGAGAAAGAAAAGTTAGCCCAAATAGTACCATTATAGTAACACAAATGAACAACCAATTCCAAACCTCAAATAGCTACATTCACATTGCTTATTTGTGTCTCTATCAGAGGTGTATCCATATTGTAAATATGAGGATCCATGAAAGCCCTTTTCCTAGAAAAAATGTTAAGAATAAGTATATAATTTTATAATTGGATCCCCATAATTTTTGTTAGTGGACCCAATAATCTTTGTAACATCTATTTGAACAAAAAAATGAGTATTTCTTATTTGAATAAAAACAAAAAGTGAGTCAATATTCTCTCTCTATTAATAACATTCTATTGGCAAAAAAAAGGTAAATTGCACCCGCTACCCCCAACCTTTAATTGTTGTTTCACTTCTAAACCTAACCTTCACTTTGCTCATACTATATCCTTGACTTCAATAAAAGTTTCATTTTAGCCCTTTTATTATTATTTTTTTGACAGAAATCGTTATCACAAACAGAAAAAACCACGTCAGCAAGTTATTGTAAAAGAAAATGTTTGTTTTAACTCCTGTAAAAATACTTTTTGCCAAAAAAGCCTTAAAGCTTTTAAATCTAACAAAAAACTTTAGACAATCCTCTCTTACCTCTCATCCATCTCTGCCATTCCCATCTCAGTGGTCTCTCTCTCGGCCTCTTTTTCCACTATGAGTATGATTAATCTAGACAGAATCAGGACAAAGGACGGGGTGTGAAAAGGAAGCCAAGAAGAAGGGAAGAGAGAGCGAAGGTGGCAAGGAAAGGAAGGCCGAGAAAGAGGGATTGGTGAGCAACGATAGTGAGAAGAAAGGAGGCCGATAGGGTTGGCCAGTACAAGAAAAGGGATTGGGGCTAGGGACAGAGGACAAAGGGTGTTCAGAGAGGGTCGCAATGGAATCGAGGTCGATCTTGAGGCAGGACTCCTGCCCTTCTTGCATTCAACGCCAAATCGTTGCCATCTACTTACCACCGAATCGCCCTTACCACTAGTGCTGAATAAAAAGAAAGCCAAATCAAGAGAAAAGCCGAATCCCAGGCCGAAGATTGAAGGACAAAGCGGAAAGGGAGGCTGGAGATGACGCCACCGGAGAGGGATGAGAGGTAAGAGAGGTTGGCCTAAATTTTTGTTAGATTTAAAAGTTTGAAGGCATTTTTGGCAAAGAGAATTTTTACAGGGGTTAAACACAAGTATTTTCCCCAACAATAATCTATTGATGTGGCTTTTTTCGGCCGAGATAATGATTTCCATCCAAAATGGGGCTAAAATGAAACTTTTTGTTGATGTTAATGATACGATACGAGTAAAGTGAATGATAGGGTTAGAAGTGAAACAACAATTAAAAATTGGGGGTAGCAGGTGCAATTTACCCGACAAAAAACCATACATTGGTAACTAAACTTTCATGTTTCTTCCCACCAAGGGCTTAAAATTTTTTCACCACATTATTATCTCTTCAAATCTATGAAAAAAATTAAGGGATTAGTTTGGCACAAAATTAGTTAAAGGGGCAAGAGGGTAAAAATGAAAATTTGGAAGCCAACAAAGGATTATTTCCTTATATACCCTATTTTAAAACCTCTTTTCTTTATCTTTGCAATCCATGATTTTGTAATTCATATTGAAATCATTCAACCATAGCTAAATAACTATATGCTAAATTAGAGCTATTTTTAAAAAAAATTTTCAAATAAAGTTTTTTCTTTTACTATATAATATATACTAACTTATAAGTTTCATTGAAAAGTCTTAGTGCAAAGTATTTACACCTCTCTCTCTCTTTCTGTTTGAGAAAAATCTTGGTCTACCACTAGTCTTTGTTTATTTCTTTGTACAATCATTATGTAGTGAATTTTAAAGAGGAAAAAAAAAAAGATTACCTAACCAAGATTGGGAAGACCTATTTTATACACAAACATGCATGATTCTCATAAAAACTAGTAGAAGCACATAATGTAAAATGCTAAATCATTACACTAGTTCTAAAATAAAGAAAGACAAACCTATAACACATTGGTTCGTACCTAGAGGATCCAAAAAGAGCGAAAATGAAACTTGTTAGTAAATCAACAGTCTGCAAACAATAAAAAAGTGATGTATATACCATAAAAGATGCACATGCAACTGCAAAAAGAAAAAGAAAAGAAAAGAATCAATCAAGCCATTAAGTCTTAAGTTCTAAAAGACCAATAACTGTTTTTGCAAATTTTACCCAAGTATAGTTAAGGCCTATTCTCAATTCTCTTCCTACCTCTCATTTAGCCCATGACGCCTATGTGCTGACATGCCTATTTTTACCCCATTACCCAACTGAGGTAAGCTTGAACTCATAATCTCTCCTATATTGGAAAAGGCAAAGCTCTAAATTCTATAAATTGAAGTTCAATTGAATTCCATAAATGAATTCACTCATATTGGCTCAGAATTGACAATAAAAGTAAGACACGTCACTACCTATTAAAAGGGGGAAAATTCGGTGCATTGCATACTTAAACTCTTCAGTGTGCAGATCAACAAATGAAGTAAGGCTACCAACTCATTTAACAGCCAAAATAAGCAATTATCATCTACTAAACTCCACAAACAAAAAAAGTGAAATTCAATTACCTTCACAAGAATGGAATTCAATTACTTTCCTTGTCAGTTTTTGTGCTCCTATTTCTACTCAATAATTAACATTTTTATGTTGCTTGTCATAGTGAAGATTAAATTTCATCTTTGTAAAATGATTTTCTAGGCGTATGTCAGTTGATGATGTATCTTTATGTGTCCTTATGCTCTAAGAACTACTTATAGAGAGACTTGAAATAAAGAAGTGAATTATGATGTATAAAGAGAGAGGGAAAGATAAATTAAGCATATTGAAGTTAGGTCAAGTCACTTGAGAAATTAAGCATATTGAAGTTAGATGAAGTCACCTGCATAAACGATGTTGTGCAAGGATTTTATAGTGCGCACTTAAGCCAACACATCCTTGTTCATGTTGGAATCATGTGTAGCAACATTATTGATAAATGCTTTTTGAAAACTTGAAACAACATCTTGCATCTTAAACTGTAAATATATATAGCAATTTAGGTCAACAAATGAAATCTAAACCAAAAGCATATCCAAATCAGAATAACTACTTTAATTAAAAAAAAAGCCAAGAAAATGAAAATTTATGGGGGAAAAAATATAATACAGCTGGTTGGCTATTGAGCCTCCTTCTTGACTACATCATTAATCCAAATGATAACTACATCAACAATGCATTAAAATCTTTACAGCAAAAAAAGAATAACAGTCACTGTAATATTAAATTCTTTCATAATTTAGAAAGAAAATAAATAAATAAACAAGTGTAATAAAAAAATCAGTTTAAAAATCAAGAGCACCTGTTTAGCTACTTGGCTTTATACCCTTATACAATCAATATAGAAGCATGAAGCTCTATAAAACCAGGAGCAAACCATTATTTAGCCATTTAGATGCAAAGAATTGCATAAAGCTTCACCACATAAATAGAAAAATATAACATGAACAATAAACGAACACACACATATACACACAAACACAATTGAAGAAGAGAGATAAACAAGCCAGATACAACTTATATTCTTGGTCCTTATTTTCATGTCATGGATAACTAAACATTGTGTAAAGAAAAGAAACTTAGAATGAAATATTTAACCAATAACTCATCGTAACACATAATATGAACTCCTTATTAAGAACATATTACAAATTCTAACAAAAAGAATACCTAGTTAAAAACCTAAAAACTTGGTGCTTGAACATAATATACTATTATAATACATGATGGATCAACTTGGTAAAGAATGATCTTGCATTAGCTAGAATAACGTGACCAACAAACACACACATATATACACTTAAAGAAGAGAGATAAATAGGACACATACAACCTATATTCTAGGTCCTCATTTTAGTGTGACAAATAGATAAACATTGTGTGAAGAAAAAAAACTTGGAGTGAAATATTGAACTAATAACTCATCCTAACACATACTATGAACTCTTCATTGAGAAAATCTTGTAAATTCCAGGAAAAAGAATGCCTAGTAAAAAAACCTAAGAACTTAGTGCTTGAACATAATATACTATCATAATACATTATGAATCAACTTATAAAAGTGATCAAGCATTAGCTAGAATTACATGAACAACACACACACACACACACAAAGAAGAGAGATAAACAAGAGACATACAACTTATATTATAAGTCCCAATTTTAGTACAAAAGATAGATAGACATTGTGTAAATAAAAGAAACTTGAAGTGAAATATTGAACTAGTAACTCATCCTAACACATATTATGGATTCCTTATTAAAACATACTGCAAATTCTTGGAAAAAAAAATACTTAGTGAGAAAACCTCAAAATTTGGTCCCTAAACATAATATAATACCATAATTCATGATGAATCAACTCAGTAAAGTGATTTAACATTAGCAAGAATAATATCCCTAAGCTTAATACTAATTACATTACCTACGACCAGAGCATTAACATCTTGGTAATTCCACATTCCATTTTAAAACACCTCTAACTTTACAAAAAAAGTAATAAAAGAAATAATAATGTGAAGAAAGAGTGATAGTATTGCAATAACAATAAACATATATGAAACAGTAAGATCTTAACAAAAACTTTTGTTCAATACAGATACTAATCATGTAGCTTGAGACCAAGTCTAATACCTTTGCAATATGGTTAAGATGGGTCATGAAAGCTTGAGCTACATTACCCGCATCACTATTCTATATAAAACTAATCTTGGTGAGAAAGAAAGCACTAAAACCTTTAAAATCTTGCGATTCATGGAACTTTCTCTACAAGTATGACAACAAAATGAAACAATCAAAGGTTGAGAAAGAAATAATGGAAAGTTAACACTGATCAAGGAGGAGAAATAGACATAAGTGTTTGTACAAGAAAAATGAAACTAGAAATCTTGCATTAATCACCAATATGGTTAATAACTTTGAACACTAGATAGTCTGGAAAACTACTCCATCAAATACTCCATTAGAAAATCTCAAGTTGAAAAAAAAAATGATAGAACAAGATAAACTTAATATGAAAAGAAGATTAGTAGAGAAGCAAGTTCCCTTGAGCTCTTCGTCGTTCAACACTTGATCTTTAACCTTGGTGTTCAATGTTCAAGATTCAATAATGATTTTCCAAAAGATAACTTTGGTAGAGAATATAAAGAGCCTCGGCTTCTAAAAGTGAGAGTCATTACTTCTATGTCTTGGACACACTAGCAACCAAAGTCATGGCTTTCAGAAGTCAAGGCCGTGGCTTTCAGTATCAGAAACACCAAAAGCAGGATAGACGAGACAAAGCCGCGACCCTCAAAAGTGGGGGTCATAGCTCTTAGCATACAGGACCTCTAAAAGCACTCTAAACTCTTTAGGGGCACGGCTTCTAATTAGAGCCGCGGCCCCAATTAGAAGCCGTGCCCCTAGCTTCCCTTGACACTGAAACTCGAAATTTTTTGTACCAGAGTCATGGCTTCCAATTCTAAAGGCTGTAACTCCCATTGACAATGACTTAACA
Organism: Aquilaria sinensis; assembly: GCA_005392925.1. Lineage (NCBI taxonomy): Eukaryota > Viridiplantae > Streptophyta > Magnoliopsida > Malvales > Thymelaeaceae > Aquilaria > Aquilaria sinensis. The sequence continues at coordinate 66,310 of SMDT01001327.1, read as the reverse complement.
TTCTGTTTTTCAGTTTCTTTTGTCTTTTTGTGTTTGGCTTGATTAGAGACAAGTTTGACTCACAAAATAGAGCCAAGTCTTCACTTTCCAAATATTCTCTCTCCTTGCATTGCTCTCCTAGGGTTTTAACCTTCTTCCTTCATTTTTTACCTTCATGCACTTCCTTCCACCTTGAAGAAGAAGGGGATGAAAAATCTGAAGAAAATGAGCAACGGATTAAAGTTGCAAGCAAAGGAACTTAGCTACTTTAGCAATTTCTACTCCTTAATTGGGGTTTTTTAGTTTCTTTCTCTCAATTTATTTATGTTTGTTGTAAACTTTTGTTTTTAGTTATGTTGAAAATAAAGTATATTTATTTTACTTCCTAGAGTTGTAACTACTTAACTTGGTTAATTAATGCTAATTTAATGTTTATTTTTCATGGATTCTCTAGTTGCTTGTTCAATCTCTCTTGTTCTTATGTTTTTGCTTGTTGAAGTATGGCCAAACTTTGACTTCCTTGTTATATTTGGTTAGTGCTTAGGAAAGTCTAGCTAAATTAGAAGAAAGAAAAATTGTAGTAATTCTAGGAGAGGCAAGAAGATCCTTCTAAATTGCTAGGTGAATAAAAAAAGACTTGGAAGCTTTAAATACCTTGAGTAAATTGGTTAGGATAGGAATCCAATGAGGTGCTTAAGGGAGAAATGAACTCATTCTTGGAAAATTGTGTTCAAACTTTGGTTCCTTCACCAACAAGTAAAGAAGAGGTTAGAAATAGGCTTAAGTAGGGGTGTTCGCGGGGCAGGTTTAGTCAGGTTCACCCTAAACCCGAACCACCCCGTATAGATGACCGGGTTGTATAATATAAAATCAAACCGCACCATATACCACAAAACCTGATTAAAACCCAAACTGCATAAAATATGGTTCAGGCTAATTTAGTTTGGATTGTTTATCTTTTCTATCTTATAAAATAGTTTAACTTACTTCACAACACTTACTTTAATGTTAATACATTATCCTCAAAACCAAATAGTTTTATGAAACATCAACAATTTCGTACTTTAGAATATCATAAGACAAAATAGCCTTATTATTACAAAATACAAAGCTCGTGTTTGGAGTCCAAAACTCCTACCGCTTCGGAATTCTTCAGCTTTTTATACGTAATTTCTTCTTACCATACAAGGATATCGAAGCTATCCACATAATTTCACTGCACTGCTATAAGATTCTTGGTTAGCCCAAGATACAAGATTAGGGATGTTAACGGATATTTGCCTAAATGGATATCTTACTATATCCTACCTGATGGATAGAATTTTTTTACAATTAAATAGATTTGGAGCAGATATGGATTTTATTTTTTTGTACCTAGTGGATGTAGGTTAAGGCCTACTCGCCCCATGTTCTACCAACATACATGTGTGCATACACGCGTGCGCGCACACACACATGCACATATCAATAATGAAACAGAGAAGTTTGGAAAATAATTAAAATAAACAGGGCCATTGGCCAAATTTTATTCTGCCATGGAAAGTAAAGAATTTTTAATATATATGTGTGTGTGTATGTGCACGCGCGCTAAGGGCAATATAATAATTTACAGAACAACTTAATTGACTTAACTATTTGTAATCGTAACTAAGTGTCATTGTAACACCAAGATAAGATGACTAGGGCGAAGCTTCAACGAAGGTTTCCATTTTTTTTTTCACAAAGTTGTACATTTATACTAATTTTAAGTATGTGCTCATTTCTCTAATTTGATTTAGACAAATTTTTTATGATTGATCTATGGCTAAGTTGATTTCTATTTTCATTATTAATATTATATTTTTTTTGCAAGGTCAATTTTAATAATTTTTTATGGTACTCTATTATAGCATTATTTTTTTTTTATTACGACAGCATATAGTGGGTAAGTGGATTTTATCTTATCCTACCCGTCTTAAAATGGATAGGATTTGGATATTAAAATTATAAAACTGATGGATGGTAAATATAATATAGATTGAGTATCAAACATAATGGATAAGATGCAGGTTTAATATTATCTTATTCACATCTTATCCATAGTCATCCCTATACAAGATAATACTTTTTAGAATATATTTCAGAATTACAAAATAAAAAACTCATTTAAACCCACAAAATAGTAAAAGGGAGTTGGGCTTAACTTTCTCATTAGTTACCAAAGATTGCGGTTTGATTCGGTTTTTACTGAATTTAAAATTAAAACCTAAGCTGCACCGTATATACATTAATTTTTTTTTTAGAACTCAAACCGCATCGTAACCTGTATAAACCCACATAGCTATTGGGTTAGTTCAGTTTGGTCTATACGATTGCACATGTTAAACGGGTTGGATGAACACCTCTAGTCTTAATTAGTATACCTCTAGTCTTAATTAGTATAATCAACCATTCAATTTGTGAAAACTCTAAGGAGTGCCTTTTAACCTTGGTTCATCACATCAGCCTTAGTCTTTCTTATTTCTTAGTTAGTTACATTTACTATGTTAGCTCTACTGGTGTAGTTCACCTTTTTTATTTGATAATCACTTTGTTAATTTCTCAATTATTTAAGTGTCTAGCTAAAATTGGCTCAAAATTTGTGGTAATTAATTGACAAATCTGCTAAGAATACTTTCATGGGAAGGATCCTATCTTGTCACTATTATAATTGCACACTATGCACTTGTGGGTAATGATTGATTTTGATTTTAAAACTTTCACCATCACACAATAGATTCATTAATATTTATTTAAAAATTGTATACATGGGATCTTGCCCACGGGTTATCAAAACCAAAAGATAGCTGAAGGAGAGTAGTGGTTTATTAATTAATTACACCTAGAAAACAAGAGTCAAGCGGATGGGAGGGAGAACTTACCTAGTTGACTGACGAAGGATGATGGAGACCGGAACAAGTCGACAAATGGCGTGTTGTCCAGCAAAGGAATGACAAAACAAGACAATTAGATCTAATGTTGGGGAGTCGGATCCAGTTGCTACAGTGGCTAAACTCTGGATGAAATAGGGAATGAAATGACAAGGTGGCTGAACGGACTAGCTAGAATAGAGTGAGCTGCTATCTATCGAAACAAAGGAGGAACATTTTTGTTGTTGGGAGTGTATTAATGTAAATGGCATAGTGGTAATTTTAACAAACTCCAGACCAAAACCCACTTATTGCATTCACTCCACTTTTGACTGGATGGCCCATGTTGACCATTTAATCTATTTAATTTGAGATGAACTCTCCCAATATCAATATCTTAATTGAGATTGATTAACATTAGGACGTGAACCAAATTGTGACAAGGACTAACTGAAGACCTCAGTTGACGTTAAGGCCCTAATAGACCTTCAACCCTAGGTTAGTTAGGTCAGAGGGATGGGGTTGATTCAAGGCACAAGTGAATTAAGATTTTGAACTCCTTAGAGAGATCAATAACTCAACAAGGATAGATAGGCTCCAAAAGTAAAAAAGTGTAGAATTTCAATTACTTTCACTTTTCCCTTCTTATTCCATCATTCTTAATCCTACCAAGTATCATCTAATTTACCATTCAATGTACCAAGCTTAGCCTAAAATAATTGAGTTTACTAAACCATTGTTGGTAGATATGGCAAAATTTGACCCAACCCACTCGAACCCAAGCCCAACCTGACCAGATTTGACCAGAAAAGTCAACGACCCGAACTCAATTGTAACCAACTCGACCTGAACCCGAATCTGAACCCGACTAAAGTGAAACTCGAGAAAACCTGAACCCGAATCTGACCTGACCCGAACCTGAAATGACCCGATGACTAAACTTGATAAGACCTGATTTTAACTTAAATCAAAATAAAATATATGGTCGGTAAAGACTTTAGAAAAATTATGATTTAATATATGTGAATGAGTTTCTTCTATTCTGCTGATCTGTTTTGAGTGGTAGAGCGAGTGATTGAGAATTATGAGAAACGATTAGCGAAACGGTAATAAAGAGATAAAAATATTTAGGTTTTAGAAATTATAATACCCTTTCTATTCCATATTCTTTGAAATATTTGACTTTTTTAAATAATTTGAATTGAATTTATTCATATTATTCCTTATATCTTAAATTATTTGCACCATTCATATTTTAACAATTAATTTATAATTTTTTGCTTTCAACATTTTAATATATAAATAAATAATTTTATACAAGACCTACAATTTGTAAATATATTTTTTAAATTTTTTAAGAAACAATAATATAAATAAACTCATATTAAACTAGTCAAAAAAGTTAAATGGAGCAAAAAAAATGGGACGGAGGGAGATTATTTGTTAGAAAAAAATTTAAAAAGTATATATTTAGAAACTATAGGTCTTTATTTATTATTTAATATAATCATTTTTTATTTATATACTAAAATGTTGAAAATAAAAAATTACAAATTAATTATTGAATAGTGAATATTACAAAAAACTTGACATAGAAGAAGTATTTTATTAAATAAATTATATATTAATATATTTTCATAAATTTTATATTATTTTTATGTCTAGTTAAATTTTGTAAAAACAAAAGTTTAATAATTTTTAACCCCTTATCACTCCCAAGCGTATGATGGATACAATCCAAGGTGATTTTTCTTATATTTTTTTAATCATACTAATGTTTCATGCATCTTTTCGAGCAATGATCAATTCTTGCCTTAGGAGAAGACCCCAACCTACTTCGACACTATGAAACAGCGGAGTAGTAGTTTTTCTTTTTTAGAAATCAACAAACAACACCCCCCCCCAAACTTGCTATTGTTTCACAACTTCATTTAACTCAATGCAACATCTTCTAAGCCCATGATTTACACTTACCACCTCGGGTGAAGGTAAGGATACAAAAACAGTGAGAGCTCAAAGTATTGGTAAAACAAAAAAATAGGCATTTAGGCACAAAAGGGCTTATTAAGGGAAAGTAAAATAGGGTTAGCCATTTGGGGAAGTAGTTCATCCTAAAAAACCAAATGAGCTTAAAATTTCATACAATTACTATGGGTTTGAACGGGTTCTCAGGCAAGTTCTAAATTGAAACATAGCATAAGTATCTCAAGATGGAACAAGTCCATAGTATACTACGCCAAAGCTCAAAACATCACGACACAAAGGTTCTACCAAAAGTTTCAAAACTAATTTTCCAAATTCAACAAAACTTCAAGAGAGTAAAACTAGCAACCAAGTCCATCCATATGCAACAATGGTTTTCATCAGGTCCTAAGAAAAATAAAATAAGAAAGCACAAAAAAAAATCAACCTATATGTTCCTATAAGCAACCTAAAAAGATTAAATGAAAGAAAAACACGAAAAAGAAGGTCACCCTAAATGAAACAAACAAGATTAACCTAATTCTAAAGAAAACAACTTAGACTAAAGCAAACAATAAACACAATAGAACGAAGAACAATGACAACAAACAAAGAATATCAGGCATGACTATCAAACAAAACCCCCCAAACTTAATCACAACATTATCTTCAATAGGAGTGATGAATAGAGATGAGGTGTTCAAGAATTATACCTGGGGGCAGATGTTCCTGCTTTTAACTAATCCTCGCCCATGTCATCGTGGCCAGAAGAGCCGCCGGCTAGAAGAAAGGAAGATGGACCTTCAGACAGGTCATGGAGAGGACCAAAATGTGGGTAGAATAGAGGGGGTGGCTGGAGGGATGCGGCATGTACCACTGGCATACTGAGGGGTGGAAATGAGGAAGAATGGGTTGAAAATGAGGGTATTCTCGAGGTAGGCTCTGCGGTTGCTACTGCTGTTGGTGGCCCCAACAAACTTGGCCAGAGAGGGATTCTTGATTGCTAGCGAGGAGAGAGATGCCCTCACGCATTTCTCTAGCAAATGAAGCCAAGGTACCACCAACTAATTTGAACCGGGCTACTGATTCATTGTGCTGCTATTTCATTATGATGTACATCTTGTTTATTGCCACAGCTAATGATGCTGGAGTGGCGGTAGTCAGGTCGATCAGCTGCTCATAAGTTCCCCCTTGCTCATCTTCTCCATAATCTTGTTCTTGAGACTATTCTTCCTTTCTTTCCTCTTCTTCAGCTTGCGCTTGATCGTGAATGGCTTTTTCCTTCTTATCCTCTGACGTTACTTCTTGAATGCCCACCGGTGCTCCACTTAGCTTATTCATTAAAATAGGTCTCATGACCAGATATACTTGCATGGGGTCCTTTAAGTTGACCCCGGCCTTCGAAATCATGCTAGTGATTAATTGCGGGAATGGTAGGTTCCCCCGCTTCAACTTTGCAACGTGAAGGATATGCTTGAGGATTAAGCGTCCCACATCTACTCGAAAATTACATGCAATGCAATACAGGACCTCCAAATGGTCCGGGGTGACTTCTCGAAAGTGAGTCATCGGGATAAGGCGAAAGGAGATGAAGTAATTCTATGCTTTCATCTCAGGCGGAAGAGTTGTGGAGCTGAAGTAAAGCTTCCTATAAGCCTAATTCTTACTCGTTATCCAGTTGACAAGGTACCCGCATATTATCTGAGCCATCTGCTTAAATGAGGTTTCCTTAACTGATTCTCTAATGAGCAAGTTGAGTTGAAAGAAATTGTTGATAGTTGTGGCGTCGTAGTGCACACTGCGGGTCCTCATAAAGTAAAATTTCTCCCGGTGGTTTAAATAGTACGCCCCCATGAGATTAGCATAGAATTCCATGACTATCATTTTGGGCATCTCCGCCCGAGGATGAGCAACCCAGCACTGCCATCCTCACCTCTCCATCACTATCAGAATACCCTTATTCTCCTTCTTGGAGAAGTCAAAACCTCGCTTAGGTGTAAACTTGTGGTTCACAAACCCTTCAAAGTAATTACGTACTCGAGTAGAGGCAAAACGGTTCTTGTCATAAAGAGGTTCTTGAGGCTCCTCCTCACGGACCTTTTTCTCTCTTCCCTTTTCCTTAAGAGAATGAACCAGCACAAACTTGTGATGCATGTTTCCTACAAATCCAAACAAAGAATTCAATACCAAATTCTTTCACAGGAAAAATTAAGGGAACAAAGAAACTAGCATTCACAACCACGGATATAAACTTCAACTTAGAGAAATACACAGGAAAGGCTCATGTAAGGTTGAGGTATTTCATTACCTAGTTCATGTTCACTACATAGCATTTTCAAGCACTCTATGACATTTTTCTAAGTGTTGTGAGGCATAAGCAAGTTGGAATTGGGCATATATACAATTCATACTTGTTAATCGAACAATTAGACATGAAGAACAAAGCCTAGCCCAAGAGTTATATGCCCATGAACATGCTATCGCAAGAATCCCCATAATACTTCATAACATAATTTGTGCCCTTGCTATATATGGAAATCATGCTTCCGGGTGTAAACCAATGACGTAAACTTGCAATATGCTATACCAAGATGCAACTCAGACAAAGAATGGAGATAAACAAGAAGCACATGAAGCCACATTGTTGTATAAAGTACCTATGGTGAAACTTGAGTGACACTTTTCCGAAAACAATCAAACGTTAAATTCAAGCAAACTAGAGTAAATTAGTAAGAATTTAAACTTGACCTACTCCTAATCCATGAAAATAAAACTTTTGGAGTCCATCAACCAACAAGAATAAGCATCATCAAGAAATTGCCATGAAAATTTCGTGGCTCTCTTTGTAGGCAATTTTCTAACTATGATTCTCAAGCCAAATCCATATCCCAAGCCATAAAACACTCCTAATACATACATATACTTAATGTAGATCAAAATCAAGCAAGAAATCCATAAAACCAAAGTGCAACTTGATCAACCTTATAACCCTGCAAGCAAGCACAATTTGCACATAATAAAGCAATAAAAAGAACAAGAGAAGAAGAAGAAGAAGAATTTACTTGCTTCGAATCTTGAGAGGAAAATCAATAAGAAAATCGAACCATAAGGCATACGGAAGGGCTAGGGTTTGAAACTTGAGAGGTTTTTGGGTTGAGTGGTTTAAAAGTGAGGAGAAGTGAAAACAAAAAGTGATAAAAGCAACAGTTTCAGGCATCAACAACACATCGCCGCTGAATGCGAACTTTTTGGCGACACGTCACTAACACTATGAACGTTCTGCCAATTTTTTCAAATTGGCGATGTGGCGCCAGCGTTTGTGAACACACCCTCATTTTTTTAATTGTTTTATAATTAAACCCCCTAAGTCTCTATACTGACTTACTTAGACCTTGACTTATTAAGAAGTTGCATTTCCCCGTGTTGAACTTGTATCGTCCATCTCATCCGTTCTCCTTTTTTTGGCTCTTCCAACCCCTACAAAAACACATCAAAGCACCAAATAAACACAAAATAAAAAGGAAAGACAATGGAAATCAGGTTGCCTCCTAACTAGTGCTTGGTTTTATGTCTCTAGTTAGGCACCTTTGAATACACCTTCAAGGGTCGGGTTTGGCCAGGATCAATTGGCCAATGTGACGGAGTTCATCAGCAAAATATGTCTTCACAAGTTGACCATTGACTTGGAATGTAGAACTATTTTGGCTCTTGAGCTCCACCGCTCCATATGGCATCACCTTAACCACCTCAAATGGGCCCAACCACTTGGACTTCAACTTTCCCGGAAAAAGTGTAAACCTTGAATTAAAAAGTGACACTTTTTGACCTAGTTTGAAATCCTTTTTCACAAGCATCTTATCATGCTAAAGCTTCGTTTGCTCCTTGCAAATCATTGCATTCTCATAAGCATCAAGGCGGATTTCATCCAACTCATCCAATTGGAGGGCTCTATTTTCTTAGGCACTCTTCAACTCAAAATTCATCTTTTTCACCGCTTAATATAACTTGTGCTCCAATTCCACCGGTAAATGACAAGCCTTCCCAAACATAAGTCGATATGGAGACATTCCAATTGGTGTCTTGCATGCCATTCGATATGCCTAAAGTGCATCGCTCAACTTTTGAGACCAATCTTTTCGATTGATGCCCACCATCTTCTCCAATATTTTCATGATCTTTCGGTTTGAAACTTTGGCTTGGCCATTCGTTTATGGATGATAAGGGAGGGACACTTTGTGCAGTACACTATACTTCATAAGAGCTTGGGCCAAAATCTTGTTGATGAAGTGTGATCCTTCGTCGAAGATAAGAGCTCGAAGTACTCCAAATCTTGCAAAAATATTTCTTTGAAGGAACTTGACAACCATATTAACATTACAATAAGGGGTGGCAATGGTTTCCACCCATTTAAAAACATAATCAACCGTAAGCAAAATATAATGATTACCAAATGAGGTAGGAAAAGGACCCATAAAATCTATACTCCATAAACCAAACACTTCTACCTCAACAATATTTTACAATGACATTTCATCTCTCCTAGAAATGTTTTCCAACCTTTAGCATCTACCGTATGTTATCATAAAGGTATATGCATCCTTAAATAAAGATGGCCAATAATAATCGGTTTGCAATACCTTACTTGCCGTCTTGGAAGCTCCAAAGTGACCACCACATGGTAAAGAATGACATTGGTGAAGAACATCCTTCGCCTCTTTATTTGATATGCATCTCCTTATAATTTGGTCGGTACATCGGTGGAAGAGGAAAGGCTCATCCTAAAGATAATGTTTGACATCGACTTGAAAATTTTTCTTTTCTTGGTAGGACAAAATTGGAGGCAAAACTCCACACGCTAGATAATTCACATAGTCCGCATACCATGACAACTTATCCTCCACTTTGAATAGACTTTCATCCGGGAAGTGCTATTGAATAAGTCTCTCTAAAGGTTGTTCTTGGCCTTCCAATCTAGATAAGTGGTTGGCCATAAGGTTCTCACATCCTTTTTTGTTCTTCACCTTTAAATCAAATTCTTGTAGCAAGAGAATCTATCTTATAAGTCTTGGTTTGGCATCCTTCTTGGTGGTCAATTATCTAATTACCGCATAATCGGTGTGAACCACAACTTTAGAACCCACAATATAAAACCAAAACTTGTCCACCGCAAAGACCATCACCAAGAGCACCTTCTCCATTGTGGTGTAATTTTGTTGACCTCCATCCAAGGTTTTGCTATCATAATAGATAACTCAAAATATCTTATCCTTCCTTTGACCCAATATCGCTCCCATGACAAAATCACTAGCATCATACATGATTTCAAATGGTTTTTCCCAATTGGCCACTACCACCATCGGTGCCCTCACCAATTTTTCCTTCAAGATCTTGAATGCTTCCAAGCAACTTTCATCAAAATGAAATAACACATCTTTCTCAAGCAAGTTGCACAAGGGCTTAGCAATCTTGAAAAAATCTTTTATGAATCTCCGGTAGAAATCGGCATGCCATAAAAAACTTATAACCCCTCTTACATTGGAGGGCGATGGTAATTTTTTAATGGCTACAATCTTGGCTCTATCCACCTCCATGCCCTCATAAGAAATTTTGTGACCAAGCACTATACCAAAGCTAACCATGAAATGACACTTTTCCTAATTCAAAGCCAAGTTAGTTTTTTGACATCTCTTCAAGACAAGAGCTAGATTATCCAAACATGCATCAAAAGAATCACTAAAGACCAATAAGTCATCCATAAATGCCTCCATGCATTTTTTCGCCATGTCTAAAAATATGGCCATCATACATTGTTGAAAGGTTGCCGGCGCATTACAAAGTCCAAATGACATTCTTTAGAAGGCATATGTACTCTAAGGACTATTGAAAGTAATTTTCTTTTGATCCTCCAGTGTCATTGCAATTTGGTTATACCCCGAATACCCATCCAAGAAACAATAAAAACACATGCCCCACCAATCTATCTAATATTTGATCGAGAAAAGGGAGAGGCAAGTGATCTTTCTAAGTAGCCTTGTTGAGCTTCCTATAATCGAAACAAACCCTTCATTTGGTGACTAACCGAGTAGAAATCCATTCATTATTATTATTGCCCGCTATGGTTGTTCCACCCTTTTTAGGCAACACTTACACTGAGCTTACCCATTGGGAATCCGAGATTGGATAGATAATCCCGGCATTGAGCAACTTCACAATCTCCTTCTTCACTACCTCCTTCATCTTGGGATTTAACATCCTTTGAGCTTCAATGGAAGACTTATAGTCATCTTCCATAAGAATCTTATGCATGTAAATTTCCAGGCTAATTCCTTTGATGTCGGAGATGGACCAAGCTATTGCCCCTATATACTTCTTCAAAACTCAAATCAATTTCTCTTCCTCTAAAGTAGTCAATGTAGAAGAAATAATCACCGGAAGAGACCCTCTATTGCCAAGATAGACATGCTTAAGATCTTTTAGTAATGACTTCAACTTCAACTTAGGCTCTTCCTTGATATCACAAGATAAAAGTTGCTCTACACCTCTCATTTAAGCTTGCATCTTCCCACAACAATCAAGGGTAACCAAGATACTCATCACTTCATAGTCTTCCTCACCACATGGATTCTTCCAAACAAGTACCCTTCTGAGTGAGTCTTCAATAAACAATAAATCCCTTATCTTTTTAATGTAAGAATCGATCACATCAACCATAAAACACTTGGGCATCTCATCATCAATAGATTTTATGGCTTGAGCAAGATTGAAAGTAATTTCCTCATCATTAGCCCTCAAAATGAGATCACCTTTTTCCACATCTATCACAGCCTTCCCGATAGCGAAGAATGGTCTCCCAAGTATAATTGGCATGTTTTTTTTTCTTTCATATCCAACACCACAAAGTCTACTGGGAATATGAACTTGCCGACCTTAACCAACACATCCTTCAAAACACCTTTAGGAAAATGTGAATGGTCTATCTGTTAATTGGAGACAAGTCGATGAAGGCTTCACCTCTCCAAGACCAAGGCTCCTACAAATAGACAATGATATCAAGTTAATACTAGCTCCAAGATCACATAAAGCCTTGTCACAGTGGAAAGACCCAATATCTAAAGGAATAGTGAAACTCCCCGGGTCCTTGAGTTTTTTAGGCATCTTTCGTTAAATAATGGCACTTGCTTCTTCTTTCATCAAAATGAGTTCATTGTCAAGGAACTTCATTTTTTTAGTGATCAACTCATTGAGAAACTTGGCATATGAAAACTTTTGATTTATTGCTTCAAAAAAGGGAATGTTGATATCCAATTTTTTGAATATTTTAAGAAACCTTATAAATTGAGTATCTTCCTTCTTGGGCTTGAGCCTTTAGGGTTATGGAAAAGTAGGAACATGTTTTAATGCTTCCTCTTGCATGGGCACATTTCTTGCCTCACCCTTTGAATGAGCTTTCTCATTACTTGGTGGAACACTTGAACGTCTTCAACGATTTCCGGTAAGGTGGGTTCTTGAAGAGGGTAATCTTCTTAAGTAAGTGGCTCCTTGGGTTGTGTCACCACATTTCTCTCACTTTTTAGAGTTATAACTTGACAATACTCCCTTGGGTTGACATCCGTATCATTAGGTATAAACTTTCCTTTTTGGAGTTGTCATATAGAAGTAGCTAGTTGACTCATTTGTGTTTCTAAATTTTTAATTGATGTTTAGGTGTTAGCTTGCATTGTCTTCATCTCATCTTCCAATGCACAAATCTTTTTGTTCTGTCCATTAGTCATCCCCCTCACTTCATGCATGAACTCTCCTATCATTCTCTTCATAAAGTCCTTCAAAAAGGTATCCAATTCATTAGAGGTCTCACCGTGTGGTTACATAGCACGTTTTGGATTTGAATAGTGGATAAGGATTCCAATACCCCACAAAATTCACATCTTCTACTTCTTCCACATCCTCACTAGCCATAGCTTGTTGCAATTTCATCTTATCTTGATTTTTTTCCAATTTAGATACCATGCTAGTGAGTGCCGATAATTATGTTTGGAGAAAGGTATCCTTGACAACCTCATACAAACCATTCCATTTCCTTGGAGCCCCTTTTCCATTAAGCTCAAGACTCTTGGCCATGTTGTTTAGCAATTCAAAGCACTCCTCCACATCATTCAATAATAAAAAGCCATCGGCGGCTGTATCAACTTGTAAACGAGTATTTAAACTCAACCCATTATAGAAGAGTTGAAGCTGGTAGGCTTAATTAATATCGTGAGTTAGGACCCTCTTCACTATCCTCTTAAAGCGCACCTATGCCTCCGCAAGTGACTTTCATTCATTTTGTCTGAAAGCCAACAACTCGTTCTTAAGCTCAAATGTTTTTTAAGAAGGGAAAAACCTTCGAATGAAAGCATCATGTAACTTTTGCCATGTATGAACCGAAGTAGGCTCCAAATTCTCAAACCACTCCATAACTTCATCCATAAGAGAAAAAGGGAAGAGCCTCATCTTTTTCACATCTTCACTCACTTCCTCCAAATCAAAAGTATCACATAATCAAACAAACCTCTTAATATGGTTGTATGGATCTTCATCAAGAGCTCTTCCAAATGGATGTGCTTCTACTAATTGGAGAACATGGCTAGGAATCATGAAAGCTCGCCCTTGAAGCGGTACCGATCTTATCATGTTGTCATGATCCTCCACCCTTTAAGGATGAAAGTAGTCAAGAATCGGTCTACCTTTTCTTCGAGCACCATTACCATTGTCCGTCACTTCCTCAACACCATTGGGATCCATGGCATTGACATTCCTTCATTGTCCATCACTTCCTCAACACCATTAGGATCCATGGCATTGACATTCCTTTCCCTTCCAAGGTTCCTCATGTTGTCTCTTTGATTTCCATCCATATTGACGGAATCAGAAGTACTAGTGTTTTCTTCCTCAACTACTTTGCTTCTTAAACGAATTTCCCTTAAGCTTTTTTCAATTTCCGGATCAACAGTACTAGTTGAGAACAAAAGCTCCAAATGATGCACTAGATGTACCTAAAAATGACAAACAAAAACACACTAAATACAAGGAAAAAAACAAGTAGACAAGAGTAACCGACATTCAATAACCAAGGTAAAAATCAAATCAAAATCCTCGGCAATGGCACCAAAAACTTTGTTGTAAAAACAAAAGTTTAATAATTTTTAACCCTTTATCACTCACAAGCGTACGACGGATTTCGTTGTGTGCTAGGACGAGGAAGGGTATTATCCCAAGGGATTATGTGATTTTACCAAGGAAATGATATTGGTTATCTAAACTACTTGACTATTGGAGTGAAAGGACTAGTAAAACCTAAGGTCAAATGGTGAATCAAGTGATTAAGGAACACAGACAAGATTAAATGATTCCTTTAATTAACTAATTAACTCGAAGGTGGGAAGTTAAATTAATAATCAAATTACTAAAAAAGATTAAACTAAGTGGTTAAAGAAGGTAAATCATCTTCCTTGGAATCCTCTCTATTTCTTACTACCCAAGTCTTTAAAGCCCTAGAATATTTACCCCTTTTATGTGGTGTGGGAGTCCAAAGTCCAAAAACTCACTTTCTCAAGCTAAGTCTTTGCTTACCTAGGAACAAACGAAACATTTCTCAATCTCTTGCTTTAATCCAAGGTAATGTAGTCCAAGAATCTCCTATTCAATCACCTAATGAACTTATAAGTTACCTCTAACCTACAAAATTCATTACACCTCAATCATCTTTTCTATCCCCCTTCTTTCTTTCTCAAGAGCAAAGTGGAATTTATAAGTGTGTGAAGTGGCCAATCATTCACACAAACACAAACATTGAGCACAAATATAGGTGACACAAAGAGACTAATATCCATAATAAATCAATAAAGAACCATTAAATAGCAAGAAATAGATGTATCATCCTAGAGAGATGTAATAATCTACTCACAAACCATCATTTCTTTCAACAATAAACCCATAAACAAATAATCCATGAAAATCCACTAAATGAGAAAAGGAAAAAAAGAAACCCAAGATGGATTTTAATAGTCTAAGTCTCCTTGACTACTGGTCTCCTTTTTCAAGCTTCCAACCTTCTCCAATGGTGGTAGTCCAAGAAGATATGAGAAGAACAATGTGCCAATGATGTTGATGATGAGCTCCCTATTTCCTCTAGCTATTTATACCCAAGGGCCTCCTCACTTCCTTTCTTGGCTTCCAAACCTTAAAGGGGTAGAAATCCTTTTTTTAAGGACAGCTCATCAGGCGGGAAGGTGTTGGGGACCATCAAAATGCAAGGTTTGACCGAAACAGGGGAGGAGTCGGCGACACATCGCCAATAGGTCAAGATTACGATGACGCATCGCCAATTGGACAAAATTGTCAACGCATTCGCATCGCTGGCGACGCTTTATTTCTTCTGCATCGATTTGCATTCCAAAGCTCTGTCTCACTTAATCCCGCTCCAAACCGCTACATCAGCAACACCATCCAACCTGTAGAAACCTAAGAAGAACAAGAAAATACTAAGAGAGAATGGGAGATATGCAAGTAATTTACGGTCAAAGTTATCAAAAAGTCAACAACTTTGAATGTGAAATTATACGCCTAACATTAAATTAAATTTTAATCAAAATAAAACAAAAAAAATTGAATCAATTTAGTGATTTCGACTTATGCATCAGTGAACCGAGTAAACCCGACAATTGAGCTGAATCTAGTTCAAGACCTGATAACCCGACCTGATTAGATCCAAACCTAAATAAACTCGGTCTGACTCAACCTTAAACTCAAAATTTATTCAACCTGAAATTAACCGGAACCTAAATAACCCGACTTGAACCTAATATGGACCCAAAATATATGCTAACCCGATTAAACTTGAACCTGAATGACCTGACCCATCCAACCCATCTGCCATCCCTAGTTGGATATAATGGCCGTATGAGGCAATCTAAAGTTGCAGTAAGCCCAAAGTTCAGACACCTTTGTATTCCGTCTTTTTTTGGACATGGAATTGCAATCCAGGCGCTCTTTGGACCGAAACCTAATCTGGGCCTTACTTCAACTAGAATCAAATTTTGCCTTCGGTTTACTTGCCAGACAATAAAACTGTTTTTTTTTCTCTGTCAGAAAATATTTTTCTATTCCTATAGAATTCAATGTACCAAACAATGCCTTACCTCTTTCGTTAAGCATGCCACTGGCAGATGACTCGGAATCCTCGGACTGGGATTTGGAAGTTTTTAGAGTTTAGACTTTTCACAAAGAAGTCGTCAAAATTACGTAATGTGTCACTCATCTTTCTCTAACGAATTTCCTCGCACCTTCCGAGCAGACGAAAAACGACCTTCTCGAACGACGATTCCATAACTCGCTTCTGCAACCGATTCACCTTTCCTTTACAACTCGGTCCTCCAATCTGCCAATTCTGGACCAGTTCGCTTCTTTCGTCGTTCTCTCTCCGGAAATCGGATCCAATTCAATCGTGATCCGATTGGATCCTAATGACCCATCCCAAATCCCTCCTTCTCATTCTAGGGTTTCTGTTCGACTCCCTCTTGTTTATACCTCTGCATGCTGATCCGACTCCAGAATGCCCGAAAACGAGCTCCTTCGTCGGGTTCGAATCCGAATTTATGATGGTCCAGCACCAGTTACGAGGCCTCATTTCGATAATCGACGGCTGCTCTTTCCGGGTCTCCCGATTCGATATGCTTTCCGGGTCGGATGTCCACTGGTGGGGAGCTTCGGGGCTCCATTTTGATAATCTAACCAGCGGATTCGTCATCTCCGATTATGCCCTGAACAAGACCTACCAAAACGCGAGCTTTACCGTGAATTTGACGGAAAACGTGACCTGGGATCAGATCCAAGTTCTTTCCATTTGGGACGCCCCTACACTTTCGGATTTCGGTCATGTTGTGATCCGGAATGGGTCGAACCGGGTACAAGCTCCGGCGCCTTCCCCCTCCGATGAGCTGCCTAAATTGGATTCTGTCTACAGGTCGCTGACGATGTTCGATAACTGTAAGGCTCTGTCGAAAGATTATCGGGTTCGGTGGAATTTGAATACGGATGAAGATTACATTGATATTGGACTGGAAGCGGCTACTGGAACCCAGAATTACATGGCTTTCGGGTGGGCAAACCCGAATTCTACGACGGATTTTATGCTGGGAGCAGACGTTGCAGTGACCGGGTTCAGGGAGGAAGGTATGCCATTTGCCAACGATTTCTATATAACCAAGAATAGTGAGTGTGTAGTTCGTAAAGATGGTTTTGCATTTGGTGTTTGCCCTGATACTGCTTATGAACCTACCAAACCTGTTGGACTGCTGAACAATACAAATTTGGTTTATGGGCATAGGAGGGATGGTGTTTCATTCATTAGGTACCAGAGGCCGTTGAAAGCTCTTAGTAAGTATGATATAACAGTTGATCCCATGGAAAATATGACGGTTATTTGGGCATTGGGATTGCTCAAACCTGCGAATAGTCTTAGTCCTTATTATCTTCCTCAGAATCATGGGGGGCCGAGGTCTGTGGCATATGGGCATTTGGTGCTTAATGTTTCTGCTCATGTAGATGATTGTTTAGGGCCACTGGATGCTGAAGATAAGGATGATCGGGATTTGATTATTGTGGACAGTGATGTGCCCCTTGTTGTCACAGCTGGGGAGGCATTGCATTATCCGAATCCTCCAAATCCTATGAAAGTTTTATATATCAACAAGAAAGAGGCTCCTGTGTTGAGGGTGGAAAGAGGGGTTCAAGTGAAGTTCTCAGTGCAGGCGGGGCATGATGTTGCACTTTACATTACTTCAGATCCCATTGGTGGGAATGCTACATTAAGGAACAAAACAGAGTTAATTTATGCTGGAGGACCAGAAGCAGAAGGAGTTCCTGCAAGTCCCTATGATTTATTTTGGGCACCAAACAGAAATACTCCAGATCAAGTTTATTATCAGTCATTGTACGACCAGAAGATGGGGTGGAAAGTTCAAGTTGTTGATGGTGGTCTATCAGACATGTACAACAGCAGTGTTTACTTGGATGATCAGCAAGTTACATTCTTTTGGACCTTGTTGGATGATGATACCATATCTATTGCAGCTCGTGGAGAAAAGAAGAGTGGCTATCTTGCAATAGCTTTTGGTTCTGGCATGGTGAATAGTTATGCTTACGTGGGTTGGCTGGACAGTATTGGAAAAGCACATGTCAATACCTACTGGATTGATGGAAAGGATGCCGCTCAGGTGCATTTAACTAATGAGAACATAACGCACGTCAGGTGCAAGTCAGAAAATGGCATCATCACATTGGAGTTTACTCGTCCATTAAATCCGTCATGCAGTCACATTGAAGACAGGCCAGAGTGTAAGAATATTGTTGATCCCACAACTCCTCTAAAAGTTGTATGGGCAATGGGCGCTAGGTGGAGTGACGAACATCTAAGTGAGAAAAATATGCATTCTATTACTAGTCAAAGGCCTGTTCGGGTGCTTCTGATGCGTGGTTCTGCAGAAGCTGAACAAGATCTACAACCAGTTTTAGCTGTACATGGGTTCATGATGTTCCTGGCATGGGGCATTTTGCTTCCTGGTGGGATATTGGCAGCGAGATACTTAAAACATGTAAAGGGTGATGGATGGTTCCGGATTCATGTTTACTTGCAGTATTCAGGGTTAGCAATTGTTCTTCTGGCCCTTCTCTTTGCTGTTGCTGAACTTCATGGAATCTCTTTTCACTCTTTACATGTCAAGGTTGGGTTTGCTGCTATATTGTTGGTTTGTTTGCAACCTGTGAATGCATTCTTAAGGCCTAAGAAGGCTGCCAGTGCTGAAGTGGACCCAAAGAGGCTTATATGGGAGTATTTTCATTTTATTGTTGGCCGAAGTTCCATTGTTTTAGGTATTGTAGCCCTTTTTACTGGTATGAAGCATTTAGGAGAGAGATATGGAGCAGAAGATGTTCAAGGGCTTAACTGGGCGTTAATTGCCTGGTTCCTGGTTGGTGCATTGTTTCTAGTATACCTGGAGTACCATGAAAACCAGCGCCGAAGACAGAGAGAACTCACGCGGAGCAACTGGGTATTGGGTGACCTTGAAGAAGATGACTCAGTCGACCTCTTGAGTCCAGGAAGAACTGAAGCAGGAAAGCGTTCGCAAAATTCAGAAAGGATGGAAGTTCAATTAGAGCCGCTAAACAGATAGTTTGTTTTTGCTTGGGTATGAACTTGTCGGCACTCTCCAATTTTGAGTATTTGCTTCGCATGACACGGAGAATACAAGAAATGTTTATTGAAGAAATTTTCCAGGTTTGAGGAGGGTTGCTTCTATTTATTCACTCCTCCATTCTCAACCTCCAACCATAGTGGAGCAAATTACCAACAGCTTTGTTTTGTATACTTCATACATATGATGAACATAGTAGGGTAGGACTCGATCATGTCAAATTTTCAAACAATCATCGTTTTACATGAAATTATATACTAGAAAATTAATTTGATTGATTCTCACAAGTTCATCTTGTTTCTTTCGGATTTATTGTTTTTATTCTTGGTTTTTCTGTTTGTTTCATCTATCTGTGAAGCTTCTACTGCTTCACTTGTCCGAGCTTCGAGATGACCCATGGAACAAGTCCACCCCATTGTTTATCTTCTCTGAACTTCTGCAATTTATATGTCAAAGTTTGGATTTTTTCCCCCTTGATCCTAATATTCACATATAGACAAGCTTACTGATCTGATTCTGTGCCTTGGGGATGCATCAGATATTTTCCCCTCATTTTGGGTACAAGTCACGCAATCCCTATGTAAAGTCCCTTTATAGTGGGATGGTTTAGGTCCGTCCATGACCTTTCGCTGATCATGGCCGAGATTGACTTTACTTTATTGTCAGGCACGTTCGAAAGGCAGTAACAAAACACCTTTCTACTTTAATAGATGTCCTAGTTTATTGGGAGAACCAAGCCACCAGAAGAGTACAAATGTACCAGATAGAGAATCCCGTAAGGTGATTAGAAATTTAGGTTGTTGCTTTCTAAAAGCAACACATGCACGTTTTATCAACAAATTAGCTATGCCCCATTTTTGCGGACTTTTCCTCCTACGGGGCAATGAATTTGCCACGTCCTTACCTGTTGCCTTCTTGATCTTGTGTTGTTGTGATTGAGACCCAACTAATCTAGATGGTGCCTCTCAGACCTATTTAGAGAACAAACTCTTTGAAACCTTATATGTGAATGAAGAGACAGGCTTTGAGAAACCTTCACATTAAATAGGTCCCAACATGGCTTGATTTAGATTTGTTGATGCCCAATGTGATTACTAGATACTAGAAGTCTTATACAACATTGAAAAAAAAAGGAAAGAAAAGAAAGAAATAAGAGGCTAACTGTGACTCCTGAAATCTAAATGGGGCCAAATGTAATCATGACCTAATTTAAGAGTTTGGATTCTCTTTTGGTATGTAAAATCATCATCTAGAGTCTTAGAGACGAAGAGTCTTAAAGACTTGAGCCAGGTAGCCTAATGAACTTAGACTTAGACATTGGAGGAGAGGTAAGTGTAATTAATCGTACTTGAATTGTTGTTCTTCAATTGGTGGAGATAGGGATTTGTTTTTTGTCTTTTGTTTTTTTGGAAGGGTATTAGTATTTGTTTGTACAGTTGGGGTTGATTTGTTTTTTTCCTAAAACTTAGAGGATGTGAGCCCACATTAGGCACTAAAAACTTGCCTTACAATGCAAGTGGAGGAAGAGAGATTTGGACTCGGCACCTTGGACAGGGGAGAGTAATGCTCAAAACCGTTGGGTAAGTGTAATAACGAGCTAGTTTTAGGGGATTGATGTAATTAAACCTATTATATTATAATTGTTAAGTATTTTATAGTCTTTTGAACCTTGAGGTGGAGAGTTCAAACTTGAGTCTTAAACTTAATAAAGCTCAATTCAATAAGACTTGCATAAACCTTAAGCTCGAGTTACTTGTTAAAAACTTGGTTCAGTAGTATCCCTATCAAATGGGGAGAATATATTTTATTTGTATTTTGAAATATTATATGTTTTTTGTTATCGTAGCTCTATGCCCTTCTTTTAATTTAAAAAAAACTTTTTCCTAGCCATAATTCGAGAGATTGCTTAAAATATAGAGTTTTAATTAGTATATAAATTATTGAGTAAATAATTATTATATTTAAAAACAAGAATTACTTATAATCACTTTTTAATAATCTCTATCTATACCCAAAGAATGATAAAAATGGTTCCACCTTGATAATATGATTAGACCTATATGAATTTTAACCATAGTTTTTAATACTGTTATTGTTAGGTACACTATATCATTTAAATTATAGGTATACCGTGTCATATACCAGTACCAATTTCACAAAAAAAAAATAAACATAATTTTTTAAAATTTTTTATATGTATTCTAATTATTTTAATAATATTTTTGTATAATGTAAATATTTATAAATGAAAGATAAAAATAAATAAATAATCCAAACAATTTTCAAATCTCAATAATGTTAATATTTATGAATTTTATCTTTCTAAATAAAAAAGAAGAAATAAAATCAATATTTATGTTAAAAAGCATATAAGTTGTACTTTCTCATTTTATATATGTATGTTTGGTATGCTAATGTATATGATTTTAAATAAAATAAGAAAAAATCAATTTTTTTACGCATGTATTGCTGTAAGTTACAGTAAAAATGAGAAAAAAAAAATGCACAGAATATATATGTACATGAAATACCAAGATACAATGCAGCTTACCATGTGGTAAATTGATGAAATGTAATAATATATGTACCGTGCATGCATATCTACAATTCTGGTTCATCCTCTAAATTCAAATCCATGATTTGAAATCAATCCGACTCCAATTAACTGAATTATTGACCCGCCGGAACTCTATTTAATAGAGTTTCGGCAGGATTTAAGTGGGACTTTGAACGAAAACAAAACGAAAACTTTCAAATTTACTCGATTCAACAAGGATGCTCATATTTTCGTTTGCTTGTGGATGGAAAATTATGACAGGCCAAAGGGCGCAATTGACCCCCAAACTTGCATAAAACAGACGCGTTACTCCCTTAACTCAGACTCAATGAAGAGAAGCCCCCAAACTTGCAATAATTGCGCGACTTAGTCTATTTTGGACGGAAGACGCGCGCGTGCCTTGTCCTCTATGACGGAATTGACTGACAGCAGCAACCAAGTCTCTGCTTAGTGGGGAGGGGGGGAAAAGAAGAAAAACGAAAAATTACATTAACTACCTTCAGGAACGATATTAAGTAATTTTTAAATGGATATGTATAAAATTTGTTAAATAATTTCATTAATTTAAGAAAATAAGTAAAATGAAATAAAAAATGAATAATTAAAATTATTTTGTGTAAATATATTAAAATTAAATTAAATTTTCATTTTTTATTTTTTAAGTATGTTGTATATATAAAACTAACATTAAATTTATTTTAACTTAATTCAAATTAAATCAAATTGAATTTTTTTATTTATACATTTTTTTCTGGTACCAATTTCATTTGAAAGATAATATTATATGAGTGTAATAATCTATTATATAGCTAATATCATGTAGGTATAATAGAACCAATTCCATTAATTGCATTAATAATCTATTGAAAATACAACTTTTATGATATTAAATTTTTATGAATTTTTTTTATAGGCACTAGAAAATAAAAAATATAAAAATTTAATAAAATTATAAAATTTTTAGTTTCAATTGATTATTATAACTATGTAATATTGACTTTCAAATGCATTTGTTTTCAATAAAAAAATATTAATTACAAATAAACTATTTTGGACCAAATTGAATTAAATTAAAACAAATTTGGTGTACATATGTATGAACCCCATAGAAAAAAATTCTAAACCAAAAAAAATTCTAAACCTGTTACTGGGAACAATATTGATGGATCTAAACATATAAATGGCACATAGGATCATCTTTGCAAAATAAAAATAGTATGATAATAGTATTGATGAAATTACTATATATATATATAAACTCATACAATAAGCCAAAAGTTGCGGATAATCAACTGGTGCAGACAGCCATTAAAGCATGAAGCCTTCAGGCTGACGTCGTCTGTCTCGTGAAGCACAAGCGCACGTCTTCCAATTAAAATGGACTGAGTCGCGCTATTATTGCAAGTTTATGGTCTTCTCCTCACTGAGTGTGAGTTGAGGGATTAACTTGTCCGTTTCGTACAAGTTTGGGGGCCCATTATGAAAAGCAGTGCCTTCTGCAATCGCAGCTCTACAAAAATCAAATTCCCTTTTCTTGTTATTCCCCAAAAGAACAAAATGGTAGAACTCTGATCTTGGTAAGGGCCTTTCTCAAGATCACAGAGTAGGTCTTCTTGGAGATCGATGTCTGGGTATTGGTGAGAGATTGGTCGAGACTCGAGAGGGCCCAGGTTTCTTTCTCCATCTAGATATGAAGACATATTCTAGATTACTCAAAATGGGAACATTTACTAGGTATTTTTCCCTAACAAAATAATGTGTTAGATAATGATTAGAGATACAAGGGACTCATCTGAATTTCAGTTACTTAACTAATATGTGTAATGTCATTTAACAAGACTAATTTGATAAAATAAAATCTGACATATTAATAATTTTTCAATATGATTAAAATGTTAGATTTGGCTCATAACAGACGCCTACTCAAATTGATGACCGACTAAATCAAGACAAGCCGAGTAGATACACCCATGTGCCTGTTCAATCTGATCCCTTGTAGGCTCTATGAATAGGTCTAGAGTGTGTCACCTAAGAACATTGTACATGGCTATCTCCCCTTGATCCAAGGAGTTCCAACTAGATCAAGATGAACCGAGCAGATATGCCTATGTGCCTATACCGACCAAATCCCTTGTAGCTCCTATGGACGAGTCCAAAGTGTACCACCCAGGGACATTACATGTGGCTCTCTCCTTCACGAACAACAGTTAATTCCCACATTTATTACTCGTAAACACACAGACTCTCTCGC
Organism: Aquilaria sinensis; assembly: GCA_005392925.1. NCBI lineage: Eukaryota > Viridiplantae > Streptophyta > Magnoliopsida > Malvales > Thymelaeaceae > Aquilaria > Aquilaria sinensis. The sequence continues at coordinate 42,442 of SMDT01001327.1, read as the reverse complement.
TTAAGTATGGAGCATATCTTGCAGGAGCTCTGCCTGCCATCTAAAAACTCCGAGTCACTACAAGGAAATTAGTAAGTCCGACCCACCTCTAAGTCCTTTCTCAGGCAGCATCCACAAAACCGGAGGCAAAGCAACCATCCTCATTCCTCTTTTCTCTTCTATACCGAAAGGTAAGATAATAAGATAAATACAATTTTATGAATTTTCGTTCTCTAACTTCAAAAAATAAAGCAAAGTTTATTGTAGGATTGCTTGGTTGTAGCTGCAGTTTCCAGTTCACATCATCACGTGTCCATGAGCTGTCGTATTCGGAGCTGCAAACCCTTCCTCTCCACAATAGCATGTGATTTCCATGTGAAATTCTGAACTCTCCCTTTCCATCTTCCCGTTCACATTTGCTTCTACTTTGGTATGATGTGCTCAAACATTTCATTCTCTTTCTGATCTTTTTTTAAAAACTCAAACACAGGACTTCATAAAATATTCAAAAGCATTATTACAAATGTATAAGATAAGAATATGTTATTACGTAGAAGTCAATTAAACCAGCTTATTTGTGATATTATGTAGGAAGTATGGAGGCTGGAGTCGAACTGTAAATCTCCTCAAATGTCCTATTAAACCTTAGCCATTATATTAGAGGCCTAGAGATACAAGGATTGTTGTATTGTATACTTTCTGACTTTGTCCAAGAACATTTCATGAATTATACATGTAATAAATTATATTTCCCTCGTTTCGCATCATTTAACCATTTTACCTTTTTCTACTGAAATTTGACCTGAATATATTTATATTAATATGTATTAAAAAAAAATCTTAGAAATGATATTTAAAAATTATAATCTTTAAAGTTTCATTTTTTTATAAGATATTCATATTTTTATAATAAATTTTGAAAGAAATAAAATCATAAATTAATTACTGTAAATAGTAAAATGACAAGTTTTGTGAAATGGAGGGAGTAGTAGATAAAAAATTGAACACCTATGATCAATTAAATTTTTTTTACAGGTGATCAATTAAACCTTATTCCAAATTAATTGAAACTGGTACATGCATTAAATGTTTAATATATTTCCTCCAATTAGTGGAAATTTCTGGTTCATATGTAAGTTCTTATTAACTGAACAATATCCATAGAAGGTGAACTCAAAATAGTGAAAATTTCATTTTTTTTTAATTCTACAAAAAAAAATTCATATATATATATATATGAAAAAGAAAAAGAAGAAATATTTACATGAACAATATAGAACTCAAAAACGCAACTTATATTTCCTTGAAAGACAAGAAAACCCAACAACATTAAAAAACTTGACACTGAAAACTTCCCAACTTCTTTTATCGCGGCGGCGGTCCTCGCCAGCCATTAAACTTCTGAGCCTCGCAAGCATTTCTTCTTCAGTAAAAATCTTCCCCAGCGGCTCAACGAACGCGCTTCTCCGGACCGGCGGCGACCACAAGCCACTGCGTTGGTAATCGAAGTCATATTCCGACGCATCAAAGAACTTGTCCAGAAGCCTGTTGGAGACGGCCTTCGACACCATTTGCACTCTAACAGGTGAAAGGTGCTCGGGCGGCGACGACGAAGAGGCTCCGCCGGAGCCCGACATTGGGAAGAAAGAAGGAAATGGGGAGGGAAGGAGAAAGTTTCAGAGGCTGGGGAAGATGATAAAGGTACGGAAGAATAAAGGGTCGGATTCGGATAGAGGAGGAGGAAAAGAGCAAGTAGGAAAGTTTAAGATTGGCTAACGTATGTGTGTATTGAAGAGATGGGAATTAAGTTTGATAAGGACGTTTATGGTTGTATGCAATTTATATGTGTGATAGAGAGAGAAAGTGGTGGGAGAGAGAATTCGTATTCGTGGGGTGGCATAATTCTGATAGTTCAATGCACGTTCATGCGATTTTTTATTTTTTTGGATTACAAAATTTTTGTGGAGTTTGGTGGAAACTATACTTTTGTTAACATTATTTCAAATATCTACATTTATCCCTACAACATAAACAAGTTCATTGATCGTTGTTAAAAAAATAAAAAAAAACTTATTTTACCTTTATAGTCTTTTTCTTTAGAAACTTTGTCTCCCCTTAATTTATACATCTGCGCGCTACCCATCTTCAACTTTGTCCCTTCCCATTACCTCCCCATTCACCTCCTTCTCTTCTACCTCATTGTAACCCCAAAACACCCAAAATTAGGACCAATTGTAAGCTCATAAAGCAGAGAAAAAAATAAGGAAAAAATCTGAGAAGAAACTAGAGAAAAAAAAAAAGAAGACAGATCAGCTACCTAGACTAATTCAAGACCCAACATTTCGACATGGAACGACAAGAGCCTCCAATCGGTCATCACCAAGCACACCTCCCCACACCACGTCCTCGACCACAGACAGGTAGCCGACCGATTAGGGGGCCGGTTCAACGTTCTGAAGGATTGGGTGGGATTTTGTGCGAGCACGGCGGCGTGATGATGCCGACCAAGGCCGTGGCTGTGTTAGTATCGATGTCTCCTGTTTGGGCCGTCGTGCGACCGGATCCCAACTGATTCCCGGTACCCAAATATGTCCCCCCTGCCTCCTGGCTCATGTTAAGCCCTGACCCGTGCGAATTGGGCCAATTGTAAATAGGATGGAGAAAGACAGCTAGGCGCAGCCCAAGTGTGGGGGGACTGATTGACAGTGGACGCGATGGATGGGGCTAACGGGTAATGTCTAGGAAGAGGGGGAACTTGCGGATGAATTAAGGCCGACGGTCCACAAAGTTTCCCTTGACCAGTTTCAATGGTCGATCAAGTCACAACCTTCGATTTGTTGGTGCTAGACCAACAATGTCTCTCGCACTGGCGACCTCTGCCAGAGGGAGCTATGCTCGAATGAAAGAGAAGAAGGAACCACAAGGATTTGGATTGGGAAGAGAAAAAAGCAGTAGATTTGGTTTGGAAAGAGAAATGATTTGGATTCGGGAATCTAAAGGTTTGCTTGTTAGGCACATAAATTGGGGAGGCAAAGTTTCTAAAGAAGTAGGCTAGGAGGATAAAATAAGCATTTTTTCAATTCTTTGATAATAATATGGTGTTAATTTTATAAAGAGTAAATATATGTATTTAAAACGGTGAGATAAAAGTGTTAGTTCAGCCAAATCTCAAAATTTTTTTGTGATTTTCCTTTTTTTTCAATCGGTCAAATACAACTTCCATTTTTATTAGTAAAATAAGACTAGAGTTACGAAAAGGAAAAAAACAGTAACTATATAAGACACCCCATAATTCATATTTATATATATTCATTGACTATAACAAATTAAAAAATTGTCTTGTACAAGTTAGGACTTAACCCTGATTAAATATGTAATATGATGATTCTTATGCCAATTGAACTAAAGCTGAATGATAATTCATATGTTTATAATATATTACATCCGTCTCATATTATTTGCACCAGTTTTTTTTTTAGCTATTTCAAATTATTTGCATAATTTCCTCTTTTGGTAAATTTAACAACTAAAATGACTATAATACCCCTACTTAAACCCACTAACCTTTGACTCTATCTTTCTTACCCTCACCTAATCTTTGTCCTAGAAGTTAGATGGTTGATTATGGCTTAATCATTAGAATGTTCCAAGTCCCTCCAGCAACGTCCGTCCTTGTCGGGGCTCACATGGTGACCGAGGAGATTGGAGTTAATGGAAACATGTTGAATCGAGGAGGTAAGAGATCAAAGTTAATGGAAACCTGGCAGAGATCAGAGGCGGGAAGGCATGAAAACCCTGTCGGCTAGGGTTCATCCTTTCATAATCTTCGACTACTATGTGAGGTGCCCGAACCAGATGAAGTAAGATCAAGAACAATGGAAGATTGAGGAGGCGATGGCGCGATCAAGGACTATGGTGAATCATAGAGGCGATGGCACGATTAAGGGGGTGGCGGATTGAGGAGGCAAAGCACAATTGAGGACGACAGTGAATCAAAGAGGATGAACGAGCGAGGATACGAGCAAATCAAGGAGTTGGCAAAGTGGGCAGACGGTGGCAAATTGTGGATTGGGCGGGCGGCATAATGAAAGAGTTGACAGATCTGGTTGCTAGTGTGATAGGTGGGGAAAATGAAAGGGTGGGTTAGGGGTAAAAACGAAAAAATGTACATTATTTTAGCATTTTTTAATCTCCATATCGTACACAAATTGTTGGAATTTGTAGAAAAATTAATCATTAAGACCACATGGCCATAATTTAAGAAAAAAGGAATTATTACCATTATGACTAAGATAAAAGATCATATACAGGGAAATTTACATGACAAGCAAGATTTGTACAAAGAATTTAAGAGGAATACATTCTTTTAAACTAAGTACATATTACACAACTAGTATGTAAATTTCACTAAAGAGTTTCACATGGCAAACTCTTTATCTTCAAACTTGAAGTTTTGTTTATTAGAGACTCATATGTCCTTTTGAACAATCATTCTCATAATAAATGTGAATTTTGACCCTTAACTCACCAATTTAGAAAGAATTTTAATTTAGCTAAAATGTATATACTACATATAATATAAATTTTGAAGAGAATGAGAAACTTTGTACATCAGTCACTAAGCAACCTTTTTCTTAGGTTTCTTTGCAATTACAAACCAAATACTTAGTTTGTTTCTTCTTACATTTGCCTTTCCCTAAAACTTTAAACATAATGAATAATAATTCCCTTTTACTTAACATTTCCTGAAACATCTTTATACATGATAAATTCTTTGTTATAATCAAGTTTTAGATCAAAACTTAGTTCATTGATAACTCCACTTATGAAGTTAACAATCTACAACATGTAATAGTTAGTATATTAAATAGGTGCATATATTATCACAACCAGACAATTTCAAGTACAAGTAAAACAAAACAATTTACCTATGCCAAAACAAACCAAAAACATGCGCATGCACATGTAATCAAATCCGTTTTAACAGGTTTTCATTATTTTAGTTTACTTATCTTAAATTGTCTTATAACATTTAAATAGCCATTATTGGCACAAAGTCAATAATACAATCAAACAAAAACATATATACAATCAGACTTACTAGTATACCCAGAAAAATTTTAAGAACACAAAGTTCAAAAAGATGCACAAATTGTATGCACACAAGGCCGAATATGCCAAAATAATTTACATGCTCGTCACCATAAGTTTTGGTTAACTTAATGCATGTAACAAGTTTAAACATGCATGTTGATTTCAAATTTAGTAACAAAAACTAAATCCTAACACATAGATTAGAGTTAAGGTCGATCATATTGATATTAAATGTAAAAAGTTTTCAAATAACCTAAGGCTATCTAACGGAGCATGTATATTGAACCTATGGGCTTTAATATCAATGAAGGAAATTTAAGTGTACAACTAACGAATACTTTAATTCCCATGATATAAATAAATATTAAAATTAAGACGTACTTGGTTATTATAGAAGAACTGATTGATAGTCTCCTTAATAAAAAAAAAATGCCTCTTTACTCATGTTACGGAAGACATAACTTGTTGTGAATACCCAAGATCATATATTTAATTAACTTGAAAATACAAGTAACTAAATATGTTCGTTCACACCTAATACTCAACGATAATTATCTTTTTTGTGATAGAGAAGTATGTAGGACGAAATAGATCAAGTAGAATCTTCAGAAATTGTGTTCACAATTTCTTTATGCATAATTCTATTGCCCTCTATTTATAGGGGATGAATTGGCATTTATGGAGAGTCATAACCCTTCATAAAAGAGTCATAACTCTTCATAAAAGGTTGTACTACTTCGCCAAGAGGTGCCTTTATCCATTAATAACTTCTTCCCTTAAAATATGACAATAATTACTCTTAGAAGGAATGTGTTGGTTCGACCATAGAGTCACAACTCTTCTAAGAGTTGTGTCTCCTTAATCAAGGCCATAACCACCTTCTAAAGGTTGTTAAATTCTCCTAAAACATAACCCTTCATTAAAAGTCATGTTATTTCACTAACTAGGATAGTTATGGTACATAACTACATTCTCAAAGGTCATATATATTGGGATAGCCATATCCTTTCATCTAAAAGTCGTATCCTTTCATAATATGAGTAGTTATGAGGTGATTATTAAGTAATTATCTTATATGTAAAGGTGTACATATACACGTCACACAATCACCATATGTCAACTTTCTATTGGTTCCAATGTGATGACGTATCACATATATGCGTTACATCATCTTAACTACTTAACTACCTTTAGTTAATATTAAAAGCGGTGATGTAAGTTAATGTGACAACACCAATATGTGGTGTGATTACACCATGCAATTGTAAAACTCGTATTTCTTAGTGCATATATGGAATTTAATAATCACTCTTGTGAACTAAATTTCAACACAAATGGTGCACACAATGTGGGATGAATGGAGTATAATGCTGCACTACAAGTCTACAACAACTTGTTATTCATCTCTTCACCATTCTTTGCTTTCTAACAACAGTCAGCTTTTCAACGATAGCAAAAACATGACTCTCCTAACATATTAAGCACTTTTTTGTTGTATTTCTTTTTTCTACTTTCTTCTTATGTTCCAAGACAAGTATCTATGACTTCCATGTTATTTGTATACACAAGAATAAAAGAAGGAAATTAGTGAACCAGAGAAATAAAGGCACATGAAAAAAGAAAAAAAAATCAACTTGTTCCCTTGTCATTTGATTTGTCATGTTGTTAAATCTATTTGTTCCCTTCTCTATTTCTTCCTGTTCCCAAGCATCTTCCTATAGTTCTCTTGCTCCATCTTTGTCATTACCTCTGGTAAATGCTATTACTATTGATAGTCAAATTACCTAAGGTTCCAAGTCAGACAACACGGACACTTGATCGTTAGTTAACTTTAATCACTTACATACAAAGCCGTAAAGAGGGACATTAGAAGCGTCTCAAAGTGTGGCCTACGGGAGGCCCCTTTGACACTCTTACCAGTATAGTCGTTGTATAGAACATAGTAAAAATTGAGAGAAATACTCCATGTATATATAATAAGCAGGTGAGCGTAATGGGCCTATACCCTAATTTCCAAGCTTGATAAGCTTCATTGGACCTCTATTTATTAATTAGGCCTGGAACCCGATAACTTGGTAGTAATGTTGTCTAATTCGAGCTTTAGCTATCAGCTTCCTATATCATTCTCATTCTCCTTAATCCACTTATTTCTTTTGTTGGTTTTACCTGTTCCCTTACATGTATCTTCTAGTTCCCTTATCTGTTTCTTTACGTTCCCAAGCATATTTTTATTTCTACAACTTGTTTCCTTCTCATTTCTTTGTTCCTTCGGCGCATTTACATTTACATATTTATTGTCTTGGTTGGGCATAAAAGACAAACGAAAACAGGTTTTTTATTATCTAAATGTTCTCTCTCGTAACAAATATGCTCTTTTCAGAAATTTAACTTTTCATGCTAAAATGCGCAGGAAATATCTAAATGAATGAAAGAACAAAAAAAAAACAACTTATTTAATACATAAAAGAACAATTAAAACCACAACAAAGCACAACTGAGAAGTAACTATATAAAACAACTGAAAAGAAACTATATAAAAAGGGCAACTGAACACATAGCAGAGTAAATGAAAACAAATAAAAGAACATCTAAATGCACAGAAAGTTCGTTACATGTTCTTTGTAAGCATTTAGATGTTATTTCGTTACATGTTCTTTGTAAGCATTTAGATGTTATTCTAAATATCTAAATATTCTTTTACACACGTTCCTTTTGAGCATATAAATGTTCTTTCTGTGCTTTGATGTATATTTATTTTAAGCATTTATGTTTCATGCAAAAAATATCTAAAATATATAAAAGAGCATGTTGGTTTTAAAATATCTAAAATAAATAAAAGAGAATGTTGGTTTTAAGTATTTAATTAAACAACCGAAAACTTTGAAAACAAAAGAAGAAACAAGAGGGGAAAAAGGTTTAACCCAAAAAGTTAGAAGAGAAAATACTTTTGGGCCTGAAAGAGAACAATTTTGTGCTGATTAATTCTCAGGGTGTTTATCGCATCCTACCAAGAAGAAAAGGGGAAAGCAAGGGGGACATGTTGGTCGAGCTGGCCCATTAAGGCTCAGGGTTGCCCCGGTTACCAAATTGAACCCGCGAGCCTATTTAAAGCCCAAAGCTTTTAGTGAAAATGTGCTTCTTAACAGTTCGAAATTCATGACCCTACTTTGAACAAAATCGGGTGTACATGTTCTTGAAGACCAATTAAAATAGGCAAGAGGAGACCCCACACATGGCATAGGGATGTTATCAGGCTATGCTTATGTTAGCTATAGCTAATCTCAAATTCTTTTATCAAGTAATCGGGTTCGGGTTACATTTACCTTGTGGGTAGGTAATTATTGCTTACTAACCCATTTTACAGAATATATTTAATTTTTTTAGACTTTTTTTTTCATATATTTACACATATTTTTAAAAGAATGTTTATATTCACAATTAATTAATACTTAAAAAATTATAAACTAAAGTAGTACAAGATAATTTATGTTAAATTATAATTTTATTTTTGAAATAAAATCATATTTTGAATACAAATATACTAATTTAAGAATTGTGCGGGTAGGGTTAGGTAGAATAAGTTAAACTCATACCCTCCCCATCACTTTACAGGTAAAGTCGAATTCGAGTTTAAGTAGCCAAGTTCAATGAAGGCAGGGCTAGGTAGGATATTTTTTTACATCCTTAACATGGTATAATGACTAAGGTGTTTGGTAGATATGGGGAGGTTAAGAGTTTAAACTTTTTCCTCCCCACTCCATATATCATTTTGTAACAAAAGCTGGTTTAACCGTCATTCCGATTTTGAAATACGCTAACACATCCTTTTTCCTAACTTATGATACTAGTAAGTCACTCCATTGTACACTTGTACAATAATTATGAGTTAAAAAAAAAAAAAAGAAGAAGAGAGCCTCAAATACCCATATCAAAGAAAACTCATCAAGCTGAAACCTGCTAAAAGCACTGAAATTTAGCCGGTATAATGACTTTTCCCAATGGCCTTGAATAAGGGTACAAAATCAAGTCATTCCTTGCTAGTCAAATAGACCATAAATAAAAATCTACGGCATTAGTGTGTAGTGCTTCATTGTTAGAATATGTGGCATGAAGAGCAACTTATTATCATTTAATGTTTAAAACTAAAAATTTTTGATCCTGATGGATTTTTCCTTCTATTATTAACCAGATCATTAGTGGAATATTGATCATGAAAAATCTAGGATATTAACTTAAATCTTTTTTCTTCTCCATATATAGAGGGATGACAATTGAATAGGTCGGGTCAGGTGTGTGTCAGATCATTCAGGTTTGGGTCTAGTTGGATTAGCATAAATTCAAGTGCAGTTGGGTCATTTAGGTTCTGGTTGATTTCAAGTTGAGTTGATTTCGGGTTTAGTTTGAGTTGGGCTGCATTTATTTGGGTTCGAATTCACTATAGGTCGGACCAATTTTAGTCTCGGCCAACTTTAGGTCAGGTTTCGGGTCAAATTTGGGTTAACCTTTGTGTTCGTTCGGGTTACTGGTGTGTAAGCCAAAATGAATGAATCAATTAATTTTTTTTTTCAATTTTTGTTAAAATTTAAATCAAAGAATTTTATTTTTTGTGTGATTTAATTTAAATTAATTTTTTATTTTTTCATATATTTAATTAAAATATTCATAAAAATCTTATTCATTATAGTTTAGTACATATTTAGGTAATTTAACATTGTTAGTAGTACTTAATTGTTTTTCTAAGTCCATACCCTTTAACTATTACTATACAAGACATTCAAATTCTCACTCAGCTACATCCAGACATATATTACGACAATTTTTCTATGCTTATGTTTTGATAAATTTTCTTTGAAATTACTACCAAATGCAAATCAAGTTTCCTATTAGTGACTAAACTGTAAAATTTGAAAAATTTTGTGTGAAAGTGCAAAGATTTCAAAAATTCAAGGACCTATGTTGTAATTATTATGGTTAAAATAAAATTTTTAAAATTTAGGTGCCTTAATGCACTATACTTAAAATTTTAGGGATGAATGTTGTAATTTTAACAATTGCCTATTAAGATCATTAAGCTTACTAAATATAAAAATTACGTCTTTTGGAAACATCCAAATGTGGGATTTGCTAAATATAGAAGTTTTTTTTTCCCCAAATATGATACTTATAATAGATAGAAATTTTCAAAAAATGGGAGTTACTAAATATAAAAATTCTTTGTCAAAATTTGAGAATTATTAAACATGAACGTCTGAAAAAAACAAAACTACTAAATATGGAAGTCCCATCTCCAAATATGAGATTTACTAAATATGAAGATACAAAAAAATGGAAATTACTAATTACGAAAGTCACCATTCCCAAATATAAGACATACTAAATATAAAAATCTAAAAAATAGAAGTTACTATACATGGAAATCTTCAAATTTAGGACTTACTAAATATGAAAGATAATGAAATAGGAAAGTTAAGGTTTAGGATCAGGGTTAAAATCGGGTCTTGTCGGGTTTAGTCATCGGGTCATCTCGGGTTCGGGTTACATTAGTCTCGGGTTTGTGTTATTTTGGGTTCAGGTCATTTCTGGTCTAAGTCATTTGGGTTTAGATTTTCGTAGGTTTCCTTTTAATCAGGTTTGAGTTTAGATTGAGTTGTGTACAATTGGGTTCAGGCCGTTGATTTATTTTATCAAATCAGGTCAAGTCGGGGTTGGGTTTGGGTGGGTTGGGCCAAGTCATCAAGCTGGGTCAAAATTTGCCATCCTTATATATATGTTATTCTCAATATGGTTAAAAGGATAATGGCTACAAAAGAACCTTACAAGAAATAAACCTTACATATTATCAAAGAGAACTCTATCACTCACCTATCATATTGGTTAGCTTTAACTTTGTAAAACCAATGTTCTTTCTTGATTTAGGTATGGTGCAAAACAAACTTTCATAAACTTTATTTTGCATGTATGGTTTTCACTGGCTATATCTTGCACATTTCCTGATTTTTCAAAAAGCAGTATTTGCCTATACATATATTTTAACTTTCAAATACTAATTTTTTTTTAAAGATATCTTGGGAAAACACCAAAACACAAAAAATAAACTTGTGTCTAGTCAGTGATTTTTTTCTTAGAGTAGTTTACTCCATGAAGGTGCCATTTATGTCTCCATGGAGTATGAAACTTTTTACGGTTTATTATGAAGAGCTCTGCACTGCAAATGCACTTGTTTCATTTACCATGTTTTCATTTCGAGTTTAGTTGTGCATACTTTAGCTAGTTCTTTGTTCATCATCTTTGTTGGTCCTTGGTTGGTGCATGCTTTAAGCTTTCAGTTTGTATATTTTTCTGCACGTCATTTTTTTATTTCTACATGAACTAAATTGGTACACAAGTTATCTATGATATTTCACTCATTGTCACGATCTATAAAAAAAATTGTTGGCTGCAATTTTTGGTACAATATGGTGCCATCTACACCAACTAAAGATTCTTAGTCAAATTTTTTAGTAGCCAACTGTTGTTAATTTCTGATATAAACTAGCTAAAAGGATCAGATGATTGATTTTTAGCCATGCATTAGTAAACTGAAAGGAAAATCTCTAAATCTTTTCTAAATCTAAAACTAAACATGCAAGCTAACATAATTAATTAAGAACTCAAGGTTCTATAGAGACTTAAGCTTTATGAGCTATAGGCACAAACCTCTCTTGATAACCATGTAACAACTTGGAAAAGAAAATATGGCTTGACCAATACTTGTTTAGCACACATATTTTCACCAAAATAAAATAAACTTTTTTCAGTGCTCAAAATGAACAGAGTTCCCACTACCAATCATATCCTTAAAAATAACATATATAGCTTAGCTCCACTAAGTAAGGGCGGATGGAATAGTACAACCAGGGTATGTCTAGTGCCCCCAAAATTTTTGCAAAGTATGCATATTACTCATGTATATTCAACATTTTTAAAATGAAATATGGCTCCGCCCTTGCTACTAAGCTTACACAGAACTACACTAGAATGAGCAACTAGGATATTTTGCAAAGTTAGGAACTCTTAAAAGTGAACTTTCACTAGCAGCTAATCTATACTCGAACTACAAGTTTCAATATACATACAAAATTATAGCAATTGATAACTTATAATCAACTTAATAGAATAACTTGCAGAATTAGTATAGGCTTTGTTTTAGAAAACACTTGCTTTAGGAACTTGTATTGTGCTTAGAAGACTTACTTTTCAAGTTTAGGGGTGCATCCAGGCTTTTACAAATGAGAGGATATGAGTGATTTCTTTTCAAAATCTCTTTCTCTTATTATAAAATTTTTGTATTACCTTTGAAATCAATTCCCTTACTTGAATGTAATTACATAATTTAGTCACCAGGTTTCTTGCTTATAATAAGACCTTAACTTCACCAAATAGTCGAGCCACTGAAGTTTTTCTTTGTGTTAGAAATTCCCCTAACTAACTTTCTTTCTCAGTTAAGCAGAATCTCACCAAGAAAATAGAAATTTGTACCAAACAGATTGATAAGTATGTAGTCAAATTTTTCCTAGATCAATATATTAGACTTTAATAACAGTACACTTAATTCATTTTAGAATTGAACATGTCACATATTTGTTGAGTTTTCCTTTACAAAAAGTTTTCTTCTGTATTTAACATTTATATTGCAATTCATAATATAAATTACAATATGTTTGGTTATTCATTTTGTTGCCTTACATCTCACTATTAACTAATTCAAGTACACAAGAAGGTCATTCACATATGCTTGTAGTTGATGCTCCAAATTCATGGTTGATAATAGATTTCTTGAATAATGTCCATTCATGTGTAAATGTTTTTGCTACTAGTCATTAGTCATAATGCTCATGCTAGACAAAAAGATTTTTTTTATGATCATCAATGAACTTGCAAAAAGGCAAAAATATGGCATGACCGGTACTTTTTTCAGCACAAATAGTTTTACCAAAATAAAATAAACTTAAAAAGGATTATAAAATGAATCAAGTTTCCCATTACCAGTACCAGTCATATCCTTAAAAATAACATAGTTTAGCTATAGTAAGCTTACACAGAACCACATTGAAGCAAGCAACTAGGATAAAAACATTCACTAGTAGCTAGTCTCTATGCAAACTATAGTTATTAAAAACGCATTTTAAGTCGTAAAAATGTACATTTTTATGAATTTAGAGATGGTGTGAGATAAGTAGAAACGTGTAGAAACACAATTCTAGTTGTAGAAACATATAAATGTTTAGACTTTAAAACTCTACCTTATTGAGTTATTTAGGTTAAAAAATGAATAGAGTTAAGAATCTTTCACATTTTTTAGCACATCCTCTACATTTTTTGACCTAATGTGGCTAGCCTAAGTTACCAAACCCAAAAAAATTTAAAAACGCTTTCAATCTCTCTCATTGTGTTAGCTTTCTTTTACGCACAATGATCCATTTGGCTATTCTCTTTTGTTTTTTTTGGCCTAGTTCTTCATCTGTTGTAGTTGCTTCTTATGTTCTATCCTTCATCTTCCAAATCTCTTATCAATCTCTCCAACACTAAGCAGTGGCAGTGCATGAATGCCTGGTTATGAAACTTGATTTTCTTATTTGTATGTTTATACATGAATGACAATACGACTCCTTGTTTATGGTATTGTCGGAGTTCTAATAAGTGATAATATTGTGAAATATGAATTTCTTAAGATATTTAACTGGTTATAATATTTTTATAATTTTTCTCAATTTTTTTTTTTGTAAAATCTTACGACTTTACAACTTTTTATGACTTCATGACTCTAGAAATCCAAAATGACTCTAGGTAGAAATCTGATTTTAATAACCTTGACGCAAACTACTAGTTTCAATAGAAAAGGAAATTACCAGTTGATAACTAACCTTAGAGACAATATGCTTCTTTAGCAAAGCCCATCTCCCTCTAAAAGTTGTTGTCTATGGGCACCAAATTATTTTTTTTGTTATTATTTAATATGTTAGTCTAATTTTATAATTTTTTATTTTATTTTTACTATTTTAATTATTATTAATTTTTATTGATTATCGATTATTATTTATTCCTCTAACTATTAATAAAGTAAAATATATAAAATAGATATCATTATTTTTATTTTCTATTATTATTCAATTTTAGTTTTGGTTTTTTTATGACACCATTTTTCTTAAAATGTAAGTTTTAATTTATTTTTTTGGTCAAATTACACCTTCAGCCCTTCAATTTTCCTATAATGTTGAGCTCAGTCATAATATTTAATTTTCTGGCAATTCAATCATTTTGAATTAGTCTTTAACTAGGGGTAAAAGAATCGGGTCTCAGATTGAGTTCAGACCCAAACCCGAATTTTTTGCCCCATAAGCAATTGTCATTTTCTGGCCTAAATCTAAACTGAATTAGGGACCTAACCCAAACAAACCATAACCTAAACATATTGGGTTAAGGTTGGCTTAGGTCAGTTTAGCTCGACACCCACCACCATTATTTCGCTGCGTGGCCTCCTACAATCCTTTTTTCCACCACTCATCCACCAATAACAACAAAATTCATTAATAGATTCATGAACCAGAATAGAGCACTAAGGGTGATGGATAGGGTGAGGTGAGGGATGACAAGGCGAGATAGGGAAAAAGACGGCAAGATAAGGGGCAATAAAAGCGGGGCGATAGAAAAGAATGCGAGGGACGGAGATACGAGGACAAGGCAAGAAAGAGCAAGGGACGGTGAAGCGAAAGACATCGAGTGAAAGAGGTGAAGGACAACGAGTGCAAGGAAAAGCTAGAGCTGGCGAGACAAGGTAAGAGTGGTGGAAAGGCGGCATGAGGGTAAGGTGGCAGGAAGGCAGGGCAACAAGAAGCCAGACACACATAGGTAGGGCAGTAACAAAAATGGGGTGAGAGTGAAACATGAAAATGATAGGGTTAGGGAGTTTAGAAATAGTTAGGTTTATAGATAGGCTTGGGCTAGAAATGGGCGGGGTATGGGGTGGGAAAGTGGGAATAGGAGAATCAGGTTATTTCGGGTTTGACCCAAACCAACCTGATTTTCACTTCTTTAAATCTGGTCGAGTCCGGGTTAACCTAAATTCCACTTAATTCATTTGTTGACCTGACATATAGGATAGGGTTAAATGCTTTCACCCTTATGTTTAATGGTAGGAATGGGTGAAGGACAAACATGCAACATTATACATAGTTTAAGATGACTTGTGCAATATTCCATAGTTTGGAAATGAAAGTACAAGATGGGCAATAGTGTGAGGACAATGGCACCATTTACGCTAACTATAATGAAAAGGTCTAGAATATCATATATTATTATGTTCTTAGTGTTGTTTGATTTTTTATTAGAAAAAAAGTGATGTGCCACTCATTTTGAGTATTTTATTGTAAACTGTTAAGAAGAGGCCAGAGGAAATGATGTTGAAGTGTGAGTTTGTAATTACAATAGGGTATTTGAACTTAATTTCCTCGAAAGAAAACTATATTAAGTTTATTCATTGGGAATTCCACAAATTTGTGAAGAGGTATTTCTCCTTTTGCCCCCTGATCAATGGATTGGCTAATCCTCACTTTTTTTTGCTAGGGGTGAAAGAATCAAGTTTCGGGTCGGGGTTTGGGCCCAAACTCATCTTTTCCCCCATAAGTACTTGCCATTTTTTGCCATTTTCTGACCTGAATCTGAATCAAATTGGGCATCTAACCTGAAAATATTAGGTTAAGGTTAGGTTAGGTCGGTTTAGCCTGACACTCACCGCCAATCCTCTACCACCTCACCTACTACAGTCCCCTCTGCCATTATTCATTCACCAACAACAACAAAATTAGTCAAAGATCGATGAACCAAAGTAGAGCACAAAGGGCGACAGAGAGTTTAGGGACCACAAAGAAGAGACAATGGATGGTGAGTGGGGGAAGATATTGAGCAAAAGACGACAAAGGCAAACGAGGGTAAGAAGAGAGTAAGCAGCGATGAAAATGGGGTAAGAGTGAAACATGGGAGTGCCAGGGTTAGGTAGATTAGAAATAGTTAGGTATGTGGGCTATGAGAGTGAGATATGAGAGTACTAGGATTAGGTATAGGTATGTGCGTGGGCTTGGGCTATGAATGCGCTGGGAATAGGAGAATCAAGTTATTTCGGGTTCATTTAGGTTTGACCCGAATCTATCTGATTTCGAATGCTTTAGATTGGATAAGATTTAGGTTAACTCAAATCCCACTTATTTCATCAGCTAATTTGATCCTAACCCAACATATAAGATCTGGTTTAGAGTTAGGATTAAAAGCTTTTACCCTTACAGTTTCTGCTAATCCATCCTTTTCCATGGTGGAATAATGCAGGTTGGAATATAGGCCGACTCCTTTTTCTATTTTGTGCTTCAAAGCAAATATACCAATGTTTTGACTGTTTTAGGTAAAATAGCAAATTAGCTATTGATTTAACTGGATTTACCACGGTGGTAAACCTAGGACTGTTAGGAAATGAGTCAACCAACAAGGGCAAACAAGCACCCAAAAGTATAATATTCACTTGCATGTTTATTATCCGAACGAGAAGATAATTTTGTTGCTATATGAATGAAATTTAAAGGGTAAATGTCACTAATTGTCCTCAAACTATCACTTATGTCGCACTTCCATCCTTAAGCTATGAAATGTTGCATAAGTCATCTTGAACTATGAATAATGTTGCATCATTCATCCCCACCCATTCCTACCATTAAAGCAAATTAAAAATGACTGATTTGAAAGAAAATGAAATATTGTGACCGAACTCAACATCATAGAAAAATTAAACGCAGTTTAGAGTTGGAGAAATGACACTTTGGCCGTAAACCTTTGCCCACTTTTTTATTAAAGTTCAATAATTTTTCCATTTTTTAAATGAGATGTAAAATTTTTCAAATTTATAAATTGTTAGTTCTAAAATTTTCTTTCTTATAGTTGATTGAGAGGAAAAAAAAAATCCTAATAACCTTCTAACATTATTTTTTTAAAATTTTGAATTAAAATATTTAGTAATTATATTTCAAGAAAATTAAACTGTATAATAATTTTTATAGTTAATGGATCATTTAAATTATTAAAATTTTCTCGTATTAAATGATGTTTTGTTCGGCAAATGTGTTCCAACAAATTTAGCAAACTTTGATTACTGATTTGAAAGAGTGTAAGGTTTAGGACTGTAATGAAAGAGCAGGATAAGTTTTAGGACTAAACGTGTCTCCCTTAAAGTTCAAATTCTCGCCCCCCGAATTGGAAGAAAACCCTGGCAAACTCTGGAACTCATAGCCCTTCCGCCATGTTTTTGGTCGCCGGCTCCTACGAGCGTTTCATTTGGGGCTTCAAGCTCAAACCCAAGTCTCAATCTCTCGTCCAGCTCTTCTCCTACCCATCCCACATCTCCCCCATCACAACCGTTTCCGCCGCCGGCCCCGCCGCGGCATCCGGCTCGTCTGACGATACCATCCACCTTTACGACCTCCCTTCTGCGGCCTCTCTAGGCCCCCTCGACCACTTATCCTCCTCCGTCACTGCCCTCGCCTTCTACGCGCCGCCACACCTCTCCCTGCCCCGCAACCTCATCTCCGCCGCCGCTGACGGGTCGGTATCCATCTTCGACACCGACCCATATGTTCTGCTGAAGAGCTTCAGGGTTCATAAGAAGGGGATTAACGATTTGGCGGTTCACCCTTCTGGAAAGCTTGCTTTGAGTGTGGCTCGTGATGGGTGTTTGGGAATGTCGAATTTGGTGCGTGGGAAGCGGAGCTTCGCTTGCAGGCTGCAGAGGGAAGCTTCATTGGTGAAGTTCGATTTTAAAGGCGAGAGCTTTTTCATGGTTTCTGAGGAGAAGATTGGGATTCATGAGGCAGAGGACGCTAGGTTGGTCATGGAGTTGGACAATCAAAAAAGGGTTCTTTGTGCTGCTCCTGGACAGGTTTTTTCTCTTTGCCAGTTCTGATTTGGTTGAAGTTCAGCGCAAGATGACATTTTTAAGTTGGTCGTTAAAGGGTGCGACTAAGATTAGCGTTAGGCTTCGCTTGGTAAGAGCTAAGAAATTAGCAATTAGCATTAGAGGTTAGAAAATACCATTTGCGAGTAGCTTTCAGCCTCAGAGGTTTGGAGGAGTGCTCTCCAGTAGCTTTGCTTTCGGCTTAGGAGGTTAATATATTATTGTACTGAAGTTTGACATTAATGACAGCTGCTATTATCGACAAGAATCAGATTATGAGGAATAGTTAGAATAAGAAGTTATCAAGTCCCCTTCATTGGCCTCTGCCGTCTCATAGAGTTGGTGTTCTTGATATATTTCCTTTAGTTTTGAAATCCTAGCAGATTAGCTGTTTGAGTTTGTTCGACAAGACTATGTGTGGGAATAGCTGAGGACCGGAATGTATCTTATGTTGATGTTTAGTCATTGCTTTTTCCAGTTACTTTTCTTATTTTTCTGATGTCTGCAATGTCTATGCTTCTGATTTGTCAGGGTGGTATTTTGTTTACCGCTGGCGAGGACCGAAATATCACCGCTTGGGACACACATAGCGGGAAGGTTGCTTACTGCACTAAAGATGCACATTCTGCTCGGGTAAAAGGTTTAGTTGTGCTTCCTTGGACGGGCAATGACCCATATGTAGTGGCATCGGCATCATCAGATGGATTCATTCGGGTATGGGATGTGCGTGCTGCTACTGAAGGGAAGTCAAATCCATTAGCAGAAGCCAACACGAAATCAAGGCTGACTTGTCTTGCTGGATCATCTCTTAAACGTGAGTGTTCTGCTAGTTGTTATCACTGTGTTGATTCTTTTTCTGGATTGCTTCAGTGTAACTTGTCTGGTGATCTGTGATATACTGTTTCGCCAATAAAATGCTAGCTCACAAGTTGTTAAACCACGACAGATACTTCTCTCTCTATGCCTCTTCTTCCTTCACCGCCCAGTTCTGACCACTAAAACATTGGTGCATCTAGATTTGTATTTTAACACGGGTCTGCACGTGCTCAAACTCATGCTCCTTTGCATTCCATGTTCTATTTTTTTCTTGGAACCGGTGGAATATTTCTGCTGCAGTTACTAGGACCTGTTTTTGAAGACCTGCTTGGACATTATTTTGCAACTTAAAGGTTGTTAGATACTGATATCACATATTGCATTCACTGGCCATCTTTCGATACAAATTCCTTTCGCAATCCTAATAGATGCCCTGAGAGATGTTATTGTTGACATGTTGTGCAAGTATAGTTAACTTCCATATTAGTTTTCTGCAATTGGTTCCTATGAACATATCTCAAGTGTAGATTGTTTGAGGTCACATTTACCTGTATGTCCTTCACTATGTTTCTCCTGTTACATATAGGGTCTAGTGATTCATATTAACGTTCTGTTTCTGAACCTGTTTGATCAGCTCTTAAACAACTGGAAGTTGGAACTAATGCTCATCAAGAACAGGATGCAGCGGTTGAGAATTTGTAACATAGTGGAAAGGGCTAGCTCAAGGAATGTAAAAGCAGCTTGTTAGAATGGAAAATTGATGATGGCAGTATTCATACAACAATAAAAAAAAAATCCAAAAAAGAGCTGAAAAAAACATCTAAGCTACCAGTTAGTTCCCTATTTGTCGAGTTAGTTGGCCAACTTGAGAAGTGGCTTGGTTTCTTATACAAAAAGAATAGAAAATGTCAAGTCAAAGAATGAAGGTTAAGTAGTTAAGGGAAAGGGATAGAAACACACAATTCTTTCACCAGGTAGCAATAGGAAAGAAACAATGCAATTGCATTCATAGCTTAATGAGGGTAGATGGCTCTGAATTATTGGATCGACGGGGCATTAAAAAGAAGGTGGTCCGATGCTTTGAGGAGCTTTTTCAAACATCATATTCATATCGGTTTGAAGAAGTTTTTCGACTAGTAAGTAAGGTGGTAAAGAATTCTATGAATAATCAGTTGATGTAGCCATATACAGCTAAAGAAGTCAGAATTGTTCTCTTCTAAATGTTCCTTCCTAAGTCACCAGATTCAAATGGATTACCTCCACTATTTTTTTAGAAATATTGACATGTGATGAACCGTGAGGTCTCTGAGTATGTAATCTTGATATTATTTAATGAATTCATACTTGCATATTTAAATTAAACCTTTATACTCTTGATTCCCAAAATGAGCAGCCTAATTTTAGTGATGGACTTTCAACCGATTAATTTGTGCAATGTCTTGTATAAACTATTTCCAAATGTGTTAGTGAATGGACTTAAATGCATGTTGTCGGGCCTTACTTTAAAAAATTAGATTGTCTTTTTGCCAGGTAGGTTGCTTACAGATAATGCCCTAGTAGCCTTTGAGGCTTGTCATTATAGTAATGGCTTTTGGAGTATGAGGAAGGTGCCTTAGCTTTAAAACTAGATATCATGAAAGCTTACAATCGAATAGAATGGAGATTTTTTAGGGCAATTATGGGATAGATGGGTTTTTAGGCGAAATGGGCTAATCTAATGATGAACTAAGTAGGATAAATGTCTTTCTCAGTTTTGGTGAATGAGAATCCTACCAGGTGATTCTCTCCTTAATGGCGTCTGTGTTAGGAAGACTCCATGTCACCACTTTTATTCTTATTTTGTGTTAAAGGTTTGTTGCATTATTAAGGAAGGCACAATTGGACAATTAAATTCAAAGAGTTGTTATAAGTAGGTATAGCCCAACAGTCTCACATCTTTTATTTTCCAATGATAGTATTATTTTATGTGAGCTGGGGAAGAGGGTGTGAAGCACTTATTAGCTATTTTGAAGTTGTACGAGTATGCGTCGGGCCAGAAGGTAAAAATGAGGAAATCATCCATTTTCTGTAACCCTAGCTGTCATCAAGTTATTTGTTCAAGGATCATGGTTATGCTAGGTACTCACTCAAGTCTGGAAGCAAAAAAATGTTTGGGTTTTCCATGGCTATTAGGCAGGAAGAATGACACAATTTGATTACCTAAGTGAGAGGATTAAGAAGAATTTAACTTGATGTAAAGCTCATTTGGTCTCATAGACAGGCCATTTTCTTTTAACAAACTTAGTGGTTCAAGCCACACCAACACTCTTAATGTAGAACAAAAGAAAACTCTACTTTCTGTCTTCACATTTCTTTTGTTCATCTAATGTTGAACAAAAGAAAATAGTTTGGTGTGGTTGGAATAGATTGTGCATAGCAAATAAAGCTGGAGGCCTCAGTTTTAAAGATGTTTTAGCATTCAACTTAATCTTTCTTGTGAAGCAAGCATGAAGATTGGCTTGTAATTTGTCATCTTTTATCACTAGAGTTTTCAAGGGGAAAAATTACTGCATCACTGATTTTTGTAAGGCCATAAAGCCGACCCCCTACTTGGTTATATTTAAAGGGTTATTGGGAAAGAGGGATGTACTCAAAGTAAGGTCCTTCTAGCAAGTGGGTAATGAAGCAAACATCTCATTATGGTCTGACAATTGGCTCTTAAGGGAGTCCCTTAAACTGATTAAATGCCATATCTTAGGGATTGAGGAATAAAGGGTAAGGTATCTTATTGATCATTCAAACATCTAATAGAACTATATGGTGGTGGATGTTGTGCTTTACCCCTCAAATGCTTTAGTTGTAAAATGTATTCGACTCTCACCTCAATTTTCAGAAAATATCCTCACCTAGGGCATGATCGATAGTGACTAATGCACCATGAAGTCAACATACTATGCAACATATGCATTCTCGTTTAGTATGGATTCGATACTTCACTCTGAGTCCTAGTCTTGGCTTTAGCATCTCCCACTTCCACTTTGAGTCTAACTTTTTTCTAGCATTTTTGCACTGAGATTTTGTCACCGTGAGGCAATCCACTCCATCAAAGGCTGGAGGTGCCTTCTGGTTGCCCAGTATATGAACAATCTATAAAAAATGCAACTCATCTCATTTTCATGTGTCCGCTCTCGGTTCAAGTCAGATAGACCCTTGGACTTAAACTTTCTTTTGTCAAACATAGGTGGTAGGATGGCTTGAAATCCTTCTTGGAGAAGGATGAGGATAAGTCTGTGCTAACCTTAGGTTATGCTTTGTATATCTAGCATAATCATAATTGGATAGTGCATGAAACAAAATGTTAGACACCTCCAAGTATAACTCGAATGATAAAATCATGGATTGATTGTTGGAGCACTTATAACATGCTTTTATGCCTGGCTTTTACTTCTAGCAGGCTCAAACTTACAGTTTGGAAACCTTTGGTTACAAGGGTGATCAAGCTAAACATAGGCAGTGTTGTCTAAATCTAACAGGTAAGGCAGCATAAGTGTGCTAAGGTAAGACATGAAAGGCAAAGTTTGTTTCGTGTAGCTTATGAGCTTTAATATGATGGTGGTTACACTCTCGACCTAAAAGTGCTAGCTATTCTTTAGGGGGATTAACGGAGGCTTGACAATTTGGACTAACTTCAATGGTTTTGGAGTTAGACTCTTTTCGTTTAATTTTTGAACTCCAAAAGAGAACTTCTCCTTCTTTATATTATTTTTGTGTTTTGTTAAATTAAGCTAAAATTTTAGGTTATTTTTTTGCTTAATGTTCATTTGTTCTTACCAAGTGTTCCACCAACAAGACCACCCATATCTTAGGTAAAAAGGGCTTTCATTCATTAGGCAAAGTTTCATAAGAACCACATTTTTTCGATTGGTTAATTGTTGCTTTGAGCTTTAACTAGTAAAATTAGCCTTTCAATTGAAAAGAAATTCATGAATGGTGAATATTCTTCATAAAGTAAGAATGTGGGAAATCTAGCTTTTTTTTTCCAACTACTATCTAATAGTCAACGAGAGCATGTAAACCAAGCAAATTGGCTCGGAAGACTTAGAGGGTGAACTAGAGATCTTGCAACCAAAACCACTATTAGAGGCCCATGATGTTTTTCCTAGGGAAAACCGTTTAATGATCAAGTCAGCTTTCGGTAAAAAGGGAGTAAATATTTTAGTGTAGAATCAATCGTCATACCTCGAGAAAGGTGAAAGGGAGGCCTGTTTATACTACAATGGAAGATCTAGGAAGATTCCTTCTAGACTAAAATTATCCTACAATTAGGGGATTCTATTTCTATCCTTACTGAGTTTCCTTTTTTATTCCTTTAGGGCTGGACTCCTTATGTTTTACTGCTAACTTATTCAAAGTGGGCTTTGCTCATTATGTGTCTTGTGCGAGCCCATATACCACCAATAACTCCCCTATCTTACTTTTAGGAAAATGTGGGTCTAGGTCCTACATTTTTTATGAGAGGTTAAAATGTTGTCGTTTCTTTTTAAAGAGCTTTACTTCATGCTTCAAGGCCTTGGTAGGGGATATGAAGCCCATTTATATTATTCCAGAGTTCATTGTACATCATTATATTTGGCACGGTACGATGCTCCTTTTAACAGCTTTTGGGAGAATGTGCAAAAACATTATCAAATTATGCGAAATTAATTCCAACTGTTCATTTACATTAGATGTGATAGGGTTCAACGGTCTAGTTGGGGAATGAAGTTGCTCCAACTAAATGCATCTTCAAAAAAATGACCCGGAGTGACTTTTCTATCTATTGTGCCTCACCACACGTACATCTGTTATTGGCTCAAATAGTCCGTTATGATGGTGGAAATTTTCGAGTGAATTACCAGAGGGTTGTAACTTCCTCCTATAAATAAGATAGGGTTTTTACCACTTCTATTTTACCATTCTTACTTTTGCTATTTTCATCTCCCAGTATTTTCTACTTCCACCTGAAGTCATATTTCTAGCATTGTTCGATTCCTTCTTCCTCAATTCTTCTCTCCCGCTCTTATGTAAGCAACTCTAATCAGGTAATGAATTTTTACTCTTCTTATCTCCTTCGTCTTGGTGTATTGTAATTTCATGTTAGGTTTTTAGTTTGCTTTTGGTCTAAGTTTTCTTCATGGTGGTATCTTGTTGGGTTTTTCTTTTCCTTCACTGCCAGTCCTCTACTAGTAGCAATCCTTATCTTCTTTCCACTGTCTTTTCCAGATGGCTTCTTCGACATTGTCATAGGGAAAGGAGACAAGAAGAGTTAGTGGGGTGGCCAAGATGGACACATTTAACGAGCCGGTTGTTCCTAGTACTTCTATATTTATGGGAGCGAGAATGTCTTTCACAAAAAAGACATTGGCCACCAACCTCAAGTGATTCTTCTAGCCCAATGTAATGGTGGCTGCACTGGGGAGGTCCTAGGGCTAGAAGAAAGGGTTGTACCAATGGTAATACAAGGGCTGACTTTTTTACAGTCTTTATGGGTCAATTGCAGGCAAGACTTCAATTCCCCCTCCCCCTCTTAGTAGAGTAGTCATCAACATCTTCATCATTTATTGCCGAATGGCGATGGTGGATCCACTACTGGAAGTCTTCCTCTAATTCTACATGTTGCAGTTGAAGAAGGACTTGCTATTCTTCAACATTGCTGTTATCAATCGAGGGGAAATAAGTCATTCTCCTTCATTTTCTGTAAAGATTCATTGGTTAATTGGAAGAATTTCTTCTACACATTAAAGGAGTAGGGGTGAGGCTTCCTATGTGAGTTTTTGGCAACTCCTCAAGAGGCCTTCATCTAAAGGCCTGTGTTTTGAAGGCCACATAACTTATAATAAGCTCTTTACATGGCTGGTGTCGGTGGTGGGGAACACAAATTTTGTGGAGTTATTTCCAAACCCTGGGGTGGGCAGGGATTATTAGGGCCTACTTATCCAACCTTGGAGTGATGAACCCGGTGGAGTGGGCCCTGAGTCAAAAAAGGTCCTTAGTTAAGTCCATTAAGGTCACCTTTAAAGCTCAGCGAGGTTTGAAGGAAATTAAGAACTGTACCCTTTATGAGTACTTCTCACCCTGCTCTCTTACCAGAACGATCCTAACTCAATTATTATCTTCTTATAAATATGGGTGGTCACGTAAAAAAGTTGATGAAGTGGCGAAAGAGCATTGTCGATGGGTTGGTCGATGACCGTAAGCTCCAGATTTTGCTAATTGAGGTAGCCCACACTCACGGGATCGCGAGGGAATCGTTCACAGCCCTCACTTCCAAACTAGTGCCCTTGGTGGTAGATATGGAGGTGTCTCAGCTGGAGGTGCCTCAGCTGGCTTGGAAGCACTCTTCAGTCAACTAAGGGACTGAAGTTTCACTAGGTAGAAGCGATGCTATGACGCGTTTTGACAATTTTTCCTTCCTTGATGTTGATTTGATGTTTTTCTGTGCTGATTATGGGTCTTTTCATCCAACTTCTCTGCAAAAGCATACAAGGGGAAGTGGGCTTCCTCCTACTATGAGTCCATTTTAGAAAGAATCAGAGGCTTTATCAGAAAAGCCATCAGCGTCTTTTCGTCATCCCCTCACTATTATTCTAGATTGAGTCATTCTCTAAAAGGTCCCAATTGGGGCGCTAATTGACCCAGCTTTTAAGTCCACTCATCGAACGCTTCCCATGCTCAATGAGGTGGAGGACCACTTCGAGCCCTATAACCTAGTCCCTAAGTGGGGCCAACCATAAAAACATGGTCTGGCAGTTAAAGGGATTTTGCCAAAACAAATGTTCGACCTTTTAGTTGGTGGTGGGTCTAGGCCAATTAATCCTAGATGATTGGTTTGACATTACCACCGCATCCTAGGGGGATTGAAGACCTTTAGGGATCGGCACCATCTTGCTAACTCTCCCTAGGGGGACAATGCCCAATTGATGACTACCGTATATGGCCTCCTTCAAGTATGTTCATTATTATCCTTCATGATGAGTATGTTTGTGTAAGCACTCTAATTATTTTCGTACACATGAGGCTATTGCCACTTATTCCATTGAGGAGAGGTGCGCTACTCGTGACAAGGTGATGCAAGTGCTAGCTATACAAGTTGAAGGCCTCAAGTTGTTGAATTTGATGCTGAATAAAGAATTGGTAGAGGAATGCATTCCTTGTGAAGCCCTAGCGACAGAGCTTCAGAAGATGAAAGGATAAAAGAAGAAGCTCTCCAAGGATCTGGCGAAGAAGCTGTCAGAGTCAGCGAAGGCCCTCTGCAAGGTCAAGGAAATGAAGGTTCAAGCCCTCACCGAGGCCGAATGGCTTAGATCTTAGCTAGAGGCCATAGAGAAGAAGATGTCGACCATTGAAGAGAGCCTTTAGTTGGGATCATTGGCTTCCCAAGGAGAAGTTAACTCTATCTCGACTTCCATCACTGCTCCTTTTGTGGAATGGAAAGTGAGGGTTGGTTGGGTCAGCCGAGCACATAGAAAGCATATGAAGGGCTTCATGCCAAAGCGAATGCTCACATCAAGGAGCTTGTGTCAACCATCCAAGTGCAGGAAAAAGGGCTCGGTAAGGAAGCTATTTAAGAGTTTAAGGACAGCTCTCTTTCCAGTTATTTCCAAGTCAAACAGAGGATCCGAACCTATATCTCTCCTTTCTATCTACTTATGAAAATCTGGGTTCAGACTTTGATGTGTGACTGAATGAAGAGAAGGCACCCTACAATAAGAGCTAATTAGTAATGAATATCAAGGAAGATTTTATTGGAGATGAGTTTTGAGGTATTTTATCTTTGTGCCTCGCTCGAAAGGTGTCGTCCTGGGTTGCCAACAAGAGGTAATTGCATAACCGTGTGGATAGAAATTGCTCCATCCGTTGACCTTGTAACAAGGCCCTTGAATCTTCCCCACCAATATTCTTTTGATCTTCTTCAATTCCTCAATTAGAGTAGGTTTTCACTTACCCATCAATACTAGTCCATAGCTTTAAGCTTCCTAGGATTACGCAAATCAAGTAATGCTTTTGTAAAAGATTTTTTTGGTTATTAATAAGCATTCTTTTCATTTTGTTCATTTACATGTTTCTAGTTTTCTTTATTTGTTACTTTGGCTCAGTCTCAATAATTTTTATGGTTATATCCTAATAACTAGCCCCATTAATATTTGTTTGCTATTTATTTTTAGCCTCGAATAGGTCCTGGGGTCATTCCCTAATGGTTAGCCCTCATTTTTCAATTTTGATTAAGTCACCATGTTTAGCCATTTGGCGGCCTTTTTAAGGCCCTATTTTAGGGTCATAAACCTTTTTTTTTCCTTCATTTTGTAGGCGCCCCCTAGAGGCCTCATATGCTAATCCATTGAAAACAAATTTAGGGGAACAAGTGTCTTTATTAATTCATTTACACAAAGTAGGGTATTAAATCGTCAAAATGGTAGGTTCTAGGCATCATTTTACCTTCAAAATCCACTAACTCATAAACTCCATCTCTAACTTTACCCTTGATTAGGAAAGGCCCATCCTAGTTAGATCTCAGTGCTCTACGCCTTAGATTCTTTTCCATTAAGTCCATTTTGATGAGGGCCATTTTTCTACCTGGATACCCTTCTTCTTAACTTTCCTATCATGGGCTAGAAGAACTCCTTGTTTGAATGCTCTCATACGAACTAAGGTGTCTTCTCTCAATTCTTCCAACAGATCCAATCTTTCTTCGAGTAATTTGTCATTCTTTTCCTCATAAAATGCTTAACCCAAAATTTTGGTAAGCTATTTCCACAGGTATGAGTGCCTCTATTCCGTAGGCCATAGTGAATAAGCTCTCACCCAATGGCCTTTGTGGTGTTGTTTTATAATCCCAAAGAACATTGGCAACTCTTTTGCCTACTTACCATTGGCCTAGCCTAGCCTCCTCTTTAATCCCTCTTTTATGGTTTAGTTGGTGACCTCGACTTGCCTATTAGATTGTGGATAGGCTACATGAATGAAGTAAAGCTAGATACCTTTTGTTTCTATAAATTAGTGCATCTGCTGGTTATCAAATTACATATCGTTGTCCATGACGATGGATTGAGGGTATCCAAATTGATAGATTATATTTTTTCATAGAAATTTTATAATTTAGGTGGTCATTATTGACGTTAGGGGCTTTGCCACCATACAGTTAGTTGAGTAATCAATGGTTATGATGCAATACTTCACTTGCTTGGGGCTTGGGGAGCAATTCGATCAGATCAAGGCCTTACATAACAAATGGCCAAGGATCAGCTATAAGTGAAGTGCCAAAAGATGGCAACCTCTATATCCGGGAGTTCAGTTGATAAAAGTGGCATCATTCAATGAAATTTCTAGCATTTGCTTAAATTGTTGGCCAAAAGCATCCTTGTCGCAATGTTTTGTGAGCCAGGGAATTAGCATCCATATGTGCTCCGCAGCCTCTTTGATGAATTTTCTTAGAGGCTTTAACTCCTTTTTGGGAAGTTAGGCATCACTATAGGG
Organism: Aquilaria sinensis; assembly: GCA_005392925.1. Lineage (NCBI taxonomy): Eukaryota > Viridiplantae > Streptophyta > Magnoliopsida > Malvales > Thymelaeaceae > Aquilaria > Aquilaria sinensis. The sequence continues at coordinate 14,091 of SMDT01001327.1, read as the reverse complement.
GCGAAGTGAACCTTTGTCTATATAACTCTTCTCTTATGATAATGAGCCTTCTTAACTATTCCCTTGTGTTTCTTTTCTCCTCAGGCATCCTGTTTAGGGTCCTGATCTCAAGATAAAGCCATATCGACTATATCTAATCATCCATAAGGGCCTGGTGGTCCAATAAGTGGATCGATAGTTTCACTATTTCTTCCATTAAGACCTCTTTCTGGCCGTTTGAGAGGGCATTAGCCTTCACATTTTAGGCCATTAGAACCTTCTAGACCTTAGGAAGAAGGTTTTTGCCAATCTTCACATTTTTGTCAGGGACCAGCTCTACTTCTTCCATATCATTGGATAAGGATATGTTGGGCATGTTATCATGAGATTGTTCTTTCCACCTTTTTGGGTTTTATAATGCTTGCTTATTATCCCTTAGCCCTTACAAACTGACCACATAACTTCGTTATACTGGGGCCTGGTTTACATACACAGTTGCGTCTCCTATAAGAGTCATGAAAACCATCATTAGTCATTTAATATCATATCTAATATAAAATTGTACATGCATCAGGCTTCTAAGTATAGCATTGTATGGTGATGGTACATCTAAAATGAGGAAGTTTGATGTATACAATCTTTCCATCTTCTAAGATAACCATTAGCATAAGGGACAACCTAATCATCCTAAGCATTGGCACCTCATCTCTCCCTACTCCATATGTGGGCCTTAAGATAGGAGTTAGCGAAGATCATCTAACTCTGATTTTTTTCCAGTTGATTAGTGAAAAGAACATTAGATTTGCCTCATGTGTCCAAGTAAATTCTTTCAATATAAAAGTTGTAGATTCTTTCCGTAATAATGTTAGGGTCCATATAAGGGATAAGAATGCAAGACCCATCTAGCCTTGTCATGATGTTACTGGGATCAGCTACTTCCAATTGGACGATTTCACTTTCATGAAACTTCTAAGTTGTAGAAGATTCTCCCTTAATAATTATGTGTACAACCTCTGTTGGTGTCCTAGGATTATATAGTTGTCTCTAGAGGGTAATCATGGCCTCTCCTACCATCATCCTCTATCACGATCATCCTTATCATCCCTTCTCTAGGGCCTTTCTTTTTATCTTCCACAAGGGGACACTGCCCTAACCAAGTACTCCTTTAGTTTCCCTGCTTGAATCAACTCCTCGAGAAGCCACTTCAACTGCCAACAATCCTCTATATCATGGCCCTTGTTCTTATTTCTTTAAGTTTTTTTGTTTGTTGTGCTCATTGGTAGGGCCATTTAGGCATCCGATTCCTCCTTTCTAAAACGTATGTCCTTGCTTCCCTTAATGGTGATAAGACCAAGTGTGGCCATGATAACTCAACACCTTTGCTTCTTTTCCTAGGGGTGGCCTCCATTCTTCAGGTTTCGGCTGCTCCCTCTTCATCATAGGGTGATTGAGCTCCTCAACGTGCATGTATTAAGTAGCTCAATCAAGGAACTATTCTATACTTCTTCTAGGACTTTCATGTAGGTCTTATACTAATCTAGAATCTTTATATAGCCTTTGAGTTATAGCTTCCAGAAGTAATTTCAGGTACAAATCCTGCACCTATATTACTTCAGCGTTAAACTTTCTCATGAAGTCTATCATGGATTTGCCCTTTCCTTACTATATCTTCGACAAATGAGCTATCATCTTAGAGGTCAGTCTATTTCTTAATAAGTGGTGAAAGAATGCCTAAGAGAGATCCTGCAAAGAACGAAAGCTATCATACCCCTCATTGCATAAGCCTAAAGCTGGAAGAGCTACCAGGACAATGGCATAGGAAATAAGTTAAGGAAGTATTGTTAAGGACTATGATGGCTTAGTCTTTAGTGGCTTAAGTAAAAGAATGGGATTAAAGCTTACCAGGTATGAAGTTTTATAAAGGTAGAATGGTCAATTGTTTGAGTGAGGACTAGATTGTAAGAACAGGTAATCCAATAAGCTAATTGCATATTGAATAAACCTGTTGACATAACTTATGGCAGGGGAACAAGTCGTCAAGATTGAGATTAAAGGGCTTAAGTGTTGGATGTAAATTGGCTTAGGCACTAAACCTAGGCTAAGCCATATTTAAAGACACATGGCCACCAGGTTGATTTTGTATGTCATCCTTCCATAAATTGTTGTCTGGTATTTTTCTTCATCTTCAAAAAGGAAAGAACACTAGAGCCACTATTGAAGCTAGGCTAAGAAGAAAATTAGAGCTGAAGGATAGGAATTTTGGCTTGGGTTACAAGGAAAAGATAGTTTTCTTCACCAGGAAACAAGCCAAGAGTTTGTATTAAGGTAAGGGTTGGTTTATGTTAATCTTTTTTTAGGATTCACCAGTTGTGACTCTTTTGATAAAGGTTAAATTAGGGCTTCTGAGTGAAGCTATTGTCATGTGATTTCTTAAGTACAATTAAGGGCTATGTGAGTAGTACTAAGAGGTACTTATTTTAGCTAGCTTAAGATAGATGACAAGTGATTAGGAGACTGATTTCAGGGTTAAGCCAACCTTGTATTAGTTTGTGGATCTTAATGATCACTAATAACCTGACCTAATTAAGTGAAACTTAGACCTAAGAAGAAAACAGACAGTGTACCTACATTAATCACTTGTCAAGGCCTAAGGTTGAGTGGCTGTGCGTGTGAATTGTGTGCTTTTCTATTTTGTTGGCATGTGCTGATCCCTTAAATTTATTTATGTAAATGTGTTTGATGATTATCTTGTGTATTATGTCCTCTGTTTCCATGTCGTCTATTTTGGTTGCAGGTTAAAAAGCTAGGAATGTATGTTACGTGGCTAATTAGCTATTAACCCTTTTATTGAGTTCCTAGGACTCATGCCTCTTGTGTTTGCTTTCAGGAAAGGGATTGGCACTATGACATTGTACTTGTGTAGTGTAGTTTTTGGTACTTTAATGTTGGTAGTTGAATTATCTTGTTAGTGAAACAAAGTACACTATTCTGCTGCTCAGTGTGTGTGTGTGTGTGTGTAATAGTCCTAAGTCAAGTTTTGGATGCGGGATATGTTGATAACTATAGTTATGGGACTAGCTGTAGAGGGGCTCCTTGTGCATGTATTACTAGCATGGACCAATAATAGATTCTAGAATCATACCACTGGATTTGAGGATTTGTATCTTGAAGAGTAATTTAGATGTAGTGTTTGTGTAATGTGACTTTTAGTGATGTCTCTAAACTTGGCATTGTTTTGATGTTGGGTGTGTATGTATGTGTTTGGAATATGAAGTTGTTAACTCTAGAGGCAAGGTAATATTACCAATAAGGTTTTAAACCCCATACCAAATAATGTACCATTTTTTTAACGGTATGACACAGTGCTGGTATCATATCGTATAGCCTCGGATGTATCGGATATATATATATATATATATATATATATATATAAAATAAATTATTAAGATATAAAAGAAAAGTAAATACGCTCTTCATTTTAATATTTTTATCCATTAGTTCAAGAAATAAAAAAATATATAGTAAAGTGCATCAATAAAATGGCATAGAGGTGAATTAAAAAATATATAAAAAAGAGGAATGAGATAGATAAATATATGTCAAAAATAAATTTTAATTATTTACAATTAACTCCTTAAAAAATGTAGCAATCATTAATTCGTTAAAAAATAGTGAGAGAAATTATGGACGGAGGAATAAAAATTTAAAAGTAATTACAACATATGAGGATAAAGGGGTTGGGCAACGGAAGAATGATTGTTAAGCAATTTTATAGCTATTAGTTATACCTTTCTTAACAAAGACAAATCATTGGCGCAGTGGTTGTTGATGCCATCCACGTTCATATGGTGATGGGTACCATTGAAACAAACAAGACAATTATACTGGCCGGTACAGCTCGGTATGCTCCGGTACAAAGAATGAAATGAGATATGCTGGTTTGGTACTGGTCTAGGTGTCGGTACCAGGGTGCAGTGCTTATTGTTACGCCGAATTACTATGATTACCAAGGTGCAGTGCTTGTTGTTACACCGAATTACTTTTTATTAGCCTCAGACTCTTTTGTATCTTACAAACATGCATGAAATGCGTTTGAGCCCATTTTGCCTTGTTTGTGCATACAAAACTAGCTTAAATTCAAATATTTGGCCAAAATAAACTACTGCAACTTTAGTTATGAATTTATGCAGTTTTTAGTGCTAGACAAGTACTAGCCCTAAAATTTAGCTAAGTCTTTTACCTGGGAGGCATTGTGTAGCCCTAATTCTATCTTGTGTGCTATTTTGTGGTTTGGTTACCTTGTCCTATGAAATTTTAGGTCGGGGGTGAGTTAGGGTATGACAAAAGTGACATCCTCTATTGGTTCTAAACTAGGAGGCGGCAGCTCCTGTTAGTGTTGAACTGAACCCCCTGTACAAGATACCATCTAAGGTTTTTTTGAGCCTTATGGAGGTGATGTATCTTTGTAAATGATTGATAGAGTCAGTGAGGCCAATGTATATTGTTGATCTTTAGCATCCTGAAGCCATCAGGAGCAAGGGCATTGATAATCTTATCCCTAAATGGTTGAAGCCACATCTACTTGATGTAAATGGTGGGGCCGGATCCTATTGTAAGTGGTTCGGGTATTTTCATGTGCGATTCCATCTAATCGAGCCTCTACAAGATATCACTTATCTCACTGCTTGCAGGTCCGTCCGATCGCTCCAATGATGTTAGGGGCTTTCTTGTGTGTGCCCTCAGGGGCAAATCTTAGAAAGGGACCCAACGAGGCTCATTAAGCCTAAGATGACTTTTGGCAACCTCTTCAGGGGCCTTTGGCAAGGCTCTTCATATTTTCTGCTTAGTAATATGCTTTAACTGCTCAAAAGGGTGTGCTGAAGAGCTTGAAACCGGTCGTCATTTAAAGGAGCAGGCCCTTTCCCTTGTAGGGGTCTCTCGGTGGTGCTTGAAGCTTCTCTTCTTTGATTCCTTGGGTAGTTCCTTCATCTTGAGGCCTTATGGACCCTTCTGGGCTGTCAATCGGGTCCCTGCACTAACTTTTGTGCTCATTTTCTGGTAAGTGTTGATTTATGTATGATCAAATAGTGTTCATCATGTTCCCACAGATAGTGCCAAATTAATAGTCAAAGGGAGTCGTATGAACTAGGCAAATTGGCTCAGAAGACTTAGAGGGTGAATCAGAGATCCTGTGACAAAAAACATTATTAGAGCCCCGAGATGTTTTCTTCGGGAGAAACCCTTCAACGATCAAGTCAACTCTCGATAAAGGGAGAATAAATAGTGAAGTGCAAAATCAATCATCATACCTCAGGATGGGTGAAAGAAAAGCCTATTTATACTACTATTGAGGATCTGGGAATCGCTTCTAGATGAAAATTATCCTATAGTTAGAGGATTTTGTTTTTGCTCCTTACTAGGTTTCCTTTTTTTGGTTCCTTTAGGGCTGGACTCTCTGTGTTTTGTTGCTAACTTTGAAATGCCTTTACTCACTTCGCTATGGGCCTTGTGCGAATCCATATGGCACCACAATCAAACATAAGATTTTGAGAATTTTAAATTGTAAATAATCTTGATTATTAGAATCTTTCAACGAAATGCTTCTTAGTTTGTATATTCTTTGTCATGTCTTTATAAATAGTAAGCCACTAGTTACGTATTTTTGCCTAATATTTAGATAAATATATATGGTAAAATGATTGAATTTTCAAATAAATTGAAATTTTTAAATAACTTCCAGTTTTTGCTCCCTAGAATGAGTATTCTTATTGAAAGTCTTAAAATTTTGAATGAAGATTTTAGTTGACTTTTTGAGTGTTTTCATATCATTTCAGCATTAGGATAAGCAGATTTGAAGTCTTCTAATTCAACAATTTTCTACAACAGCACGACACACACCTTTTTACAAGACATCAGCAAACAGATCTTAAAATGAGGTTCAAAAGGCCCATGCATTGGGGTGACTACATAATGTCACAATATTAAGTAAAATAATAATGAAGAAAAGGAATTAAAAAGTTTATAGACCCAAAGAGAAAATGTAAAAACCTTATGCATTAAGAATTTAACAATTAATTCGGTAAAAGTTAAGGAAAAAAAGCTCTATTTCACTAAAAAAACTAAATAAACCATGGTGACCAATGTTTTAGTTTAGAAAACAACATACCATAAAAAAAATCAAAAGATCAAACAAAAAAAATATAATTAAGTAGTTACTGAGTTCAAGGTCCAAAACGTCAAGCTAATCAAACTCAAGGTCTAAGATGGGAAATAGAAACAATATAGGGACTGGAAACGCGTTTCACAAAAAAGAAACGCAAAAAAAAAATTGAAAGTGGGAGAATAGCAAAACAGGCCCTAAAAAAGCTATTGTCTTTCAAAAATCTAACCGAACTTCTAAAAGAAGCAATCACATAAAAAAAAATCAGGTTAAAGAGCGGAGCTCAGCCCAAAACCAATTGGCAAAAGAAGAAAGACATTGTCATTTACTGTTCATTTGAACAATAACCCAAAATGGTTTTTAGTATATGGCGATGATCCAGACCATATAATTCACAAGTCTACCAAATCGGCAGGGTGATTCAAAAAAATATATCAGCCAAACAAAAAATATTTTCTTAATTAAGTTTTTTTCTTCATGATTTTCTTAATTAAGTTGAAAAAAGATACTTCATCCGTTTAAAAAAAATTACAACATATACTATTTTGAACAATTTCAAAACCTTTCTTACATTTCTATATTTAGTAGTTTATAATCAATTTCTGTACTACCCTCTTTCAACTCTTAAATCAAAATTACAATCAAGTCCCTTCTTTTTTTTTAAAATAAAATTTGGCCCTACGCCTTTTAAAAATTTCTTCCATTTTAGTACTTATTTTTTAAAAAAAAAATTATAAAATGATCTCAAATCTTGGGGAAAAAAATCTACTAAGACATTGATGCAATAATAATAATGGTGATGATGATGATGATTGTGATGATGGTGGTGGTGGTGGTGATGGTGAGGATGATATCTTCTGTCGTTGTTAACTTTTTATTCCGAGTGGGGCTACAAAATTAGAGAACGTCATAAACAAATTACTATGCGCGAACAAAATTGTCTATGACCCTTGCTCAAACAGATAAATTTCACAGAACCAATGGAGTGTGAATGCAAAATTAGCCAACAACCGTAATATATCTCCCATGGAAAGTGACAAATGAATTTGAAGTTTTTTTTTTTTTTGAAATAAGGGGTAACAATCAATAATAATTTATAGAACATCAAAGCATGCAATCTATAGGAAGTTTTCTCTTCAAAGTTGCCAACTAATTTAGCTAATAAAAACGACTTGAAATTTGTAGTTAACATCAACTTCCACTTGGCTCAAGGATCTTCACAATTAAATCCGAAATTTATTTCCTAATTTTTTATGTGAAAACACTTATGTAAGAGAGGTACTCTTTTTAGTATTTTAGAATGCCTGAAAACAGATTAATTTTCATGTCGTGAGTAGAGGATTAATTCTCATGTAGTGACTAGAGGATACTCTAAGTGAAAAAATAAAATAAAATAAAATAAATAGAAAATTCAAGCCTTACTTCGTGGATGGTAAAAATTAAAAAGAAAAGATCAAGCTACCTCTAAGCATACAATTTGAAGTTAATATCAAAGAACTATTGGGTGCTAAAGTAGGACTTTTCATATGTGTGGTAATGTGTTTAAGACTTGCTACCATTCAATTTTTTTCGGCTAATTGGATGTCTTATATGGCCTATGGGAGACTTTAAGATTCATGAATTGGATATATTAAAGGAAGACTATGCGCCCTTTAACACCCAAAATTGGTACCATGACGGTTCAATTTTGTCTTTTCCTTATTTTTTTTTGTTTCTTTTAATACATAATCATTAATTAATTATTTTTTTTAAAATTTTATTTAATTTTAATTCAAACAATGAATCTTATCAGACCAACTGAATATGAAATTTATTTGGTATTATTGGATTTGATATAAGGATCTTACTAAATCTACCAAGAATAAAAAAGATATTTATTCAAACTGTGTATCTTAATAGAACAATTGGGTTGGAGTAACTAAGTATGTCTTGTGAATTCACCAAGTCCATCGAGAACAACTTTCATAAAATTTATTGTGCATTTTATCACCTTAATTTCAATTTATTTTTTTTAATATTAAGTAAATTAAATTAGTCAAACAATTGAAAAACTAGCCTAAACCTTTATTTATATGTGAAGCCAATGATTAGATCTTTGTATGACTCAAATAAACAAATAAACAAAAACTTAATTAAACTAGAGTAAAAAGACAATGTTGTTAGTGACTGAATAGCAAAACAAATATAAGTTAATGACTTCAACAAAGAAAAGAAGAAAAAATTGGGATTATATTAGAGTTTACCTAATGTTATAGAGGTTGACTAGTCAATCGATTAGATATGAGTCATAACTGGATCAAAAATGTTGCAAAACTCAAATCTCCTCCTCACTTATTTGATTCACAACAGGGACTGTCAATCAGAGTGGGCACTTGGCTTGGTCAACTGAAAGTGATGTTTAACAGATAAGGAGGTGAGTAGCAACAACAAAAGATGCCCGGGAGGCTAGATCAGCAACGAATGTGGGCAAGGTGTGGTGAAAGGAATTCATGATTAATGGTGGATGGGCGTTTTGCACCATCGGCAGAGTGTGGAAGTGGCGGTACAATGCAAGGTAGGGTGAGGGTGGTGGGTAGGGACCAGCGGTGGCTGGAGGTAGTGGTATGCCGAGTTGCAAGCAGTGCCCCAAAGATGGCAGTGGTAGGGGGAAGGAGTTTAGGGTTTTGGGGGAGGGTAAGAGAAAAATCGGAGCTAAGGCTGCAAATTTAACATTTTACTTAGAAGAACTTAGGGTTTTGAATTTTCTCTCATTTTCTTAGTGATTCTCCTGAATAATGGCCCATATTTATAACGAGGGAGTCAAGAACGTGACTAACAAGGAATTTGGAGATTAATCATCATGAAAGTCGAATTTGTAGATCTTTAGTTCTCCTAAGAAGCAATCTCATCTAAATCCTAGTCCAAGTCCACAATAATTGTTGAAGTATTGATCTGGTGCCAAAATTTACATGAATCTCCAATTTCACCCAGCGCTTCAAAAATTTGTCAGATTAGTCTTAGACTTTGTAAACTCACAAGATTTCACCTACAATTCTATAAAAATGCCAGATTTGACTAAAAGTTTTATAAGTTGAAAGATTTGCTACAAAACTTCCAATTTTACCCATGACATTCTAAAAACCCTAAAATGACCCTAAAAAACATTTAGCACTCAAAATTAGTACATAAATAACATTAATGCTGATTTTGACTGATATGGCTAATCCTACAAGCAAACAAGGTCAGTTGTATGAAGTTTTAATCCCTATAAAAAACCAAGGTATCGATCACAGGAGGAACAGATATTTAATTATTTATAAAAAAATAAAAGAAATAAATTCAAATTTTAAGGGAGTAAAATTAACTAAAATTAAACTAGACCAATAACAAAATAACGAATCAGGAAGAAAATAATTATGGGATAGCTAAGGCTTGGGTTTCACTTAGCTGAAGGTCTTCCAATTAATTATTTGGGTAGATTTTTAGTTGTCAACAATCACTCCTAGTATTACAACTTTCTTTTGAGCAATTGTAACATGGTCGATTTATAATGGATATCATGGACATATGTCTAATTAGAAATAGTATTGATTTTACATTTTCACCCCTTACCCTAATTTTTTTTCCTCAAACCGTTTCTCTCTCACTCTCTCTTTCAAGCCGCCGCTCTGTTTCTCTCTCTACCTCCTGTCATCGCTGCCGCCCCCACCGCTGCCGCTCTCATCGCCGATCGCCGCTGATGATTTCGATCTCTGTCGCTCTTCTCTCATGTCCACCGCCGCTGATCGCCGAATGTCGCTCGGGTTCCCATGATCTCTTCGCCCTCCTCTCATTGCCGATCGCTGCTCCGGACTTCGATCTTCATCGCCCTCCTCTCATCTCTGCCACCACTAATCGCCAATCGTTGCTTCGTTTCGTACGATCTCCATCGCCCTCCTCTCATCGCCATTGCCACCGCTCACCGATCGCCGCTTCGAACTTCGATCTCCGTTGCGCACCTCCGATCTGAAACGTCACAGATCACCGTCACTCAATCGCCTTACCGATCTTCATCGCGTCACCTATCTCTGTTGCTCCATCGCCATTTGTGTTCTCCGTCGCTCCACCGAACTCCGTCACGCCAGCAATCTCCGATCGCTATCGCATCACCGATCTCCATCACCATCTTTTACAATTTTTACAATTTTTGGGTTTACACATTAATTTACACTTTTACACTTTTATTAAGACACTTTGACAATTTTATTAAGATATTTTTATTTATTTCAATTAGTGTGGCAACGTGCAGGTCGTTTTCGGGAGTCGCCACCAATCGGTTTTCGCTCAGGTCGATTGGACACCTAAAAATGGTCTGCGAGAGTTCGGGGGTTCGGGAGTACAGTTACGCTAAAACAACTTTGTTATAGCGCCCAAAAATTGGTACCTTAGTTGATTTTAATTTTGTTTTGCTTGCTTTTAAATAAAATTCAGTTAATTTTCAAACTGGAAAATTTAACTGAATTAGTCGGATGTGGATTTTTAAATTAATATGATTCTTCAAAATCTTCGGTAATTAATTTGTATAATTTTTTAATAAATTTGATATTTCTGAACCATGAACTCTGCCAAGTCACCCGGACACGGAATTTGATGAAATTTTAATTAAATATTTTAATTCATATCATAAATTCTACCGAATTATCAGAATATGGATTTTTATCTTTGTATTTAATTTTTATTCAATTAAAAGTTTGTATTTTTCCAAACCATGAATCCTGTCGGATCATCCGGATATGGAAATTAATTTAATATTTAAATTTAAAATTTTTAATTCTTATTTTTATTATTAGTCATTATTAATTTTTGTCATAATTTTTTTAATGAAATTTTAGATTTTTTAATGATCTTAATGTTAACTAATTTAAAATTTATTTTTTTTTTCTTTCTTTTTACTTCTTTTCTTTTTTTTTTTTTCTTTTGATTGTTTGGTGAAAGATCCTTTTTTTTTCTTTTTTTTATTTTTAAGTAATTACTTAATTTATAAAGGAACCAAAAAGTAATTATTTAATTATCTAATATCAAGATTTTTTATTTATTTAATAAAGAAATCAAAGAGTTATAAACTTTTTCTAAAAGAAATCTTGATATTCATATATTTTATTTTATGTTTCTGTCTTTTTATTTGATAAAAGATTTTGAAATATTTTTCTAATTTATAGGTCTAAAAATATACATATAATTGATAATTTTAAAATATATTTAAAGAGAATGTAATTCTTTTCCTTTTAATTTATTTGAATTTTTTAAAATCATTTTGGCTGAGATTTTTATTTGTTCAATAAAGGAACAATAAAAAGTTATATTTTTTTAAAAATTTTAAAATAAATAAGTAAAATATAAATTCTTAATTTTCATATATTTCTTTTATTAAAAAAATGGTTTTTGTTTTTATTATTTTTATTCTTTTTTCTGGATAAAAATTAAAGTAACTATTTAAAAATTAATTTTATTTTTTATATGGAATTTAAAAAAATATTTTTCGTTCTCCAAACCATGGACCCTGTTGGATCATTTGGATATGGAATTTAGTTTAATTTTTTGTTTGTTTAATTAATTATTGATTTTGAATAATAATTTTTAATATTTTATAATTATTTTATTATTTATTTTTTCTATTTTTCTTGAATTTTTAATTATTATTATTATTATTTTTGTTAAAAAAATTGAATTTTTAATTATTATTACTTTAAAGATACATTAATTTTTTTTTAATAAGAGGAATAAAAGGTTAATTTTTTAAAGAAATGAGAACTCAAACCATATGGTTCCAAAATAACTAGATGGATTGGGGCTTTGTAATACAACTTGATTTTTTTTGTTAGACCTACAAACAAAGTTACTTATTCGCATATAAAAAAACTTCTCTTTTTTTTGTTATTATTTTATTTTTTATTTTTTATTATTTTTCTTATGGTTAAAGGTGAAATAAGTGAAATAAGTTGTAACCATATACATAATTAAACAAATACATAACAGTTAAGTAAAAAGGGACAATAAATAAATAAAAAAAAGAAAAAGTGGGGTTTTTGGGACCATCCGCTTAAAAAATTGGAGAAATTAAATAACATATGCAGATAAATAAATAAATAAACAAATCAAAAAGCATCTAACGGAAATAAAGGAAAGTTAAAGGTCAATAAGTAAATAAATAAAAATAAAGTGGGGCTTTTTGGCCATCCACTTAAAAAATAAATAAATATGAGGCATAACCTTCCATGAATTAATAAATAGTTAGCAGGTATAGTTAGTAATATTAGTCCTGTAATAATAATAATAAAAGTTAGTAAAGTTAGTAAAGTTAGTTGTGCAAAAATTAAAAGGTTAGTGACTTATAATAATAATAATAACAATAATAATAATAAAAGTTAAAGATTATTGTTAATTCTGAAAAAATAAAAAAACGGTTAGTGACCAAAATGAATAATCATGGAAAGAGGAAGGATTAAAACAGAGTTTTACCTAGAAAACAAAATTTTGAATTTGTCTGTTAAGGGAAAACGAATGAACGGCAGCGACGGTGACAGTGAGGAAGGAGGGAGGATTGGCTGCGGGTCGGCGTGGGGAGCTGGGGAGCGACGGCGGGATGGAGGGAGGAGGGCACGACGGGAGGCGAGGAGCAAGGGGGCGACGGCGAGACGGCGTGGGGAGCAAAAGGGGGTGACGGCGGGACGGCGTGGGGAGCGACAGGTGGCTGCAGGACGGCAACGAGGCTGACGTCGGAGCAACGGGCGGCGGCGGCAGGCGACGGGTTGGGTTAGAGAGGAGCGTCGGGAAGTGAAGGAAACGGAAGAAAGAGAGAAGGAAGAAGATGGTGAAAGTGTCAAAACAAAAAATTTTGGGATTTTCTGGGGAAAGGAAGGAGAGCCAGGGACCTATACTGTAATTTTTCCTTTTCTTATTTTTGAGCTCTATTCTTGATTTATTTCCTTTTCTCTCTTACTTCACATATTTAGACCCCTATTTATATGGGAAGGAGGTATGAATTTATATGATTAAAAAAATTAAAAATTTAATTAAAAAAAGACTTATCTCTTAATTTGGTAAAATGACAATTTCAGTCCTTTACGTCTCTTTGAATTTGGGGATGTTCCTGAAGCTTCTGATTGAGGCAATTTTGTCTTTTTCTGTCCATTTGGGCCAGAACTGTCGGTTTGGCCCAAAATTCATGCGACAAACTACCAAATGCTCCTGGAATTTTCATATTTTGTCAAATTTTCCCAAAACTTCTTAATTTTGTCATGTTTACCCGAAACCTTTCAATTTTGTCATTTTTTATGGAGTTTTCTTTTTTATTTCATACATACATATATACACACATATATCATTTTTAACTAAACTCTTATAAAACAAAATGTATTTTAAACGAATTAAATTAATTAAATTTTTTTCAGTCATAATAATTAATTAATTAATTTTTAATTAATTTTTTTTTTTTTTTTTAAATTTTAATTTTTTTGATATACACATTGATATTAACTTAAAAAAATGCCTCTCCCCCAAAAATACTTAACTTAATTCTCTCTTTGTATAATAATTAATTAATAATAATTTGATTAATTATTTTTTGTTATTTATTCTAACTAATTCTTTTTTTAAGAAGAAAAAAGTCGGACGAAATTGGGTGCCAACAGCTACCCCCCTTTGCATGCTTCATGGGACATGATGTATGCAAAGTCGTTACCAAATTTCATCCGGCATAGCTAGGCATTGAGAACCTTCTCGCCGCCTAAATTCTGAGATTAAGGTTCCATCCTTAGAACCTCGGCGATAGGAGCTGTCCTATCGTGAAGGAAAATTGATTGAGTTTGAAGCTAAGGTCCATCCTTAAAAACCCCGGCCAATAGGAGCAGTCCTACCGTTGAAGGAAAATTGATTGATTTCGAGGCAAAGGTTCCATCCTTAGAACCCCGGCGATAGGAGCAGTCCTACCGTTG